>SJYA01002588.1:517746-672700 GCA_006410615.1 Neotragus moschatus
ACAGAGGATGAGATGGCTGGATGGCATCACCAACTCGATGGACCTGAATTTGAGTGAACTCCGGGAGTTGGTGATGGACAGGGAGGCCTGGCGTGCTGTGATTCATGGTGTTGCAAAGAGTTGGACATGACTGAGCAACTGAACTGAACTGAAAAACATTCTACAGTATTTTAAAAGCATATTATACCATATAGTTTTCCTTAAAGAAGAAAGCTGATAAAAACTAAACTCTAAAAATGAATCAACAAGTATTTATTTTTAAAAGCATTATAATTATCTCTCCCGAAATATATAGCACTAGCACCATCCTCCACAGTTAAGATAGAAAATCCATAAGGAATGTGTATCTACGACAGATTTAATGAAAAACCCAGCTTTGATTTCTAGTTACACTGTGAACAAATTTGGAAAGTTATTAGAGGACTTCCTTATGTAACTTTCCTTTTGCAAACTTATAGAGAAAAATTCCTCCTCCCTGTATTCATTTTTGAGCACATAAAATATGCCAGATGCTGGGTTGGATGTGAACTAAAGAAAGACAAATGACAGAAAATGAACAAATAAGAAACTTTTGAGAATGAGTATATGCTCTGATGAGAAAAGAATGATGAGTTAGGATGTTTCTGGGGAAGGGTGACTACTTTAAGATGGGTGATATAACCATCTCTTATCTGATTCCATTCAGATTCATTTCTCCCCCTCTGTTCTACTTTGCTCAGTACCCAAGTAGAAATGACCTTACAGGTTACATTCTTTAGGCCCCTATGTCAGCTAACATATGGCTAGGTTTAATCAATGGAATCACTGAGACTGGAGCATTGCAAGAAGGGAGAAACCAGGGTGTTTTGTCCCTCTCTCCCTGCCTCAGGTTCTGTCTTCATCGGAGACTACATCTCCTTCCTGGCTCGTGTCAGTCATGTGGTTCTAGCCTCTTCTGTGCTCCTGCTCCTGGACTTCAGTAAAACTACCTCCTCTTTTTGTCCCTCCAACCTAGGGTTGGTAGTAGCTTTCTGATGTTGCCCAGCTCTGGGTTGTTTTTCCATCTTTTATTTGTTTTCTCAGCTCTTCCACCACATATTGTTTACAGTATATGCAAACAGTACTATGTGTAAATGTCCTGTTTTAAAATATTGAAGAGCAGCTTCATTTTCCTGGGTGGACTCCGACTGTGACAGAGGATCAGGTAAGACTAAACTGAAGAAGCGAGATTTAAGATAAGAACTGGAAAGCTAAAAGGATCCAGACATATGATGCTCTAGAAAGAGGACAGTCCAGACGGATAAACATGCAAGTCCATGAAGAATGAATAACCTTGGACTTTCTAAAAAGCATAACACAATCCAGTGTAGCATCAGGTAAGCATGGATAATGATCAGTTAAAGCCAGAGAGACAAATGGATGCAGGTTCACATAGGCTTTTATTCTACGTGTGAGAGAGATAAACATATAATTTGATTTAATTTGAACAAATATGATTCAAAGATTACTCTGGCTACAGTTACTCTGGATTCAGTACTGGAAGGGAAGATTGTCCAGAATAACAGCTAAGGAGATGAGGAAAAGTGGGAAGAGTCACAAAGAATGTTTAGATAGAGTAAACTCAATGCATTAGTAGTGTCCATATTAAGAATGAGAGAAAAAAAGAACCAAAAATAACTGTAAATTTTTGAGCAACCAAGTGGATCCTGGCATTATCAATTGAGAAAAATTAGGAAGAAGCAAGTTGAAGAAGGAGAAATAGATAGGAATTCTGCTTTGGTACTATTAGATTGCTATGCCTCTTAAATCTCCCAATAGAGATGTATAACAGGAGGCAGGTATTTGAGTCTGGAGTTCAGGAGAGAGATTAGAGATGGAGAAATAACTTTAGGAGCTGTTGGTATATAAATGTTTTTTTTAAACCACAGGTTTGGATAATGCTGCCTAAGAAGAGAGTGAAGTTGGAAATGATTTATTGCAAGCCATCAGTGATTGTTCTAAACACAGGATTTTGAAGAGAAAAAAAGTCAGTAGACATGACCATGTTTTAAAAAATAGACTTTTTAAAGAACAAAGGGAAACATTTTGTGTGTGTGTGTTTAAAAATATTCTAAGAATCTAAAGGCTAGCCCTATATAATTAATTTGATTAATGTCGACAACTTTTCAAATAATTTAGGATACATGACAGATTGACTGAATGGTCTTTGCATCGTATATGGTCTAAGTGAAACAGATCCTAATCAGAAACTCTTTTCTCTCAGATACATAAATTTCCCCGGAAAATCAGTCATGTTTGAGGCACTGTCTGAAATGAGTGTACAAATATCAACTAACCCGGAAAACTACAAAGCTTTAGCAATTCATCCTCCATTTCCTGTACCCTACCAAAGCGAGTAACGGATTATCTTTCAAGTAATGAGAAATGTTCAGCTTCTTACTGTTTTTGGCATTCCGTGTTCAGTTAGTTAACCAAACACAACATGTGCTTTCTGTTGCTCATACCTCTTCTTCTTTAGTCCAGATGCTACACTTCTAACCCTGTGGTCCTCACCACATCTCATCAGGGTCACCTTCCTCCTGCTGGGAAACCCCTTCTCAACACCATTCCCTTCGTAAGTGCTCTCACTGCCATTCCCAGAGCCACATCTCATCCTGTTATCTGAAAATCCTAGAAGGGCTTGCTAATTCATTCCCAGTTACATCTTCCGGGTCTCTAGTCCTCCAGAGCAGCCACGCTGCTTTACCTGAAATCTCAACCTCTCAGACATCTCCAGAACATCACAAGCTGCTTATATCCATGGGATATCGGGTGACTGAGTGTAAAAAGTTTGCTATACTTTGTTTAGCATGTGTTTTTAAACATTCAGAGAATAAAAGATGTAGTCCCAAAGTAATGATCAAAGTTTATTTTAAAGATACAGAATCATAAAAGACGCTGCAATGCAAGTCAAGTACTGATATTGTGGGGAGAGGAAAAGTAAAAGGGATGAGCCAGGTGTGTTTACTGGCTGTGTGTGTGTGTGTGTGTGTGTGTGTGTGTGTTCAGTCGTGTCCTACTCTTTCTGACCCCATGGACTGTAGCCTGCCAGGCTCCTCTGTCCAGGGGATTCTCCAGGCAAGAGTACGGGGGTGGACTGCCATGCCCTCCTCCAGGGGCTCTTCCTGACCCAGGGATCAAACTTCCATCTCCTGGGTCTCCGGCATTAGCAGGCAGATTCTTTACCACTTCACTACCTGGGAAACCCTGTTGTTTATTGGCTGCTTTCTCCTAATTGAAAAACTTCTGAGGTTTGGAGGTTGGATTTAGCAATGTAGAGAGTAAGACTTTTCCCCCATACTTTTCTGATCGTGCTAAGAAAAATGAAAAAAACTCAAGGTACTCTACGTGTAAAGAAAAGATAAATGCAAGGCTTCCCAAAGATAGAGTTGTCACAAGACAACTCTATTTCTGACAGAGAAATATAAATTTTGAGAACTGAGAAACAGTAGGAGGTTTCAAAGGACCTTCAAGAGGTCTCAAAACCAAGCATTAGATGAAAGCAAGGAAATGTTAACACACCAAATAGTACAGCTGGATATACAAAAGGTGAGAAGAAATGAGAAATTTGTGGTTGTAAAGAGGAAAGTTAAGGATGACATGATGAAAAAAATAAAATTATTATTTATTTTTCTTATTAAAATTATATGTACAATTGTAATTTTATTTTTTAAAGGTTTTTTTTTAATGTGGACCATTTTTTAAGTTTTTACTGAATCATTTGAAACTATCACACCATTGTTTGTAAATAGGCTATACTCCAATACAAATAAAAAGTTTTTAAGAAAAGTTTTTATTGAATTTGTTACAATATTTCTCCTGTTTTATGTTTTGGTTTTTTGGCCCCAAGGCATGTGGGATCTTAACTCCCCAACCCAGGATCAAACCTACACCTCCATGCATTGGAAGGTGAAGTCTTAACCAGTGGACCACCAGAGAAGTCCTACAAATGTAATTTTAACAGTAGGTCACTTAAAGAGATCAACTAGTTTTGTCTAAGAATATACCTTGAAAGTTTGCTTTGGGTAGAGAAAATAAGACCTCTTCCAAAACATGTGTATGAAATGAGAGTACTTTTAAAGAGTTAGATAAATTGTTCTTCATAAACAGCTAACCGTTACAAAGAGAAAAGAGGGATGAAAATTAAGAGAAGGAAAAATGACTCAGAAACACAACAGGCAGCAGATCCTGTAGAAGCAGGGCTCCATGAGAAAGCCCAGGGGTGAGGGACTGGAGGTCATTGTGAACAGCAGCATTAATGCTCCATTTAAAACCATCTGTAGTGCCGTGATGGAAATCCCCCGCATTGCGCTAAATCATCAAAAAATCTGCTCCACACGTGTGCACCAAGGCTTTAGAAAATTACCAAGTAACAGGCTTGATTCAAGCTTAGAATGGCCTGGAACAGAGAGAAAAGAGGAGCTTCACTGAATGAGACAGGAAGGGAAACCTAAGCTTTCCTCCACCACACCACCAACTTCTGGATGTATTTAGAGGAACAGTAAGAATATGGACTGAAGAGTAGAACCAGTTTGCATTTAAATCTTAAGTACAAAGAGAGATGACCCCCTGGACCTATGGGTTATTTAAACACTAATGATGGTAAAATTCATTGAGGGAAAATTTCCAATGTAGCTGTTGGAAATTAAATAATTTCTCCCACTGTCTCATCTTATGTCTCCTATTATGTCATGTCCGTATGTTTTTAGCTTGTAGAAACAGTAATTTATAATTATCCTTGTTGAAATCTTTATTTTTTTATGAAAAAGTTGCAATCTCTATAGGGAAAAAAAATGAGCATTGACTGACTTGTGGACTAAACCTTGAGAGACAGTGGTCTACATCTTAGAAAGGATTACCTCTTGCTGCCGTATTCCTCGCCAAGCAGAGAATTTTAGTCAAAGTATCTAGGAGGAAATCGTTATGGATGCCTAACTGTTTCCAGTTCCACTGACCTTTCAGCATCTTTTTTAAACTGTGGATCTTCCATCCAGATGAAAAACACTCACACGAATGTAAAAGTTTGCATAACATTTCAAGATTTTATTTACTGCCCTATATTTAAGAAACCCATCTGTATTGTGTTTGCTTTAAAAAAAAAAAAAAAACTTGGGAAATGTGGCTCCCTGGTCTGCCCAACCCCAAACCATGCTACTAATCCTGTCATTCTCATCAGTTGACTCCTGTAATCCTACCTCATCCAAACCAACTTCACAGACTTTTAAGAAAAAAAAAAAAAAAGCGGTGGGGGCAGGAGGGCGGGGAGGCCGTTGCTTTTCTTTATCTTTTTGCTATAAGTTCTATATTTCTTTTTTTTTTTTTTTCCAACTATCTCTGTTTGGATTCAGTCACTGTTGGTTGAATTGGTTGGATCAGACCTATGGTTCAGAAAAAATTGGACTTTCTCTTCATCGTCAGAATGGATTATTTTCACTCATGTCCCGTGGTTCTTGAGTGCACTCAGAGTACTACCTCCACCGATGGAACCTGGAGAGCATCATGTAGGCTTTCCGGGTTCTATCTTTTTCATGCAAAGAGGAAGTTTATGATTTCTTCTGGCTTTAACCTTTTATTTCTCAAAATATAAAATTTTGTCAGAATAGATCAACATTCTTCCTTCTGATCAGAAATTTCTGAAGTCAAAGTTGTGCCTAGTGCCTCGATAGTCCCTATTTTTAAAGTATATATGCGGATGGACTTCCCTAGAGGTCCAGTGTTAAGAGTCTGCCGGCCAGTGCAGGGGATATGGGTTTAATCCCTGGTCTGGGAAGATCGTACATGCCTCAGAGCAATAAGCCCATGGGCCATAACAACTGGACCCACATGCCTAGAACCTGTGCTCGGCAACAGGGAAACCATTCAGATGAGAAGCCCACGCACCGCATCTCGAGAGTAGCCCCTGCCTGCCTCAACTGGAGAAAGCCCATGCACTGCAATGAAGACCCAACACAGCCAAAAATAATAAATAAATAAATATTTTTGAAATATTAAAAAATACACAAATCCTAGGGGAAAAGAATAAAAAAACCAAAAACTTGAAGCATATACTCAGAAAAACAGACTTTCTGTTTATAGGCCCCGAACATTGCCCATTGTGGGTAAAAGATACTCAGATCTACTGCTTTCCAAACACTATGTATTCTTTCATCACAAACACCACATTGCAGAAAAGTAAATCAGATAAATATGCTGGCAGTGGTGCCATAATTATCAGGATCACTCTTTCCATCCAAATACATTCCATACTTCTCTGTACTATGATATAAAGCAGTTCAGACTCTTTTCCTGCAAGCCAAGAATCTTGAAGTCAGGAGGGTTTGGTGCTGCGCTTGCCAGAAATTAAAGCATTAAAGCCAAATAATATGTCATCTTTAGTCCTGAAATGTGCAGCATAATTCTAAGTGCCTTTTAATAGGTGGTAGAACCTATCCTGGAGAGGGCAATGGCACCCCACTCCAGTACTCTTGCCTGGAAAATCCCATGGACGGAGGAGCCTGGTAGGCTGCAGTCCATGGGATCGCGAAGAGTCGGGCATGACTGAGCGACTTCACTTTCACTTTTCACTTTCATGCGTTGGAGAAGGAAATGGCAACCCACTCCAGTGTTCTTGCCTAAAGAATCCCAGGGACGGGGGTGCCTGGTGGGCTGCCGTCTATGGGGTCGCACAGAGTCAGACACGACTGAAGCGACTTAGCAGCAGCAGCAGCAGANAAAATCCCATGGACGGAGGAGCCTGGTAGGCTGCAGTCCATGGGATCGCGAAGAGTCGGGCATGACTGAGCGACTTCACTTTCACTTTTCACTTTCATGCATTGGAGAAGGAAATGGCAACCCACTCCAGTGTTCTTGCCTAAAGAATCCCAGGGACGGGAGTGCCTGGTGGGCTGCCGTCTATGGGGTCGCACAGAGTCAGACACGACTGAAGCCACTTAGCAGCAGCAGCAGCAGAACCTATCCTCCATCAGTTGCCCTTTAGATTGATGCCAATCCTTTTCATAGAAACAATACTGCCATCGACATTTTTAGATGTGTGTTTTAGTGGATACATTTGAATATGTATATAAGACACATATATGACCTTCATTTGGTGACCGTATTATCAAGATATATGAGGTTTTTCAATCAAATCATAAGTAATTAAACAAAGGTGATTAAAATTCAGATGGGTTGAAACCAACACTCAGCCTTCTTGTCAGCAGACTGTCCTTTGAGGTTTCAAAGGAAAGCTGTGAGATAATACACAGGTTCAGTTGATATTATTTTAATATATAAAAGAGTTATGCTTGGAAGTATATATAAAGAATGCAGGCTCCCACCAAGTTTTATAACCTATAGAGTTATAAAATGACTCTAATAGAATTAGGTAGGAAAAATCAGTTCAGTTCAGTTGTTCAGTCATGTCCGACTCTTTGTGACCCCATGGACTGCAGCACGCCAGGCTTCCCTGTNCCAGGCAGACTACAGTCCATAGGTTCACAAAGACTTGAACACAACTGACTGACTTTCAGTTCACTTCACTTCACATACAAAAACTCTTTTCAAGACAAAAATATTCACACTTAATAGTTGCCACCTGCATTATATCCCTTATATCAATATAAGAGGGCTAAGAAATAAATTTTTTAAAGGAACTCCTAATCCTACCACTACTCTTATAAATAAGAATAGCCCATTAGAAAAAATATAGCCAATTTTAAAGGAAAAAAATGCAAACAACCAAAACATGACAACGTTCTTAATCTCACTCATCATTAAAGACAGGGAAAAAAAATCAAAATTGTGGATTCAGTGAGACACAGTCACTGTCATATGTAGCTAAAATGTAAACTAGAACTACTTTTTTGGAAGACAATTTGCCAAACACTGTCATGTTTTAAAAAACCGACTTGACATTTCCACTTCTAGGAATTTACCATATACATGTATTTGAATGAGTTCACAAAGGCATTTATCCAAGAACGTTCACTGCCGCATTGTTTGTAATTACAGAGTTGGAATGACCATCAGTAAAGGACAAGTCAAATATGTTATTAGATCCCTGCAGTGGCTTAGTACACAGCCACTCGAAAGACCAGAGTAACATTGCATGTATTGATTTTGAAAATTCTTCGATTAGGTTAATTTAAAACTAAGGCCAAGTAGAGAACTGTTATGATATGCTTCCAACATATACTGGAAAGAAAAAAATGATATTTGTGTGTGCTTATGCATAGGAATTTTCTCGAAGAACGTAAATAGACGTCTTTTATAGGTGGTTGACTATAAGGAAAATGTATTAGTTTCCTAGGGCTGCTATAACAAAGTACCATAACAAAATTTGCTATAACAAACTGGGAGGCTTAAAAAGTGACAGAAATCTATTCTCTCAAGGTTCTGGAGTCTAGAAGTCAGAGATCAAGGTGTAGCCAAGTTCATTCCTTCTGAAGAGTCCTTCTGTAAAGAGGGATCCGTTCCATGCCCTTCTCCTAGCTTCTGAAGGCTGACAACCCTTGGTGTTCCTTGGTCTCTAAATGTGTCAATCCCATTCTGCCTCTGTCACCACATGACTTTCTCCCCCGCCTTCAAGTCTTCACGTGGTCCTCTTTTATAAGACTAATAATTGTATTAGAGTTATCCATGTTATCCAGAATGGCTTCACTTTACGTAATATCTGCAGCAATCCTATTTTCAAATAAGATCACATTCTGAGGTACTGGGGATTAGGACTTCAACGTATCTTTCTGGGGAGACATAATTCAACCCATAACTGAAGGATATAGCCATCCGTGCTTAGAATAAAACCTAAAAATTTGTTAATAAGGAAAGACTTCTAATTCAGTGATGCAGGGATGATGAAATGTTATTTATGGTCCTTGTCCCTTCCGAGATAAACATTGGGACAACAAATACCATGCTATATAAACTGATTGTCCAAATCTCAGCGTTCAACTTTCAATTAATTTTAACAATGCTTCTCTCCTCTATTTGGAAGGCTTCCTTTTGGTTGAAAAGAACAGGAAGTTAAAACTCAATTTCCCTCAAACACTATTTTTATTTCATGGAATTTCAGAAATGAAAGGGACTTTAGAGATCCTTTTGTGTATGCCTGCAGTGCTTGACAGTATCAGCAAAAAGCCCAGTCTCTATGTGAACACCTCTGGGAACGAAAAACCTACTGCTCTCTTAAGCTGCCGTTTCTGTGCCGTGGCAGTCCTGATGGTTAGAAAGCAGATACTGAGCCAAATTTTGCCTTCCTAAAATTTTCACCAGTCTGTCTGTGATCAGACATCTAAGCTTTGCATAATTACATGCAGATTCAATATTTTAGAGTACATATGTGTACATATATGTGTATATGTATGTGTGTAAATATATATTTTATACAATGTATTAAAATATATTAAAAATACATTTATAAGACAACTATCAATATATCAGGTTACTCTTTGGGCTCCATCCTGTGTCTTATTTGAATGGCAGTTGCAGCCACTTCTTACAGTTAAATATCAAAATAACAAAAGTAGTAACCATATAAAGAAAAAATGCCAAAATGAAAGCATTTGATTACATAAGCAATCAGCTATCTAAAAAACAGTAAGTGATCGCATTCTTATTGGCATTGATCCTTTCAAATACATTTGTGCATAGAAAAGACTCATCATGTAATTTGATTAACATGATTAAGAAAACATCCAATTTAAAAGTTCTACAGCTTTTCTTTGAAGCCTCATCTTATTTCCAAGATATTCCTTAAGGCACATATTCTCCTGGGGAGAATGTTAAAAACAGGTAAGTTATCTCATGTATATATGGAAGAGCTAAAAGCCTTGAAAATAAAAGGGGAAGTTTTGTGGGAATTTTGTCCAAGAAATCTTTTAGAAAACTTAAACACTTTAGGCAGCTTGAATAAAGGCATGAATTCTGTGTGTGAAAGGATTCCATAAAATCATGACAAATTGTCCCATTCAGTTACTCTGTCAGATTTTGTCACACAGTATGAGAGACATTAATAAATGTATGCCAGCTTGTCATTCCTTCACAGGATATTCCCTTCACTCAAATAAATGGACTTGTTTGAGGCTACAATAGCCATCTTTGTCTGAGAAACACTGACAATTTATAGATACATGTTGTTTGCTTGCAGCACCAATTCACACAAAACTATACCTGGGCAGAAACAACAATGATGCTTCTTTGGAAGTATGAAATGTCTCCAGAACTCTCAGAAATCCTATAGGAAAGTGCAATCATGAGTCACTTGGACTTTTCAGAAACTGTCAGAAAATCAAACTTAATGTACTGCAAAAATGAAGTTCTGTATCAAAGGATTTTTGCCACCCAGTTGTACAGTGAGGTAGCTCAGAAAATTGAAGGTTTACATTTACCCTTTTTCTTTAATCAGTTGTAAAGGATACCATTTCATCATTATCTCTGTGATTTCAAGAAAAATATTCCCTGATAATTAAGGTCTGGAATCATAACTTCACAGTAGGGGGAAAAAAAAAAAGTTTCATGTAAAAGATAAACCTTCTACCTTTATGATATCTATGACTGACTTGTGATAAAAAACTAATGGTTGTACAATCTGTGAGCATGTTAATGATATATCCCACTGGATAAGGAACACTCGATCATGGGCCTCTTCTGCTATACTTTAACAGACTTTTGTTACCAGTGAACAGTTGATTTGGTTCCTAGGGGTGAGCTGTTTATTGTGAAAGATCAGTGTACTCAACATTAAAAAGAGATATTATTTAGCCCTTTTAGAATTCACAATTTTTTAAAACACTTGTTAACACTGAATTACTTTATTTCTTTCTTTTTTACTGCACTGGATCTTTGTTGCATTGCACAGGCTTTCTCTAGTTATGGCGAGTGGAAGCTACTCTTGGTTACTGTGCAAAGGCTTCTTACTGAATGGCTTCTCTTGTTGGCAGAGCACTGGGCGGGGCTCAATATTTGCAGCACACAGGCTCAGTAATTGGGGAGCTGGGGCTCTAGAGCGCAGGCTCAGTAGTCGTGACACACGGGCTTAGCCGCTTTGTGGCATGTGGTATCTTTCTGGATCAGGAATTGAACTGTATCCCCTACACTAGCAACCAGATTCGTATCCACTGCGTTACCAGGGAAGTCCTAGGATTCATGGTTTACAAAGTGTTTGTTGGTTATTTCTTTGTTTTCCATTTAACAACGATTTATTTTTTTAGAACTATTCATAGGTGTACATTGAGAACTAAACAAAATCTAGACAAATTGTAAAAGATCAGAAACCTTAATAAAATGATGGTGAAAGCAGTCAGAATAGCAATTAAATTCTGTCCCAAAGGTTGTTGATGGAAGTGCTGATTATCTGGAAATATATACTATTAATTTGCTCACAAATTGCCAAAATATATATACATATATATATATATATGTATATATATTTTTAGCCTAATCAAGTATCTAATATTATTGCAACCTGCTGTAACTAAATTTCAGTAGTGGTTCAATGGTAGGGTATTTTCCTCATGGACTGAACATTTTGCTCTTCTTCTAAAAAATACTTTCTAAATATTGTCTGTCACTTGATTGTACTCAGCCAGAATTGGTTTGGAACTAGGTTTTGCAAAATCAGGGGTTTTGCCCAACAGTGGCTAATTTGGGTTTTGGTTTGGCATTGTGGCCTATAAGAACATGGAGGGTTTCCACTTTCCAAGTTTTCTTAACTGACTGATGACGCATCCTGAAACAAGAATCCTATTTTTCTTTTCAATAACTTGTTCTCCTTTCTGGGAGGGTGGCCTGTGAAATGTAGTTAAAACTTGTTATTTCAACACTGCTAAACAATAAGTCAACATAAGCTTTACGGCTTACTCTATCATAGATCTAGGTGACTGCACTGAGGTAAGGAGCTTTATCAACCTGTAACATATCTTTTTTATTTAGGAAACCCCCAGAACTTTTCTACGCTGCTTCCATTCTTCTGTGACTGTGTTTCCTCTTTTCTCTCCGAGCCAGGAATTTTTCATAGCTCCAGGTTCTTACAATCCTTATTCCTCATTCTCCATAAGTCCAACTCAGGACTCCCATTCTATTCCTTCCCAGATTTCATTTGCATGTCATGTGTATATGTGCTGAGTCTCTTAGTCATGTCCGACTCTTTGCTACCCCATGGACTGTAGCTCACCTAGCTTCTCTGTCCATGAAATTCCCAGGCAAGAATACTGGAATTGGTTGCCCTTTCCTTCCCTAGGGGATCTTCCCAACCCAGGGATAGACCTCTTACTCCTGCTTTGACAGGCAGATTCTTTACCGTCTGAGCCACCAGGGAAGCCCCACACATGTCATACACACATATATTTAACTTATATGTGCCATGATTCATGAACTCTATGACTCCTTGATTGAAATACGTACCATTTTATCTACCACTAAAAAGATCGATAATGCTACCAATTTAAAAATCTATGCAAGCCATCAAATGCATGACATAGTCAAACTCCAGAAATATTAAAACATGAAAAAAATTGTCTTGGGATCAATGAACTATACATAGTAATTTAAGGCAAGACAAAAAGGGAATAACTCTAAATAACCTTATAAAGGCAGAACTACTGTCTTTCATTTTGATTTACTGATTGTCTACGGCCCTACCTATCTCTTCCTTCATTTGAGTTTTACATTACTCAAACAAAAAAAAAGTGCCTACCATGTATTTCATGTCCTCAGTACCTACATACTGAAGATATGCAATAAATAAGAGATAGTCTTTGAGCTTAAGAAGTTTTGATTTGGGAAATGGATACAGGAAGCAGCTAGAAAATTATGATAGAGTGACTATCACTATACTAGCCAAAAGCATAGAACTCTATGAGAACACAGTGAAAGGACCTTGTTCAGCCTTTCAGAATTGTAAAGTAAAAATAATAATAATAAAAGCAAAAACAGAAGTTATGGAGAGCAACGGAGCAAGGCAGCTTCTGGGCCACACTCTCAGAGATGAATGAAAAGAGTTAGCCATTTGAAAGGACATGGCAGCAAGAGAAGTTTAACATTGTGTTCCGGCAAATGCAGAGGTGTCTGAAAAGCTATACAACGGGAATAACTGAGGTGATCTAGGACCAGCTGGTGAATGGCCTTGCCTGTTGTGCAGAGGAGATGAAAATAGATAAAGAGGACATTGGCGAGCCAATGAAGGTCTTAAGCATAAAGTAACAAGATCAATTTAACCTTTTATTTTACTTTGTCTTTCACTTTGTATTTAATAAGAGTCAAATTAATCATGAATAAGTGGGTAATCTTCTGACGTTTCACTGAGATTGTATTGAATACTCAGCTTTGTTTTTCCCTCTGGAGATGCCGATCTATCCATTTTGATAAATTTCCTTTCATTCTTTATCATTTTCTTCCTCTAATATGTCTTTCTGAAATTTCTACAGCTTCGATTGTTGATTCCCTAAATTGATTTTCTGTGATTCTTACCGTATTCAAATTTTTCTTCCCTTCATCTTATGGTTCTACTTCAGGAAACATTTCCTAAAATTTATCCTCCAGTCCTAACACTCATTGTTTATGGAAGGGATAGCATGATGCTAGTTTTAATTTCTAAGAACTCTTTTGGTTTTCTTTTTACAGCAACCTGTTATTATTTATAGACTTAATAGCTTTTCACATTTCCCCAAGAATACAATTAAAGAGTTTTAGCATATGTATTACCCCTACATTATCTCCATTTCCTTCTCTTTCTCTGTTTTTACCTTGTTTACTTTGGTTTTTCTCTCTCCATCCTTAAACATAATAGCAATTCTTTATGCTCTATTGATCCAAGGTTGTTCATTCATATTTAAGAGTGGAGCTTCAAGACCTGAGTGGAAGTTCAGTGCACGTGGCCAGAGTTAGCTGATTTCCCTCCGTGTAGATCTTATAGGCAGCTGGCCATTCCCTTAGAGCTTCCTAAGCACTAGCCTGTAGGGAGTTTTTCAATTTTTCTAGAGACCACCTAATCTCTTGTCTTGGGGAAAGCTTCCTGATTGTGATATTGCGTGCATAGGCAGGAAAAGGGGACTGGTGGGATAAAACTATTCTATTAGTTTCCTATGAGAGTAGATTTTATTAGTCTCCTTGTGCTGAACTATGACTTTTCGCCTTCACTCATCCTCCACTGTCCCTGGTACTTTATGATAATGATGGACAAAATCAGGGATGTTGTCGTTATGAATGTCCTGTCCATGGTGGGCATTAGAGAGTTGGAAGGACCTGATTGTTAGTGTTCTATTCCCTGGAGAGAGAATCAACTTATATTACCTTATCATCTATTTCCCTGACCCAGTCCCATGCCTCTACCCTCAGATATCTTACCAGCAACTGCCATGAGGTAAGTCTCTCCAGGGTTCTGCAGCATCAACTGCAGCTTTGTGATTATTGTGCTACCTGCAATACACGAGGTCAAGATTCTTCTGCCTTAAGAAATCAGTATCTGCACCTTCATCCCACTATCAGTCAATGGTTTGTTCAAATACCTTGCCTGCTGAAGCCTTCTCCTGTTCTTTTTGTCCTTTGCGTTTACACCTTTTGGTGGTGGTGGTGGTGTTTAGTCTCTAAGTCGTGTCCCATCCTTTTGCGACCCCATGGACTCTAGCCTGCCAGGCTCCTCTGTCCGTGGGATTTCCCAGGCAAGAATACTGCAGTGGGGTGTCATTTCCTTCTCCAGGGGATCTTCCCAACCCAGGGATTGAACTTGCATCTCCTATATTGGCAGGCAGATTCTTTAATGTATAGCCTTTTACTCATTTAATAATAGTTTAGAGGGGGTTTGGGAGGGTAACATGTGAGTTCAATTTGTCTTCTTTAACTGAATGTTATATTTGCAATTTAATATTTTTACTCAATTTCTTAAGCTTACATATGGAATAAACATATTTTCTGGACCGTAAATTAATAAGTATGATAAGAACATTATGAGAGACAGAATGGTAGAACATTTGAAATCAGAGCTACCCTGAAAAATTAGAAGTGTACAGTCATACTTCCTAATTAACATTTTCCATTGAAAATGCTTCATTTTCATACTTTTTATGGCCTTAATTAAATTTTCTAGTCATAAGCCAAAATAGAACAGTAATTCATCAGCAAAACTTGAACCCAGGAAACTCTCACTCCCAATCTCAGTTTTCTCACTCTCTTCCTCCAGAGTAGTTTCACCAATACTCCAAGGAATTAGTACATCCAATTTCAGACTTAGATGTGTTTTTAATCTAGATAAGGGCCAACTTTTCCACTCTTAGCTCAGAAGGCTATATCTTTTTACTTTTTCATATATGGCACAGCACAACAGAACCAATACCTAAGGCTTAAAAATCTGCATTTTGTAATACATTCAGTAAATTTATCCAGAACTCACTATTTTCTTGCTCAGTTGTTTGAATTTTTCCATCGTCCTTGTAACTTTCTCAATTAATGCACTCTAAATGGAGCAAAACCTGGAAAAACTCTCAGACACTGAAAAAAATTCAGATAAATACATTTATTCTCTGAAGTTAGGGGATAGCTTAAAATGTCTTGATACACCTTTGGGATGGATGAAAAGAACCTAAGGGCATGGAGAGGTCTGAAGTAAAAGAGAAAGATATATCAGCATGTCACTAAGAAGAATTTAGAAGTTTGCATAATACCTTCCAAATCTTTCCATGTTTTGCAGATAGCAAACTTTTATTCTTTATTATGGCTAAGTGGTATTCCATTCTCTTTATCCATTCATCTGTTGAGACACACTTAGATTGCTCCTAAATCTTGGCTATTGTAAATAATGCTGCTATGACCATTAGGTTGTATGTACATTTTCGAATTAGTGTTTTCATTTTCTTCGGGTATACACCCAAGAACAAAATTACTGGATCGTATGGTAGTTCTGTTTTTAGTTTTGTAAGAATCCTCCATGCTGCGTTCCACAGGGCTGTACTGATTTACATCCCCTCCCATAGTGTACAAGTGTTCCCTTTTCTCCACATCCTCACCAGCATTTGTTATGTGTGGTCTTTTTGGTGATAGCCACTCTGACAGGTAGGAGGTGATCTCTCACTGTGGTACTGATACACCTTTTTCTGATGATTAAATATGTTGAGCATCTTTTCCTGTACATTTTGGCCATCTGTAAGTCTTCTTTGGAAAAAATTCTATTCAAGTCTTCTGCCCATTTTTTAATTGGATTGTTTGGATTTTTTAAAATATTTTGTGTATAAGCTATTTATATACTTTGGATATTACCTCCTTATTGGTCATATCACTTGCAAATACCTTCTCTTTTTGTTTTGTGTATGGTTTCCTTTGCTGTGCAAAAGATTTTCAGTTTGAATTGATTCCAATTGTTGATTTTTGCTTTTGTTTCCTTTCCCTTAGAAGACAGATCCAAAAAAATACTGCCACAATTTATGCCAAAGATTGTTCTGCCTGTGCTCTCTTCTAGTTTTATGGTTGCAGAAACTCTAGGAAGAAAACAGAAAAGACTTCTGAATACTCTTCACGTGAAAAGAATATAAATTTGGGCTTAGGAAAAAGAGTATGACTCTACAAAGGAGCAAAGAATAAGACTTTCAACAATAAGGATTCTAATATTCAAATATACACTGTGTTGTATATATGTCAAAATATATATGCATTTTAATATCTTTTAAGGTATATAATGGGGCTTTCCAGGTGACACTAGTGGTAAAGAACCCCACAGCTAATGTAGGAGATGTAAGAGACCCAGGTTCAATTCCCGGGTGGGAAAGATCTGGAGAAGGAAGCGGCAACCCACTCCAATATTCTTGCCCGGAGTATCCCATGGACAGAGGAGCTTGGAAGGCTACAGTCCATAGGACTGCAAGAGTTGGACACAACTGAAGGGACTTACACCGGCAAAGTATATAATACATATTTAATTAATATATGTGTGTCAAATAAAATATATATTTCAACATAAGTCAAACAGAGAAAGATACATTTTGTATGATTTCACTTATATGTAGAATCTAAAAAAATAAAACAACTGAACAAAACTTAAAAACAGAGTTATAGATACACAGAATAAACAAGTGGTTTCCAGAGGGGTGAGAGGAAAGAAATAAGCAAGGGAGATTAAGAGGTACAAATTTCCGGCCACAAAGTAAATGAATCACAGACATGAAATGTATAGTGTGAAGAACATAGTAAGTATGCAACATTTTTGTATGGTGACTTATCATAATTAGACTTATTGTGGTGATCATTTTGAAATGTACAGAAATATCAAATCACTCTGTTGTGTGACAAGAACCAAAATAGTGTTATAGATAAACTATACTTTGAAAACAAACAAAAGAACTCATAGAAAAGAGATCAAATTTTTGGTTCCCAGAGGCAGAAAGGGAGGCAGAGAGGAGGAGGATGAAGGTGGTCAAAAGGAAGGCATTTCCAGGTATGAGTTACATTAGGGATGCAATGTACAACATGATAAATATAATTAACACTGCTATCTGTTAGGTATGAAAGTCGTATGTATGTTGTGTATTAAAGTTGTTCAGAGTAAATCTTAAGAGTTCTCATCACAAGGGAAAAAAATTTTTTAATTCTTTAGTTTTGTATTTGTATGAAACAATGCATATTCACCAAATGTATGTAATGATCATTTTATGGTGCAAGTAAAATCATTCTGTTGTACAATTAAACTTACACAGTCCTATATGTCAATGAGATCTCAATACAATTAAGAGAACAAAAAGTAAAGAAAACCTTTAAAAAAATAAATCCCATTTTATTTCCATACACCTTCGGAAAAGACCACTGTACTCACAAAGATCTTTATTTAAGTGTGTTTCATATGGTATAGTGTGAGTTGATCAAGGAAGGATATCAAGTTTGATGTGGTACAAAACAGAGACGTCAGACAAGGAACAGCAGGGTGAACCATGAACTGGACAAAAAAAAAAAAAAAAAGTGGCAGAAACATGAGCTCCAAGTCAGCCAAGAAAACTGTAAATAAACTCCCCTCTAGAATCCACAGAGAGATAGGAAAGAACTCAAGGTTCCCATTCTAAGTTCATAATACATCAGCTGACATCTGAGTTGGTTTTATGCAATGTCTCTGAGTCTTTAAAAAAAGGCAAACAAACTTGCAAAAGGAGACTGAATTTTCTATTGTATCTGCTTTTGCTGAGGATCAAGCAGAAAAGGTATTTAAGCTAAGTATGAATGGTAGTGTTAGAGAAGACTCTTGAGAGTCCCTGGGACTGCAAAGAGATCCAACCAGTCCATCCTAAAGGAAATCAGTCCTGAATATTCATTGGAAGGACTGATGCTAAAGCTGAAACTCCAATACTCTGATCACCTGATGGGAGGAATTGACTCCTTGGAAAAGACCCTGATGCTGGGAAAGATTGAGGGCAAGAGGAGAAAGGGGCTACAGAGGATGAGATGGTTGGATGGCATTACCAACTCACTAGACATGAGTTTGAGTAAACTCCAGGAGTTGGTGATGGACAAGGAGGCCTGGAGTGCTGCAGTCCGTGGGATCGTAACAAGTCGGACATGACCGAGCGACTGAACTGACCTGAATACACACAGCGGAGTCCTCAGGAAATCCCTTTTGCTGAGAGTGTTTTAGGGTGAGTTCTTGGGGTGAAGGGGATGGTAGAAGAAATATGAGACTTAGATAGGAGATGGGACTGGGTGGGGTTCTTTAAGATCCTGAAAATCTGTGGTTCTGGGTACTATGTGGACTATTTCAATTTTCCCCAAATGTAGCTAAAGTTAAACTGATGTTACATTTAATGCCTCATAGCTCTCTTAGAAAAGTTCAGCACCACCATAAGATAGTCTCGTTCAAGCCAGTGGTGGAGAAATAAAGGTATTGCAAAAACTATTCCAATATTTCCTATTGGATAACCTCTATCATTCACTAAAACACTGAAAGGAGACGTGAACAGAGACAGAAGGAAAAATCTTCCCAAATCAGGAGGGCTGAGCCAGGTTGGACTAGCAGGCCCAGCCTCTTACACAGAGGTCTCCTCCTAGTCGGAAGTAGGGTTTATTTCTTTGAAAAGGGCTGGCGTGCTAAATTATTATTTGTATTTATGAAGCTTTCTCATAAGCACCCTCTGGTGACTGGCATTTTAATTCAAGATGTGGTCTTTATTTTAGGGATAAATCAGTAAAAAGGGTCTGCACTAACCTATCATTTTCCTCTTCTATTTTGAAGCTCTCTGTATGGGAGTTAACTTCACCCAAAAAAAGCATTTGGAAAATTCCTAGTTAGGCCACTCACTTGTTTTGTGAATGACGTCTGTGGTCAGCTATAACATATATAGTATGCGTCTTCTTAATCCTGCCTTTTTCATGCATGTTTTTCTTATTTTGGCATTTTTATGGAAGTGATTAAATATTATTTGGTTTCAAGCTGGTGTAGAAATTGCAGAGATGTAGAAAATACTCTCTAGCTGAAATCCAACATACACTTACCCACACGATCATAAACACACTCACATATGCATGCAACATTCCTCAAAAATGTCCAGATAGATTTTGTTTGATTCAGCTTGGTTTTCTTTCTTTGCTTTTTTTTTTTTTTCAATGAAAGTATGATTTTTAGCTCATTTTCAGGCTGCTTTCTAATAGAAGCAGCATTGTTTGTATGCTCAAGCCTCCTGTTTTCATCCAGAGTTAAATGTAGAAATGTTGTTTCCAGTCTTATTCAAAATAACTGAAATATTTCTGTAAGGTGTCACCTTCCAAGCCTTCATGAATGTTTGCAGTTTCAAAGATAAATCGTATTGCTATAGAAACTCTTAAAGGAATATTCCTTCCCCACCCCACTCTACTCCATCCCACCAACCAAATAGCTTTAAGCTGAAGAGAAAGTAAATCCTGAAATTTAAATCAAAAATTTCTGACACATAGATTGGTATTTGGTAACTTCCAAAAAGTATCCACAAGAAGCAAAATGTTTCTTATTCTATTACATCATATTCTGTGATTACATCATACATGTTTATGATAAAAATCTAACAATTTTAAGAGAAATTTTGGTTTTGGTTATTACAAACTTTAATTTCTATTGACACAAAGAGGAAAGCATAAAAGAGTAAAGTTGGGAATTGAGGCAGAATAAAATTTTTTGTGAAGAATCCTACAACTGTGAGAAGAGTTAAAAAGTCTATTCAATATTTCCTATCTGCCTGTAGACTTATTAAGATAAAAAGAATCTATTTAATTTGATTACTTCCTAGAAGGATGAATTGGATTACTTGACTTCATTGCTACATATCCACTATCTGGGTCTGCATCAGTCATCTCTGACTCTTTGCAACTTCATGGACTATATAGTCTGCCAGGCCCCCCATCCATGGAATTCTCCAGGCAAGAATATTGGAGAGGGTAGCCATTCCCCCATATTAATTCCAGGCGTATTAAAAAACAGAGACATTATTTTGCCAACAAAGGTCCATCTAGTCAATGCTACGGTTTTTTCAGTAGTCACGTATGGATGTGAGAACTGGACTACAAAGAAAGGTGAGTGCTGAAGAATTGATGCTTTTGAGCTATGGTGTTGGAGAAGACTCTTGAGAGTCTCTTGGACTGCAAGGAGATCCAATCAGTCCATCCTAAAGGAAATCAGTCCTGATTATTCATTGGAAGGACTGATGCTGAAGCTGAAACTCCAACACTTTGGCCACCTGATGCAAAGAACTGACTCATTGGAAAAGACTCTGATGCTGGGAAAGATTGGAGGTGGGAGGAGAAGGGGACGACAGATGAGATGGTTGGATGGCATCACTGACTCAATGGACATGAGTTTGAATAAACTTTGGGAGTTGATGAACACGGAGGCCTAGCATGCTGCAGTCCATGGGGTCACAAAGAGCCAGACACGGCTGAGTGACTGAACTAAACTGAACTGAGCCATTCCCTCCTCCGGTAGATCGTCTCAATTCAGAGATAGAACAGGGGTGGGTCTCCTGCATTGCAGGCAAATTCTTTACCATCTGAGCCACCAGGGAGGCCTTAATGCTTATAACTGAAAAGAGGCAGTATTTTGGATACATTTTAAAATACTCTATTGACATCTGTTATGATAATAATCATGATGATTAAAGTTGTATTTAGAATTTCTCTTTACCTATCCGTAGTATTTAGTTGCTCCGAGACAAATATGAATTATCTCATATCATTATTAAAAGAGCCATAATCCACTTTCAGGGCTTCCCTGTGACTCAGTGGTAAAGAATCTGTCTGCAGTGCAGGAGCCGAAGGAAACTTGAGTTTGATCCCTGAGTCAGGCAGGTCCTATGGAGGAGGGCATGGCAACCCACTCTAGTACTCTTGCCTGGAGAATCTCAGGGACAGAGGAGCCTGGCCGGCTACGGTCCATGGGATTGCAAAAAGTTGGACACAACTAAAGAGACTTAGCATGCATGCAATCCACTTTCAATTTCACTGTGCCGGTTGCTTTGGGACATGTATTTATTTAGACTCTGTAGATATATCGCATATTCAAAACAATACCAGTATCTTTCTCTGTCTGGTCTTTCATTTGTAATTTGGAGAAAGGTTAATAAACAAAAATCTTGCTCTAAAACGTAAGATGATCTCTTACAAGACTTGGAGTTTTGTCAAATTATCTGCAACTTAAAATTTTGATGATTTACATATATCGGTTGAAAGCAAAAGCAAATTTGATATGTTTAATTCTCTTTTCACATCAAAAATGCACAACAATAGAATAATTTTATATAACATTTCTGTCATGATTGATTTTACCTATTTTATTGTGATGTGCAGGACAGATACTTTTCAAATTGAAGAATGTCACATATAGAGATGGGTCATTTGCTGTAGGACACAAAGTAGCAACTGGGTCGATATTAATCACCACATCAGCTCTCCCTCATCCCAGTGTATCCTCTATTGATCTGAGAAAGGTATCTCTTCTACTGGGACATCTCAAACTTCACCCTTCCTTGTTACATCTGTTATGATGATAATCATGATGATTAAAGTTGTATTCAGAATTTCTCTTTACCTATTCACAGCACTTAGTTGCTAGGAGACAAATATGGATTATCTCATATCATTATTAAAAGAGCCATAATCCACTTTCAGGGTAACTATCCTATGATTTCGTGTCCTCATTACTGTTTGTGGTCTTTAGAGTGTCTACTAATATATTTTAAGAAGACCTATTCAGATAAATAACAAGTATTTTAACTCACTTCTTTACTTAACATCGTACTTTTATTGTTTCTTTTTTTAAAAAGTCCGTGAATTTTTGTTGTGACGGGACTTATTAATAGTTTAGCTTGGAGACTATTCAATAATAATAAAGAGTACAAATTCTTCAAAATCATGATTTCAACCCCAAAGTTTTCCCAATCCAAAAAGTAAGTTTTCTACCTGATTCATCTCAGGCTTTATTTTTTGTGTGACTAACACTTCTCTGCCAACTTCATGCTGTTTTCCTGGCTTGGATGGAAGACTCCGTCTCTTCCTATGGGCTTTGCTTAGGACTGCCATCATCAGCGAGCATTCCTCACCTAAGAAGAACCAGATGGCCATGAAGAGAAGTTAATGTTCCCCTCACATGTCTCTGGGCAATCTTCCTTCATAGAGGACCAGTGTGCTGACTTACCACTTACTCTGAGACTTAACGTTAATCCAAATAACTAAGGACAATTTTCCTATATTGATAGCAGGCATAAACCACAAGGATCCTACCTTTGTGTAGCAAGAAATCAACTTTTTTGAAGACAGCCCTGAATTGTGCCATATATACAGTACCAAAATAACGTTCTGATCCAACGAAAATATTTTAGGTGAAATAGAAAAGTGATTTTACATTAAAATACCCATAGATTCTTGGAAGTTAAAATGAGTATGTATCTAGAAAAAAAAGTGATAAAATATAGCTAAGTTCAGAGCATCTGTGCTATGGAGACATTATAATTTTAAAACTCTAATATCTATATTCCTCTTCCTTGTTTTTCATCAAATGTTTAAGAGATCATACAGAGTATTTGAAAGGTCACCGGGTGGGGTAATAAGACTTAGAAGGATTGATTTGAATCTTGGCACCTTCACAAGCAATCTAATTGCACTTAAAGGCATTCCCTGAGTTTTCTGAGATATAATTGTATCATTTTTTAAATGGAGGCAATTAAACCGGTTTAATTTGCAAGATGGCTATTAGGATCAAATAAGAAT
The DNA here is from genome assembly GCA_006410615.1 of Neotragus moschatus. Classification (NCBI taxonomy): domain Eukaryota; kingdom Metazoa; phylum Chordata; class Mammalia; order Artiodactyla; family Bovidae; genus Neotragus; species Neotragus moschatus. The sequence goes on from SJYA01002588.1 coordinate 540,937, forward strand.
ATATTTGAAAGTTTACTAAATTAGAAAGTTACATGCATAAAAATGCATAACCAGCATTATCTTCATCAAAGTCAAACTAATTTCCAAGTTCTATCTCATTCCTTTTCTGCCCTCGGTAGAGGTGCCACAACTGTTGAGCAACAGAATCATAAGGAAGAGAAGCGAAGTCTCCCCTCTCCCTGCCCCAAATATCAGCAGTAACTTCATGATGTAGAAATGCTTTGGTAGCTGCATCCTGACTACCAAAGACACCCCTGAAAGCCGATCTACCTGAAGCACTACCTGAATTCACGAGTAATTTCCCGACTTAATGAAGTCAGAAAAAAGAAAAAATCAAACTCAGAAACATCTTATCAGACAAGCACATGACAGCAATATGGGCCTCTTTCTAAGGCTCAGAAGCCAAACAGACTTTGTACCTATTTGTTTTCACCCCTGTGGTGTGAAGCCCACAGGACAGACGAGGTCATTTCCCAAATCATCTGACTCTAGCTTGAAATCAGTAACCAAGAGGAAAAAAATCTTGGGAGCAGAGAGGCATCAAAGAGGGGCCAGGCCTGGGCCTGCTGCTAAAGCCCAGTATTGAGTGGAGAGCGATGCATGTGAGTAACTTGATCCTTGATCCCAGAAGGCACTCTTCCATCACAAAGATGTCTGGGTCCCCTCCGGAGAGGAATTAGGGTAAAACAGTCACCCTTCCAGACAAGGGGTACTATTATACCCAGAGTCTGATTTCTGAGCTCAACACTGACAGAATATTCATTTTCCTATGAAACAGTTCCATGTGAAAAGCTCTCTGAGCTAAATCATGGAAATCTTAAGAGTAAGTTAAGCCTTGTTTATCCACAGCACCCATTTGCAACCCCACAGCAACTAGAACATGGAAAAACTGAGTGAATAAACTCCATAGAATACCTAATGGTAGCAGTCATTTTTAATTTTTTTTATTATGGAAAATTTAAAATATAAACTGGAACAGAGAGAATTGTAGACAGATTCTACCCCCCACCCCCGATATACCCATCATTCTGCTTTAAGAATTTTGTTTTGTCTATTCTCCCTCAGTTTGGGGAATGGAGTAGATCATTAATATTTTAAAGAAAATCCAAGATACCGCATCGTTTTACCATAAACATTTAACATCTCTAACTCATAAGGCAATACATGCACACAACTTGACAAAATTAGTAACATCTTAATATCTTCTAAAATCCAAATTTTTCTGTCTCAAAAATATTTTTTAACGTTTGTTTGCTAGAATCAGAATCTATACAAGACTCACAAAATAGCACAGTATTTTCCTTGCCTTCCTAAATTTATTGTGGCCTCTCCACCATCCCCCTCCATTTTATTAATACTGCTGACTGGTTGGAAAAAGCAGGCTTTTTAATTGAATTTACCACACTCTGGATTTTGCTCATGACTGGTTGTTGTTGTTCAGAAGCTCAGTCATGTCCGCCTCTTTGTGACCCCATGGGCTGCAGCACTCCAGGCTTCCCTGTCCTTCACCATCTCCCAGAGTTTGCTCAAACTCATGTCCATTGAGTTGGTGATGCCATCCAACCATCTCATCCTCTGGCATCTCTTTCTCCTCCTACCTTCAATCTTTCCCAGCATCAGGGTCTTTTCCAATGAGTTGGCTCTTCGCATCAAGTGGTATCATTTAACTTGATCCCCTATATGTATATCTTCCCTAAACTGGTAGATGTAGCTAGAGGATTGTCTAGAATCAGTCTACTTCAAATGTACTTCATAGTTAGCTGAATATGTCCTAGAGCATCTCGTGGAATCTTCGAAAAAGCACCAAATGGCAGAAATCAATTTGGCCTGCCTACACACCAAGTATAAGTGAAGTCACTCAGTCGTGTCCAACTCTTTGTGATCCCAGGGACTGTAGCCCACCAGGCTCCTCTGTCCATGGGATTCTCCAGGCAAGAATACTGGAGCGGGTTGCCATTTCCTTCTCCAACATGCCAAGTATAGCACACCCATATTCTAGACTTACTAGAAATTCAATCCTTAAATTAAGCAATATATACACTGTCTTTTTGGTCTTGTTTGTTTTAATGGATCTGTACTGGTGCAGTAACTACACACCTAGAGAATCCCGTAGACTGTACAATCCAAGGGGTAGCAGAGAGGTAGTTACTCCATGCAAATCAGCTGACATAATAAAGCAGAGCTTTCTCCCCAGCTACTCTTTCCCCCTGAATCACTGTGCTGTGCACCTGATACTCACACCACATTGTAAATTAACTATGCTTCAGTATGAAATAAAATAATATAAAAAGTAATACAAAATAGAAACAGACTCACAGACAGAGAATGAACTTATTGTTGCCACGGGAAGGATTGAGGAAAGGGATGGTTGGGAGTTTGGGATGGACATTTACACACTACTATGTTTAAAATGGATAGCTGACCAGACCTGCTGTACAGCACATGGACCTCTGCTCAATGGTTACATGGCAACCTGGGTGGGAGAGGAGTTTGGGGGAGAATGGAAACAGGTGTATGTATGGCTGAATCCCCTCACTGTTTACCTGAAACCGTCACAACATTGTTAATCAGCTATACCCTAATCAACTATACAAAATACAAAGTAAAAAAGGAAAAGCATTAAGTCACAAAAGAAAATCTACTATCCAAAATAAAAACAAAGCTTTCTTTTTCAGAGCACTGGTTTAACAATATACTATTGCCTATAACTCAGACTCCAGTCACAACTAACTACAAAAGTGTGGAGGGGGAGACACAGAGAGAAAGAGAGAGGAGATTGTTATCAAATTGTTAGGTAGAGTTAATATCTAACAGGAGTTTAAAAACTAACATAAAATGAAATAACAAAGTGTCCGCTTGACAGATAAATACGTTTAAAGTTTATGATTACTCGTTTCCTGGTTCACCTCAGCAAAATGACTTTAGGATTTAGACATAGTCAGCTGCAGCTGCAGAGTTCTAGACCGCTTTCCTCCTCCACCCAGACACACCTAGCCTAGCCTTGGCTGATGGGACTTCTCCAGCAAGCTCACCTTGGTGGGCTCATTTCCTCCACGGAAAATCAAAGCCATAGCAGAGGCTGGCCTATTGCCTGGCTGGCCTGGAAGAATGTCTTTCCCCAAGGAGAGACTGAGGAGAGCAATCAGTCTGAGTGTTAACTAAAATAAGTATGCTTTCCTTGCCATGGAAAAAAAAAAATCAGATTACCTCCAATCCGATGGGGTGATGACTTCTGAAAGCTAGGTACAAATTGTTTGAGGGTTACTGGTTCTTTTGAATCATCCCCATATCTTGTATCTTCTACCAGTATTTCTTGTAGCAATCAGCAGCTTGCGTCTTGAACCAACACACACACACACACACACACACACACACACACACACACACCTGCTACTACCTCTACTTCTACCCAGTCCTTCTTAAAACCTTTCTCAGAAATACTCCTTGCACAGCCTTGACACTGCAGTCCTCAGCTGGAGAGCAAAACCTCCCCTTTTCTCTTCTCTTCTTCCTCTTATAACCTTTGCCCAAAAGGGCCAGACCCAGACTTAAAGTCAAGACAGAACTTTCCATTTATAGTCAACATCCAGACACCAGAGATGGCCTGGAAAGGATGCTAAGATCATGATCAAATTGAACCCACATGAGACCATAGTTCTAAGAAGGAGAGAACAAGGTGAACTGAGGTATGAACCCAGACTGGAGCACAGAAGGACCGGAAGTCTGGAAAGCAGAGGACTCAGAGCAGACTCAGGAATGAGGAGGTGGAAGAAACGGGCACACCTTCCAGAGCCCTGCTGGAGAGTAGCTTTTTCATTTCATTTCTGGCAGCTTTTTCATTTCTTCATAAATTCTATGGGAAGTCAAGACTTCATAGGAGTTAAGTCACAGACCCTGGACCCACACTACCTGGCTTTGAAGCCTGGTTTTGCCATTTATTAGCTCTGCGATGTTAATCAGTTGCCTCAACTTCTTAAACTACAAAAAGGAGATAATAATGTAAGTTCTAACCCACAGAATTATTACAAGGATTAAGTAAATTAATGTCTATAAAGTTTTTAGAAAACAGTCTATTTTAAAAGCCATAAAAGTAAAATAATACATACCCATGTACCCTGCATCAAGTCTCAGGGAATAAAAATTACTATCATGATTGGAGCTCTCTTTTATTTATTCCTCTTATTTCTCTCAAAAGAAACCTCAGTCTTGAAATTGAGATTCATCATCCCTAAGCCCCTGCCTCCTGAGAAATCTGTATGCAAGAAGCAACTGTTAAAATTGTATATGGAACAACAGACTGGTTCCAAATCAGGAAATATGTCAAGGCTATATATTGTCACCCTGCTTATTTAACTTATATGCAGAGTACATCATGGGAAATGTTGGGCTGGATGAAGCACAAGCTGGAATCAAGATTGCCGGGAGAAATATCAACAACCTCAGATATGCAGACACCACCACCCACATGGCAGAATGTGAAGAAAAACTAAAGAAGCTCTTGATGAACGTAAAAGAAGAGAGTGAAAAAGTTGGCTTAAAACTCAACATTCAGAAAACTAAGATCATGGCATCTGGTCCATCACCTCATGGCAAATAGATAGGGAAACTATGGAAACAGTGAGAGACTTTATTTTCTTGGGCTCCAAAATCACTCCAAATGGTGACTGCAGCTATGAAATTAAAAGATGCTTGCTCCTTGGAAGAAAAGCAATGACCAAGCTAGACATTATATTTAAAGGCAGAGACATTACTTTGCCAACAAAGGTCCATCTGGTCAAAGATAGGGTTTTTCCAGTAGTCATGTATGGATGTGAGAGTTGAATTATGAAGAAAGCTGAGCACCAAAGAATTGATGCTTTTGAACTGTGGTGTTGGAGAAGACTCTTGAGAGTCCCTTGGACTGCAAGGAGATCCAACCAGTCCATCCTAAAGGAAATCAATCCCGAATATTCATTAGAAGGACTGATGCTGAATCTTGAACTCCAATTCTTTGGCCACCTGATGTGAAGAACTGACTCATTAGAAAAGACCCTGATGCTGGGAAGATTGAAGGCTGGAGGAGAAGGAGTTGACAGAGGATGGTATGGTTGGGTGGAATCACCGACTCAATGAACATGAGTTTGAGTAGACTCCCAGAGCTGGTGATGAACAGGAAAGCCTGGCATGTTGCAGTCCATGGGATCGCAAAGAGTCAGACACAACTGAGCAACTGAGCTGAAGCATTTTAATATTCATTTATATGAATAGTTGTATCTCTTAAGTGATGCATAGTTTTATTTTTTATATTTTAAACCGTATGCAAAGGCTTTGTGCTTTATGTATTTATCTGTTCCTTGTTCTGCTTACTTAATTCATCTGTGTTGATATAAGCAGTTCTGGGTCATATATCCAAGTCATTCCTATTATTGTTAGAGTATTCCCAATGGATGCCTGCACCCTGATTTATTTATCTGCTCTCCTGTCGGTAGTCACTTAAGTTGTTCTACCATTTGCTATTCTAAGCATTCTTGGACGTATTTCTTAGCAAATGAGTTAGAGTTCTAAGCTGATTTAAAATGAAATTTCTGAGGTTTAAGGTAAGCTTATTTCAAATTTACTTGATATTTTAAAAATTATTCTTTTAAGGTTATTGGCACTCAGTGGTTAAGACTTCATGATTTCACTGGAAGGTTTGAGCCCTAGTAGTGGAGCTAAAGCTGAGCACCGAAGAATTGATGCTTTTGAACTATGGTGTTGGAGAAGACTCTTGAGTGTCCCTTGGACTGCAAGGAGATCCAACCAGTCCATCCTAAAGGAGACCAATCCTGGGTGTTCATTGGAAGGACTGATGCTGAGGCTGAAACTCCAATACTTTTTGGCCACCTCATGCGAAAAATTGACTCATTGGAAAAGACCCTGATGCTAGGAGGGATTGAGGGCAGGAGGAGAAGCGGACGACAGAGGATGAAATGGCTGGATGGCATCACTGACTCGATAGACATGAGTGCACTGGGTGAACTCCAGGAGTTGGTGATGGACAGGGAGGCCTGGTGTGCTGTGATTCATGGGGTTACAAAGAGTCGCACACGACTGAGCGACTGACCTGAACTGAACTGAACTGAAGGGAGCTAAGATCCCACATACCACACACTGAAGTCAAAAAACAAAACAAAAAACTATTCTTTTAAGAGATTTAGACAAAAATCATGTTATCATCAGCACTACACTTGTGCTAACAATTATTGCAAATCTTTTGACAGATTCACCTTTAATCCTTATAACAACACTGTGTACGATGTTATTTCCCTAACTTTACTGAGGGTAAGTTCAGCAATCCTCAGATCTCACAACTGGATTCACACCTAGATACACCAGTTCCAGCAAGTAAGTGAAAGTCATTCAGTCATGTCTGACTCTTTTCAACCCCATGGGCTATTCAATCCATGGAATTTTCCAGGCTATAATACTAGAGTGGGTAGCCTATCCCTTCTCCAGGAGATCTTCCCAACCAAGGGATTGAACCCAGATCTCCCTCATTGCAGACAGATTCTTTACCATCTAGCCACCAGGGAAGCCAAAGAATACTGGAGTGGGTAGCCTATCCCTTCTCCAGCGGATCTTCCCAACCTAGGAATTGAACTGGGGTCTCCTGCATCATAGGCAGATTTTTTACCAGCTGAGCTATTAGGGAAGCCTCCAGTTCCAGAGTTGTGCTAAATGAAAATGAGGTAAACAAAAAGCCAAGAAATTCTGACCGAAAAGTATCACAAAGCAGATAAAAAAGTTTAATTGCAGGAGATGAGACTTCATATAGTCCAGTATGACCTCATCTTAACGAATCACATTTACATAGACCCTCTTTCTAAATAAGACCCAGTCTGAAGTTCCAGGGTAGACATGAATCTTATGTGGGTGAACACTATACAACCCAGCAAAGGACTCCCCTCTATCATCTGTGGCCAAAGAGAAGAATCTAATCTGCTTTCCACAGAGCAAGCCTCCTGATACTCAGAACGAGCTCTGCTATACATAGATCTCCACTCCTGACCCCTGGCCACATGTGCTCAGTATAGTCAGGCCATGCTGGCTGAGCACCCAGTAGTCTAAGTCACCAAGAAAATTCCCCCACTCTCCAAGCAGCCCTACTCTGGACACCCTTCCATTTGCCAATGTCTTTCACATGAAGGAATATCTACAGCAGATATTGGACAGAGCAGTACAGGATCCAGTAGACCCTAGAGGAAAGAAAAAGGAAAGTGAAGTAGCTCAGTCGTGCCCGACTCTTTGCGACCCTATGGACCGTATTCTACCAGCTTCCTCCGTCCAAGGGATTTTCCAGGCAAGAATATTGGAGTGGGTTGCCATTGCCTTCTCCAAGTAAACCCTAAGGGTTGTCCTAACCACAATTGTTATGATGGGGTCATGACTATATAAGCCATACGTTCTAGATCATTCAAGAAAGTTGAGTAATAGTTCTAGCTCTGTCTCCAACTTTGTAAACAGAAGTAAATCAAGGTTTCTGTGCTTAAATTTCTTAACCTTTAGTCAAAGAAATGCGTGCCCTAACTTGTTTGACAATGGTGTTGTAAGAACACACATCAGATTGGTACAAAACACTCAGATAAAAATGAACAGGAAGAATGTGACTAAACAACCACAATGCAACAGAATTTAACTTTCTTTTATGCCATGGGGTCCTTGGATTATCCAGTGAAATCTATGGTTCACCTCCTCAGAAAATGCACGTAAGCATGGGCACATGCATATACCTACGTTTCAGAATAATTAGGGAAAAAATTACCCCGGAGTCCAGACACAGTTTCTCTTCATTCTTTAATTAAGAGATGATGTTGAACCTGAACATTAAATGAGGATAACAAATAGTATTCCCCCTTGTTTCCCAAGTGGTTGCTCCAGTTTAGAACTGAGGTTACTAAGCCAGCCCAGGAACCCCGGAACAACATGTGGCCATAGTTGGAGCAGAGTGGAAATTTTTTTGTATTGAATTGTCTGCAGATCTCCAAAGTGAAAGAGTTTGTCATATTTTCTGCCTCCCCCTCTCCCCTTTAATATCTCCATTTCAGCAGAAATTCACTCATCTCTCTCTGAGAGGATAAAACTGATCCATTAAAGTAATCCTCATTAATTTGCTAGAAAATTAGGGTCTAGGATTAGCCAAGGGGTCAGTCTTTGGAAAATGCACTGCAGTCAGAGGAGCATCAGTATCTAAACACATGATGCACTAGTAATAGAATTTCTGATATTGGCGGTGGAAAAAATTGGGGGGAAAAGCACCTTTATTGTCCCCTCAAATAATGTATTTTTTACCTAATTTTTACATAATTTTATGTCCCTCAGAAAGGCAAACTACTCCAGTATTTTTGCCTGAAAAGTTCCATGGATGGAGGAGCCTGGTGGGTTACACTACATGGGGTCACAAAAGAGTCGGACACAACTTAGTGACTGAGCATGCATGCATAGTTTTTATATAATCTCAAACTACCCAAAGGAATATACATAACTTCTTCTTCCAGGAATGTACATAACTTCTTTGTCTTCCCACCAAAAGCCAAAATGGGAAGGGAAGACAGGACACGCCCATTTTATACATAAGAAAATTGAGTCCTTTAGAAATTAGAAAACTTACAGACATTTGCAGTTTAGTAGGAGATGGAGCCTGGACTTGACTCCAGATCTGATCTTAAATTCCACGTTTCTTTGCTGTATCAGAAAAACAATTGTATACATAAAATATAGTTTTAATTTTCAAATGGCCTCTTTGAAGGCAAGATGTAAAATGATTTCAGGGATAGTAGAGGGCCATCCCAGGAGTCAGAGGTCCTACAGTCTTCTCTCTTTATGGATGACCTTAAGCTGGATGCAGGACAGAGTTGACAATTACCTCCACTTGCTCAAAAAAGGGAAAAAACTCTGTCCTTCACTAATGGATGCCTAAGATCTATTTAACACTGGCCAGTGCCTTTCACTTTCACAGTGTCAGGGTTGGAAATGCAAATACCTGGGTGTAGGTGCATGCGAATGGCTAACGTCAGATCTTCCTCTGAAAACAAGTCTTGATAGGAGACAGCAGGGAGAGAAGTCGCCACCAGAAGCAGGATACCACCTGAGGATGCAGAGTCAAGGGGAGGGAGAAAGGGCCACTCCATCCTAAAGGAAATCGGTCAGGAATATTCATTGGAAGGACTGATGCTGAAGCTGCAACTCCAATACTTTGGCCACTGATGCGAAGAACTGACTCATTTGAAAAGAGTCTGATGCTGGGAAAGATTGAAGGCGGGAGGAGAAGGGGACGACAGAGGATGAGATGGCTGGATGGCATCACCGACTCAGTGGACATGAGTCTGAGTAAACTCCAGGGGTTGGTGATGGACAGGGAAGCCTGGCATGCTGCAGCCCACGGGGTTGCAAAGAGTCGGACACGACTGAGCGACTGAACTGAAATGAAAAGACCAATAACACTGGCTTCCTCTCACCCTCGTTGTTTTCCCTCAACACACAGTTCTCAGGGCTCAGAGAGGAACAAACTGAGTGTCTTCTTGACCACAGGAGAAAAACGGTGTTTCTCAAGAGGGTCTCCAAGACCACAGCCTCCGAATGACCAGGAAGAGCTGGTTAAACACGCACATTCACATGTACTGCCTGCCTCCCTCCCCAACCTCCCCCACCACCCACACACCTTTCCAGGCTCTGGGGCTGGGCCCAGGAATTTTCCCTGGAGCAAGTCCCCAGGAGGTGTGTGGTAAACAGTAAAGTTTGAGAACTGTTGTTCTAGAGGCCAAAGAAGATGAGGAAAACACTGATGAGAACCCACTTCTGAAAGACCTTGAGGAAAACGCCTCAGAGAAATGCTATTTGATAGGGTTTCTTCTACAACTCTCCTTTCCTGACCTGAAAAATACTTGGTGTATTTTTTTCACCTTTTTTTTTTTTTTTTTTTTTTTTTTTATAGCCACTGCTGAGAAAAGGATTTGACTGCACAGTAAAGAAACTTGAATTAAAATGAGGACAGAACCATCAATGAGCTGTGCAATTTTTCAACTATCTTTAGGTGTCCCTTTGTTCTANTTTTTTACCTCTATGGGTCTTCCTTGCTTTGTGCGGGCTTTCTCTAGTTGCAGTGAGCAAGGGCTACAGCCTCTTTGTTGTGGTGCAAGAGTTTCTCATTATGGTGCCTAGGCTCCAGTCGCCTGGGCTAAGCACTCAGGAGTTGTGACTCTCAGGCTATAGAGCACAGGCTCAATAGCTGTGCCAGCGCGGGCTTAGTTGCTCCACTGTTTGTGGGATCTTCCGGGACCAAGGATCAAACTTGTGTCCCCTACACTGACAGGCAGATTCTTATCCACTGCACCAACAGGGAAGTCCACCAGGAGCACATGTTTTTTAATTGTGCAAATCTACGCATATATCCACTGTGTGTGTTAGTCGCTCAGTCATGTCAGACTCTTTGCAACCCCATGGGGTGTAACCTGCCAGGCTCCTCTGTCCATGGGATTTTCTAGGCAAGAATACCGGAGTAGGTTGCCATTACCTTCTCCAGGGGATCTTCCTGAGGCAGGGATCGAACCCGAGTCTCCTGCATTGCAGGCAGACTCTTTACTGTCTGAACTACCAAGGAATCCCAAGCATATATCATTTCACTTAAATGCATAAATGTGGCCTATAACTATATCTGCATAAAGACTCTTTTTATTTTTATTTTTCCCTTTTAGCAGTGCTCTCCCTATCTCCTCTCCTTGTTTATCCTCATCTCCATTGGGTCCCCAGTAATCTGTACTGCAGTCCAGTATCTGGTCTCCCTGATAACCATGTATACAGACTCACACACAAACACACACAGTCACACCTACATAGATGAATGTTGCTTTTTGTACTGCTAAAATAGAAACATATTTTACATTTTTTCTATATTTGCTATTCTCACTCAATACTGCCTAATAGAAATCCTCTCATATTACAAGGTTCAACTCCAATGTATTCTTTTAAATGGTTGCATATGATTTCAGAGTGCAGATGAATCATAAATTATTCACTCATTCCCTAATTGACAGACGTAATTTTTTCTTAGATTCCATCCGCTATGGACACTGGAGCAATTAACATCTTTGCATTGTTTAGGTATGTTTTACTTCTAAGGGTTGAATTCTTGTTCACAGGATAGGGAGTTGTATAAGCATTTGCTACAATAATAATTGATATTAGCATTTTGCAGGATTACACATATTTTTATTTTTAACAACTTTCTAACTTATTTTCCAAATAAGGTAGTATTTTAATGCATAATTCACATGAGAACTCTTTTTCCCTTTACAACTTCTCATTATAAAAATTTATATTATTAGCAAAATGTAACAAGCTATGCAAATCTATCATATGGAATTTTTAAATGTTCTTCATGTTATTGTTCTAGCTTTCCAGGAACAATTGCATTTAACTAGTGTTTCGTATCACAAGCAAATAACAAATATTGAGTTCTGAGGTGCTATACAAGTGCTGGAGCAGGAAACGGCAACCCACTCCAATATTCTTGCCTGCAAAATTCCATGGACAGAGGAGCCTGGTGGGCTACAGTCCATGGGTTCATACAGAGTTGGACACAACTGAGCATGCACGTCACATACATACAGGTGTAACCAAGAAAACAAACAAAAACAACCAACAAAGCAAAACAGAAATAGCCTGCCTTCAGTGAGACTATCCTCCACATATTTTGGATTTTAGATAAAGAGATAGATGATACGGAAAACTCTCCAATATTTGCCCTGCCTTGCCAACAGCCAAATCTGATAGGGCCAATTTTTCTGCATCTATGAAGGTGCAGAACAAGTGAAGGTCAAAGAACATTTTCTGGGAACAATAACCTTTCTTTTCTTTCTTTCTTTTTTTTTTTTTTGCAACACTGAGGAGGGGAGGAAAAAAAGAAGTGACCTTGTTAGAGCCACAGACATCAACCAGTCCCGGTTGATTAGAATATCTGGAAGCATCCAGCAAGGCACCAAGGTGCAGAGATGGCTTACCCATGGCCAAGTCTAAAGAACCGTTTACAATTCATGGGAAATGGCAGGATTCAAAATGGAATGTTTAAGGAAGATGAGAACAGTAAGGAAGGAGATAGAAGGCCAGGAGAAAGGAGAAAGAAAGCCTTAGGTCTGTGAGCTGAAGGGGGAAAAAAGCCAGCTTAATTATGGAAGAAAAGACACATACACATAGGATAGCTCACACAGGCAGAGTTGCTGTGGAAGCACATTCCAGGAAAATCTTAAGAGATTACTTTAATAATAAACCATGCATTCTTCAGCAAGCCATCACGAGATTAACTACCCCTTTCCTCAGCTGGGAACAGTCGTTAGTTTAGGGTTTTTTTTTCTTCCTTCTCCCTCCCAAGCAGCTTTTGTGCAAGGAGAGTCATGCAAGGACCATAGCTTTTCAAGAACTGCACTCAAGTTTCCTCACCTTAATTTTCCAAACATTCATTTCAGGAATGATAAGAAAGGACCACGGTTTAGGCAGGGTTACCATCTGGGTGGGCTTGGGTGTGATTCTCCAGCTGTGAGCATGTTCATTTTAGATCCACTGAAAAGCCAACAGCTTCCATGGGACAGGGGACCCTGTCCTACCAGGGATAAAAAGGGTTGTGTTTATTTTCATTCTTCTCTCTTTTTTTCTTTCTTTCTTAATGTGAGAAGGACACTGAATTACTGCCAGAAGCAATATCAGAGCCCTAGAAATATAACAACATACTTCAAATCAAATCAGAGTTCTCTACTGTCGACCCAAGATTTCTGTATGAAATGATAGAGCTGTCCACGTGAAGCTGTATGTATGAGCCCACTGCTCAAAAATGAATTGTTTTCATCAAAATCTTCTCTTGAAACTGCAACTCATCGAAGAGGAAATCATTTTCTCTGGCCTCTTAGACACATCCCTTCCACTTGGTGGAGTAGAGAAAACATAAGTCAATATTTCTTGATAAGAGTCTTTCAATTAAAAAAAATAGATGTGGGTGGTCACTTCTGAGAAAGTGTTACATAGCGAGATTAAAAGACAGAAACTTTTTTTTTTTCCCTCAAATTATCAAAGCCTGTATGTGCCTGAAATCAGCTGTCATTTTTCTAACTACTTAGCTTTGGGAAATGAAACCAACCTTCCGCACTCCTGGATCTTAGAAACAAAGCACCAGATCCTAAGATATACCAGAATTAAAGTTCTCTGCATAAAAGTTATAAATAGCCCCAAGACTGAATTTTATATACCTCTTGTCATTCACACAAAATCATTTTTTTAATAATAGTCAATTACCTCGGAGGAATATTGAAAGCTGTCAGCACCACCCTCCCTTCCCCTACCCCCTCAGATGTGAGGGGGTGAGACGGGTGGCAGAAACAGAAAAGGTCCAAAGAGGTAGTGTTCTCACTGTTACCGGGGTTTGCTGCTCTGCACCTCTGGCTTCTGGGCTGTTCCAAATCTGACCTACTTGAGAGCAGGGACTGTCACTCATATAGATTTGTCCCAAATTACACAGTGGCTTTGCAGTCGGGGCTAAGCTGGAACCACAAAATACATCCTTGGTGTCCCATGAGCCCGATTTGAGCCCCCAGTTTCCAGAGATAAAATGCAAATCCAATGTGTTGCTTACTCAATAAAATCAATTACCCCCTCCCATCCAAGTCCAAGTCACAGTTTATTATTGTCACATTTACTACTGGAGGCGCCAGTGGTAAAGAGTCTTCCTGCCAATGCAGGAGATGCAAGAGACAACAGTTCAGTCCCTGGGTGAGGATGATCCCCTGGAGAAGGAAATGTCAACCCACTCCAGTATTCTTGCCTGGAGAATCCCACGGACAGAGGAGCATGGTGGGCTACAGTCCACGGGGTTGCAAAGAATTGTACACAACTGAACACGCATGCCAAACACTGTCTCAGACTTTTAAAAAAGGGAAGGAAACAGACACATTTTCACAAGGATAATTTCATAATTCTTAAAAAGCAGCAAAGCTTCTGGGGATGTTTTACAGTTGTTCATGATTTTAAAATATAGAAAAGATGAATCCCCAGCTTGTTAAGGTCCACTAAGATACAACTTTGGAATGCCTTCTACTGCTGAGTACTGCATATCAATATTTTCAGTTTTTTTCTTTTTTTTTTTTTTTTCCTTTCTTTCTTTTGGCCAAGCCAGGGGACTTGTGAGATCTTAGCTTTCCCACCAGGAATGTGAGATTCCTGGATCTTAGTTCCCCCACAGGTCCCTAACCTGTGACCCTTGCATTCAAAGTGGAGTCTTAACTACTGGACCACCAGGGAAGTCCCTTTTCAAATATTTTATTTCTCATATTTCAGATTTTTCTTAGATGTATAGGAAACACTATGGAAATCAGATGAAGTCATATTAAGTGTCTACACAGGGATGCCCACTCTGTGGGGAAAGCCAGTAAATAATCTCTGTTTACATCAAATATATAGCTTGCTTAGATAAATTATATAGACCTGTACATTTTTGTTTGTATCAATTTCATAGAAAGAGTATTGTTTCATGAGTGTATACAGGATTACATTTCACACAGAAATGCAATGTGTTTTACATATACACACTTACCCACCAATTTACATATACACATAGATTACCCACATCTGCCATTGAAAGAGACATGAATTCCTTTAACCGGGGTGGGAGTGCGATCACACGTGCAACTGTAAAGACAGCAGATTCTGAGCTAGCATCCACTGCCTCTAGCCAGGAAAGTCAGGAGTAAAGGCAGCCCTTTGTTCCAAGGGCCCCATCGGGTTCGGATGACTTGGGACGCCACATCACTGGAAGCGGCAGTCCAGAAAAGGAATTTTTGAGATGAAGGTCGCTGGGTCCCACCCCTTTCCTGCGGGGTTTCCCTTTCCTGTCCTTAAGCGCACTCTCCCGGGTCCCTTGCCTCAGCCCCGCGAGCCTGGGCTGCGGACGGNGGCTACTCTTCTCCAGGCCCGGTGCCCACGCTACCTCTCACCAGGTTTTATCTCTTCCTCTTTGAGGGGGGATGGGCCTCCATGACACTGTAAGAAACTTTGTTGCCATGAGAATTCACCTCTTTTGGTTAAAGTGCTAGATATGTGGCTATACCAAATACAATGTGCAATCTTGTTGGAAAAGCACAAAGGCGGCCTGGTGGTTTTCTTTCCAGTGTGTATTTCTGGGACAGATTACTTCTAAATCCCTCGTCAGTCTCCTCCCAAGGCAGACTGGATTCTTTTTCCTGTTGATGAAGAATAACTTCATTTTCCCTTCCCTTCCCATTCCCAGCTCTCTTCCTTCTTATCCAAATGGATGCCCTAGAAATCAGTCCTTCTCAAGCTCTACCTTCCTCCATTTCAAAATAGAAGGGAGAGGACTGTCTCCCAGCTTCCAGCTCTGACACATAGGTAGCTGCTATTCTGGTGGTCTTAGACACAAGCTGATTTTCTCCTGAGGATGTGAGAGAGGGAAGGGGGTCCCATTGCTTGTTCAAGGCCTTGCCTCATTGTTAGAGGCAGAAATTAGGATCTGCATTTCCACGCAAGACTTTTTATAGTTGTGGATTCAACTAAAAGTCCAAATTCCTGTGCCTTAGGCTTGCTCCTTGCTTTGCCTGAAAGGTCGAATGACTTTCAACCACCTTGTTTGGGCTGAACAGAATTGCTTTTGAGACGCTTGTTGGCATGAAGGGACCCCAGGAAGCGGCTGTCCAGCTGGTTGGGGTGACCTTTATTTTCCTGTTCAGCCATGCCTCTGTTACCTGAGGATTTACAGAGAGGAAGACCGAAGCCTTGGTCATGGCTCCTGGTCAGCAGGAGGCTTTGTGGAGACATGGACTCTTGGTGGTAGAGGCAGTAAGTGCTGTTTTATTTCTCATCCTACCCTCATGTGTCTGTAAACCTACACTAGCTACCACAGATATTTTTTTACCTGGGTAGGTTTTTTTTTTTTTTTTTGGCTGCATTATGTTTGTTGCTGTGTGAAGGCTTTCTCTAGTTTCGAAGAGTGGGGGCTACTTACTCTTTGTGGTGTGTTGCTTCTCATTGCAGTGGCTTCTCTTGTTGTGGAACAGGAACTCTAGAGTGTGGGCTCAGTTAATTGTGGCACATGGGGTTAATTGCTCTGTGGCATGTGGGATCTTCCCAGACTAAGGATCGAACCTGTGTCCCCTGCATTGGTACACGGATTCTTAACCACTGGACCAGCAGGGAAGCCCACCAGGGAAGCCATAGTTTTGAAGGTTCCATCTGTTTCCCTTCCTCAGTCTTTCGTAACTTGAGGATTTAATCAGTGTTTTTCTTAGAGACAAATCGAAGATACTTAAAAAGGCCACCAAAGACAGAGCCCCAGGGTGCTAAGTTGCCCTAAGGAGAAAAGACTTGAAAGTGTTCTGGTTGAGGAAGTTTGGTATTTGACCAAATGCCTAGGGCTCTCTAGGGCCCAGGAAGGTGGCTCAGAGGGTAAAGCGTCTGCCTGAAACGCGGGAGACCTGGGTTTGATCCCTGGCTCGGGAAGATCCCTTGGAGAAGGAAATGGCAACCCCCTTCAGTATTCTTGCCTGGAGAATCCCATGGATGGAGCAGCCTGGTAGGCTACAGTCCACGGGGTTGCAAAGAGTCAGACACGACTGAGCAACTTCACTTTCTTTCTTTCACTTTCTAGGGCTTTCTACNCTCGGGAAGATCCCTTGGAGAAGGAAATGGCAACCCCCTTCAGTATTCTTGCCTGGAGAATCCCATGGATGGAGCAGCCTGGTAGGCTACAGTCCACGGGGTTGCAAAGAGTCAGACACGACTGAGCAACTTCACTTTCTTTCTTTCACTTTCTAGGGCTTTCTACCCTCCAGGGGCTTCCCTGGCAGCTCAGTGGTAAAGAATCTACATGCCAGTGCAGGAGACACAGTTTCGATCCCTGGGTTGGGAAGATCCTTGCAGTAGGAAATGACAACCCACTCCAGTATTCTTGCCTGGAGAATTCCATGGACAAGAAGAGCCTGGCAGGCTACAGTCCATGGGGTCACAAGAGTTGGACATGACTGAGTATGCACACACCCTCCAAGCAGAACCAGAATGAGGACTGGCAGNGCAGTAGGAAATGACAACCCACTCCAGTATTCTTGCCTGGAGAATTCCATGGACAAGAAGAGCCTGGCAGGCTACAGTCCATGGGGTCACAAGAGTTGGACATGACTGAGTATGCACACACCCTCCAAGCGGAACCAGAATGAGGACTGGCAGTATGAAATACCTGAGGAACAGGATGGGATATCTAAAAATTCTCTGGTGCTGCTGTGTAATTCTAAAGTTGAAGCTGTACCACTGAATTGCACAGAGGCTGGCCAAATCACATTTAGCTGAAATAGCTGTAACCCCAGATCTCTGTGTTTAAGGGAAACCTAACTCATGGTTATGTATCCTGACCGGATTAATCCTGTGACTCAGAAGGAAAGCAGGCCTTGAAGTCCCCTACTTCTACAAAGAACACACTGATTTCCTGTGAGGGGAACAAATATGCTGAGAGTGAACACAAAGCGCAGGCCCACAGGCCGTTTCTGCCTCCCACCTAGCTAAGTCAGCGAGTGGTGAGCAAGTGGGTTCTGCAGTTCTGTGGCCTCAGTTCAAATCCCAGGGACTGCACTGCTGCCTGGTGACTCTGAGCAAATTGCATCGCTTCTCTGTACTTAAGCTTTCTTATCCGAAGAGAATAATACCTACCCACAGTTTTGCTGGGAAGACTTAATCTAATATGCTCAGACTCCTTTATTCCGTTGTTTTGTTTTCATTTTGCCTCCTGAACTGCTGAACTACATATATTTAGTGAAAATTATAGATAGAATGGGGACTATCTTTGTCAAAGTTGGCCACCGCCCATCTACCTGAAAAATGTTAATCCCTTAAGCTCTTCATAGGAAAAAAGCCAGGGAATTCGCTGTGCTTACACTAAACCAACTGGGAGTTCCTCTCTGTTCTCTGCCTGGAGCTTGCAGTTTGGTTTGGTCAAGCTGATCTCTGGTCTCATTTCAGTCTTTCCTCCCACCCCCAGACTCCCTACAGAGGGAGAGCAGTCCTTCCCCAAGAAGTCAGCACTGGAGCAGAAGGAAGGGGGAAGGGAGGGACCCCTGTACTAAACTGAGGAACTAGACTAGAAACAAAAAGCCTTCTAAGTACCTAGGGCCCCATACTGTCCTTGCCCATAGAGCTGGGCAGGTTGCCATGGTTACTCCCCTTCCCAAATCTTTTTCCTACCTTGGAAGGAAGCCTGCTACCTTCAGTCAGTCAGTCAGTTCAGTCGATCAGTCATGTCCAACTCTTTGCAACCCCATGAATCACAACATGCCAGGCCTCCCTGTCCATCACCAACTCCCAGAGATCACTCAGATTCACGTCCATCAAGTCAGTGATGCCATCCAGCTATCTCATCCTCTCCTTCTCCTCCTGTCCCCAGTCCCTCCCAGCATCAGAGTCTTTTCCAATGAGTCAATTCTTCGCATGAGGTGGCCAAAGTACTGGAGTTTCAGCTTTAGCATCTTTCCTTCCAAAGAAATCCCAAGGCTGATCTCCTTCAGAATGGACTGGTAGGATCTCCTTGCAGTCCAAGGCACTCTCAAGAGTCTTCTCCAACACCACAGTTCAAAAGCATCAATTCTTTGGTGCTCAGCCTTCTTCACAGTCCAACTCTCACATCCATACATGACCATTGGAAAAACCATAGCCTTGACTAGACGGACCTTAGTTGGCAAAGTAATGTTTCTGCTTTTGAATATGCTATCTAGGTTGGTCTTAACTTTTCTTCCAAGGAGTAAGCGTCTTTTGATTTCGTGGCTGCAGTCACCACCTGCAGTGATTTTGGAGCCCCCAAAATTAGTCTGACACTGTTTCCACTGTTTCCCCATCTATTTTCCCATGAAGTGATGGGACCAGATGCCATGATCTTCATTTTCTGAATGTTGAGCTTTAAGCCAACTTTTTTACTCTCCAATTTCACTTTCATCAAGAGGCTTTTTAGTTCCTCTTCACATTCTGCCATAAGGGTGGTGTCATCTGCATATTTGAGGTTATTGATATTTCTCCCGGCTACCTTAGGGTAAGCAAAATCTGAACAAATTGGTTCCTGGTCTAAAAATGGAAGTTACTTTTTTTTCTTAAGTGAGATAGAATGTCCTCTATACCTACCTCATCTTTCCCTTCTAAATTTATTTTAATCCAAAACTTTACTCCTAATTGTCCAACTCCAGCTCATACTTACATCATCACAGTAAAG
This sequence comes from Neotragus moschatus, assembly GCA_006410615.1. NCBI lineage: Eukaryota > Metazoa > Chordata > Mammalia > Artiodactyla > Bovidae > Neotragus > Neotragus moschatus. The sequence goes on from SJYA01002588.1 coordinate 560,192, forward strand.
AAAAAACATTAAGACTTGTAAAATTTCAGGAACATAAAAGCTGCTGCCTCAATGTAGAAGCAGCCCGGCAGCGTCTCTCTGCTGCTGTAAGTTATAACTTAGCCTCTAGGATAGCTAGAGGCAAGTGACCTTTAACTTCTTCAAACTGGTAAGAACTTTGTGTCAACAGAGCAGCCAGAGTGAATGTTCAGCTGCAGGGAAGTTACCAGGAAGCAGAATGCATAAAGGTTGTCACTTAGATATTTAGGAAACCACAAAGGAGAAGGAGCTGCTGGGTTTGAAAATAAAAATGCTGGAAAAGCTGGGTTTGAAACATTCTCCAACCTGGAAGAGATTTGGGCGAGGAATTTATGATTGAATGTTTCCTCTGGCTAAAAAGTGACCCCATTTCTCTCTAGCAATGTGTTACTCTGAAGCAGACTTAGATCTTTGTGTGACAGGTAAACTGCTGGAAATTCTCATGTAACAGTTAAACTCATTCATTCTTTCAGTGTTGGACACTTAGCTAGAGTGTGTGGTTCACACTAGAAAGAACTCATCTCAGACTAACTCTCAGAATGTAGTCCCCGGATCAGCTACATCAGCCTCACTTGGCAACTTGCTGGAAATGCAAATTCTTGGTTCCTATCCCAGACCCACTAAACCAAATATGAGCAGTAGGGTCCATCCAGCTGTCTTCCAACAAACCCTTCACATGATCTAAGAGAAACTTTCATAACTCAGTTGTTCAATGGAAAGCATAACAAAGTAACTGAATTCCTACAATCATGGAAATAATAAAGCAAAGCATTTAAACAGAGCTCAGTTTGGCACCCCACCCCAGTATTCTTGCCTGGAAAATCCCACGGACGGAGGAGCCTGGTAGGCTGCAGTCCATGGGGTCGCAAAGAGTCGGACATGACTGAGCGACTTCACTTTTCACTTTCATGCATTGGAGAAGGCAATGGCAACTCACTCCAGTGTTTTTGCCTGGAGAATCCCAGGGACGGCGGAGCCTGGTAGGCTGCCGTCTGTGGGGTCGCACAGAGTCGGACACGACTAAAGCGACTTAGCAGCAGCAGCAGTTTAACTGAATTTTAAAAAGATGAAAAAGCACAGATCCTGGTTTTTTTTCCTGCTATCTCAAGTACTGCTTTTTTTGATTCTAGGAAAACTGATCTACTCTTTAGTTCTATATTACCACATCGTTTCCAAATTCTTTTCCCTCTTCTGGGGTTTTAAAGGAACATGATTAATCTCCATTTATTAGAAAACTGTCCCAGTTACTTCTTTTTAAAAAAGATTTCAGTAAACTAGATCATTCTTCTTGAGCCAGATGGTTTTCTCTTACCTATAAAACATTTTATTTTGTTTTTTCATGCCATGCCCAGAGTACAGATGAAGCCCTCTCCATCATGGTAAATGAATCTGTTGCACTTGGTTTTTACAGTGCTTTATGGTTAATGCAGTACTGTTCTACCATCTGACTTTCACTTTAAATAACTTAAGGCAGAAACAATATCTCCATTTCTTTGCTCCAATGTGATCAATAGATATCAGCCTGCCCAAGGTCATTCCAGTTAAGTGGTAGAGTCAGGATGAAAGCATGAATCTTTATGATTAAAATCTTGATGTTCATCAGAATACTTAGTAAATACCTTTATGTGAAGTATGTGGCTAGGCTAGCAATGGAAGAACTCCCAGCGAGTAGGAATCTAGAAGAAAGTCTGAGTTACGTAAAGGAAAGACAGTAGACTCCAGTCCTGCAGTGGAATGGCAGCATGGCTGTCTCTTAGGCCTGATACTCAATGTCTCTGACCCTGAGTCACTTCACTCACCTTGCACAACAGTCCTAAGAGTGACTGGTGTTAATCAGAGAGACTGGTGTTTAGCAGAGGTCACTTCTTAGTTTGAAAGATACAAGGGTGTGATGTAGGAGAGAACTGGAACTCTGAAGAGGCCCCAGAGGTTAGTGGTTAAAAACCTGGGCTCTGAACCACAAATGACTGTGTCCCAAGTAACTAAGCTGATATAAATGGTCCTGTTTTCATTGTTTGTGGTCTTTAGGCAAACTAAAATCTACAGATGAATGGATTCGGGCTGCAAACGAGAAGCCCATCTTTCTTACATACCGTGAAACTATTAAACGTGAGGGTCAAGCAAGAAAATGTGGCAACGCTTCATAGACCAGTACAGGCACACAGATGTTAACTCTTAAGGCACCTCTCAAATGTTCTCTGGGCAGGGCAGTTGAGTCCTCCTGAGGTTAGCATTAATCTATGCCCAAAGAACTGGAAAGTGAAGAATAAGAATAACTTCATTAATGGATTTGTGCTGGGTGCAATTGCCCTCCTTGTTCTATGAGGTCACTGGGTGAAATGTTTTTTAATAGAACAAGGAGGGCAATTGCACCTGTTCTAATCTTCTATAATATGTAATGCAGATTCCAACATGCTTTTTGTCACCATTTAGTGCAGCAGAAATAAGCCACGTGTATGAATATTTGTCAGAGGGTTCACATAATCCTGTGAAGATTGCTGAATGTGTCTGTCTTTGGGACACAACATTAATCCTGATGGAAAACATATAACTTAACTTGTAGACCAAAGGATCAGAAATTGGAATGGTCCATATAGTAGGTGCTCAAATCTTCCTTCAAAGAAAATATCAGCTGTGCTTTACTACATCAGCATTGAGTGGTGGTGGTGTGATTTTGGAGTTTTGTTTTGGGATTTCTTTTATAAACCTTTGCCTCTAAAGTCAGACATCTTAAATAAAACCCCAGCTTCAAAGTAGAAAACAAATATGTAACTGATGGAACAGGCGCTTTTGGCCATAGTTGGTTTGCAGTATGGAGATTTAGTATTGATTGCTCCCTGGACCAAGGTTCGGCTGTTAGCTGAAACTTTTCAGAAGTGTTCATGTACCTGAATTGAAATGATAGTTTTATTTAATGTCCAACCTGTCTTCTGAAGGATATATTGATGCATAGATATTTGCTTGGCTGCCTGATAACTTGTTCTTGGGATCTTTGATTTGTCAGCTGGTCTGAAATTTTTGTTGATTGTAATTGAAATTTGGATAAAAGTATTTACATCTACTTTCTAGTGGTAACTTTAAATGGTAACTTTAAGTTAGCATCTTTTGGACTCTGTGGGAGAGGGAGAGGGTGGGATGATTTGGGAGAGTGGCATTGTAACATGTATGATATCATAAGTGAAACGAATCACCAGTCTAGGTTCGATGCAGGATGCTGGATGCTTGGGACTGATGCACGGGGATGATCCGGAGAGATGGTGTGGGGTGGGAGGGGGGAGGGAGAGTCGGGATTGGGAGCTCACATACACTCGTGGCTGATTCATGTCAATGTATAGCAAACGAAATCAGTATTGTAAAGCAAAACAAACTAAAAAATAAAAATTTAAAAAATAAATAAAGTTAGCATCTAAAGGATAACACCCACTAGGGAACATATAACTGTCAACAATTGCTTCCTTCAAGAAATTTAGAGAAAATGACGACCACTCCAGTAATATATTGTTTTATTATAATTAGATGGTATACAGTAGAGTCCAGAGAAAGGAAAGGACTCATGTGATGATGGACTTGGCCTTTAAACAAATGGTGGAAGTCAGATCGGCAAAGCGAGGAAGAAAAATGCATTCTAGTCAGAAGCTCATAAATATATCATGCAGATGTATGCCCAAAGAATACTGCCTGGCCAGTCTGACCAAGAGAAAGTACAAAATGGTAGAGAGGCCAGAGGTGATAGATTTGAAAACAAGAGCCGTATTGCACTGAGCTTTGGATGTCAGGGCAAGAACTTAGATCTTTATCTGCTAAGCAGTAGATCCCTTTTTTAAATCAGGAGAACAAAATGCTGACTCAGATCAATTAACCTAGCTATCTTGGCAGTAAGAGTTTGAGTGGTAATTGCTCAGCAGTTGAAGAAAAACCTGTATTTCATGAAAAATAAGAAAAGTAAAGATTTTAATATTAAGGAACAAATGGCAACCTTGTATTACCCCCAGTGTTTCAAGGGCACTGCTGTTTACCAGACTGGGGGTGGAGGGGCAAGGGTTGGGATCAGTTCAGTTCAGTCGCTCAGTCGTGTCCGACTCTTTGCGACCCCATGAACCGCAGCACACCAGGCCTCCCTGTCCATCACCAACTGCCGGAGTCCACCCAAACCCATGTGTATTGAGTCAATGATGCCATCCAACTGTCTCATCCTCTGTCGTCCCCTTTTCCTCCNTCTTTAGGCTCTGTTAGGAAATACTCCTAATAAAAACTTACTTTAAAAACAAAATGGGTGAAAAAAAAAAAAGGGTGGAGGTGGGTACAAAATTGAGAGGTCACAATGAGTCAAGAATATTGGAAGTTGCCAACTGAAGAACTCAAACTTCCTATCAGGCTTTAGAAAAAATAACTAAAAGGCCAAGTACTGAGTAGCAGAGAATGTACTGAAATAATGTGAATTCTTTGATCTGGGAGTTGCGTCTCAAGCCGAGCCAAATACTTTCTTCCAAGTAACCAAATTAGCATTTGTGAGCTAGTTTGACCAGGTAGGACTCCAGCTGCCCAGCAAAAGAGAATCTAGTGATACCCTATCATTAGACCCCATAAATTCCTTTTTCTGTTTTGGTTCAGAAAACATCTATTCAAGCTATTCTGCTAATTTATCTTCCTGTTCTTTGGTATATCTATCATTTAGTTCTTGGTTCAGTCTCAATATAATGGACATTGTATGGACTTCTTAAAAATAATTTGTTGTTGCTGTTGTTGTTTATTAAAAAAAAAAAGACTCATACACTCCAAAAATAGGACACTCTAGCCTCATTTTAGAATCTTGATTTTTCCTGGTACCAACTCTTATCTACAACCAGCTGTTTAACAGTTAGACAAGTTATATATTCTTTCTTGCCCTCGGTTTCTTAACCCTTATTATGAAAGGGTATGACGAAATTATTCCCTAGGTTTCTTGCAGTTCAGGAGTCTAACCCACTTGGTATTTATTTCTTTAAGGCAACAAAGGATTGTGGAAGTTAGACTTATACCTCAAACTTGTCAGTGCATTAGAATCATCTGTGAATCATAAAAATATATTGGTGCTTGCATCTCTTTCCACATAGATTCCAACTTAATGGATCTGAGTGTGTCACGGACTTGGACATCTTCAGACCTCCTCATAAAAGTTTCCCAGGGCATGTGAGGTAGACCTTTTAGACTGCCAGTGGTGATAATGGAGGCCTAGATTGATTAGAGCAGGCCTCTCTGGGTAACTTAGTGTAGTTTTTATTCCCATAGTCCTATTCCTGTCAGATGTGTGTGTGTTAGTGGCTCAGTCTTGTCCGACTCTTGGTGACCCCATGGACTGTAATTCACCAGGCTCCACTGCCCATGGGATTCTCCAAACAAGAATACTAGAGTGGGTACAATTCCCTTCTCCAGGGGATCTTCCCGACCTAGGGACTGAACCCGGGTCTCCCACATTTCAGGCAAATTCTTTACCATCAAGCCACCAGGGAAGCCCATTCCTGTCAGAACCTACCTTCTACAGTCACAAAGCCAGAGTTGGACAGAAGGTGGTTCTAACAGTGTTTCTACGTACTAGCTATTTACTTATTGGTCCTACTTGTTCTAAAATCATTTAAACACTTGGTGTGGAAAAGCAATGTCAACTACAACACAAGACTGCACACCTGACACCTAGTCCACGGCTTGCTACAGTCCATGGGGTTGCAGAGAGTTGGACATGACTGAGTGACTGAACTGTCCGTGAAACCTAGATGTGATGTCATCATAGTTGCCACTTGTTGAGAGCTTTCTGTATTCAAGGCACTGAGGTCTCTACATCAGTTATTATTGATTTCTTATAACAACACTACAAATTATATTCCCATTTTGCAGGTGAAAAAATGAGTATTAGATAGATTGACTCAAGCCACAGAGCTAGAAAGTAGTGAAAATGTGAAAGACTTCTCAGCCTGAACTCTGACCTGCTACACTATCTGGCCTCTTTCCCAAATTAACTGTCTGGGGAACTTTTAACTCTGGTCTGACCTGGTTTCAAAGGCTAGGAGAAGTTTTCCAGTCCAGAGCTTTCTAAGTCCTATCTTTCTGCAGCATCCTTCCCAGGGGTTACAGGCAATGATGTGTGCTCTCTATAAATGCCTAACCAGCGCATACCTCCTCGACTCAGGCACGTTTTGTTCCTGAGGCCCCTACAGCAGTGTCAGCATTTACAAGAAAATCTTCTAAGGACTCCTTTTCAATGTGTGTTAACATAGTCTCATTTCCCCAATTAAATAGTCTGCAAAAATCTTACTGTCTACTCAGTTTGGTCTTTGCAGGGTAGAATCAGTTTTCCTAAAAGCAAAGGGATTCAAGCAATTATGGGAGACTAGTTTTGCACCAAATATCAGAAACTTGGCTTCATCATTTCTGGCAAGGTCCCTTATTCTCAAAAGACTACTTTGAAGATAGTGCTGAAGGCTGTTTGCTGCCCTCTTGGACCCCAAGATGTGCCCTAGAGGTTAATATTTCACATGTTCTAGTTCAGCATCTCAGCTGAGACAAGCAAAAAGTTCCAAAGGACAAGGAAGCACACTTCTGACCCTTCCAAAGTGCTGGACACTAGCAAAGACATCGATGTTGCTTTGTCCTTGATTCTCCTTAACCCCCTTTCCTGTGTCTGTTTTATGTGTCTCTTTCTGGAAGGTTAACTGATATGTGAAAATCCATGGGATTATGACTCTGAAAGCAGCTGGAAAAATACAGGTTAACATCACTGGAATTTAAAAAAAAGATAAGAACAGCAGCATATATAAAAAGAAAGGGAACACAGATCATGTTCAGTTAAGGCCCATCAGCTAATTAGTGATTGATCTTGTGTTACTGAGTCTATTTCAGTATTCATAAGATGGAGACACATTCTATTCACAGAGCTGCCAGGACAAATGTTCGAAGGGCTTGGTAGGTTAGGGGTTTGTACTATTCCCCTTAACATTTAAAACAGGTCCTCTATCATTTGTAGAATGGAGCCACCTTTAAATAAGTTTTTAACTCAAGTTATTCCTTTTACCAGCATTGAGACTGACCAGGAAAATTCCTATCTGCTCCGAATAATTGGTAAAAAGATAGACTGGGAGGGAGGTGGCAAACTTGTGTCATGATGTTGCTTTAGAACCCTGTAGTCGTTCATTAGAATCGTTGCTGATGCCAATACTATTCCTCCTGATGGAAAAGATGAGGAAGAAGAAGGAGGCACCAGCCAAATTTGTCCCTGCACAAGTGTGTCCCTATGCTCAGTACTCCAAGGTTCTAAATACTTGCATGAATCACTTTAAGTGCTAAATAAACTATAACAGATTGTTTTCGAGTGCAGAGGACATAGTCATCTTAAGGTGACTCACACAGTCTTCTGGTATACATTTCTCAAAACTTTCTCAGAAACCAAAAAACCAAAAAATGTTGCAAAATGTCTCCTGATCATCTGATTCTTGTGCCATGAAAGGGGAAGTCCCCACATGGCTTGCATGAAGTCCAAAATCCAAGTTAGAGACTTCACTCAAATGAAGCTCATTTTTTTTTGACTTAACATAGTTTTCATTTACAACTTTCTATTCTGTATTAGACCTTAAAAAGGGGTCAAAATATACAGTAACTTTAGATTCTCATCTGTTTTCATATGTATCATCTTAAGTAAACAGATCATTCCTAAGAACTAGAATAACAAACCAGCTAGGTTTAGATTGTGTGAGGGGGCAGTCCATGTGACTTTTTGATTATGTTTTTGGACTTTATTAGTAATCCATGTTTTATGATAGCATCCTTTGTGTGTGTTTCCTGATCCTCAGTCAGTTTTGGTCCTCAGTCAGAAGGACTATCCTTGCTGGTTCTCCTACACCCAGTGGTTCTCCTTTAAAAATAAAAGTCAAAAATCTCTTTTACCTTACTAGAGCTTTAAAATAGATGCCTTTTTTTTTTTTTTTCTTCCAACGATACCCTAATTTGGGAAAGCAGTCACAGGAAATGGTAGGGTCTCTTCTGGTCTCCTCCACTTCCTTTTTCAGGACCAAAGCCTTCCCCAAAATCAATTCATTATAAAACCTATTAGAGGTTTTATGAGCACAGGTGACAATTCTGTAACATTGTTGGAAGGAGTATGTATTTGAATTTTAAACATTGGATTTAAGTTGATTATTTGTACAGAGGGACCTTAGTCTGGAAGCAAGACTTCCTCTGTTTCCTCGCAGGTCAAATGGGAACTTGGGCATTTAGGAGATCTGAGATAAGGGAATTTCTCTTTAAACCTGTGGAGAAAGGTGAGTGTTTACCACTCTCTTATACACATAACTGGTTGTACGCTTTGGCTAAAAAATTTTCGATAAACCTTTAATGTTTCTTTATAAAGAGATTTATCTTGGAGTCTTGGAGCCTGTGGGAAAAATCTACCTTCCAATCATTTCAGGGAGCACAAATAACTTTTAAATTGTATGGCCTGCAATAGAGATCTGCCCTTGGCTATTACAACCCAACATACACATCCCTTTTCTTCAAAAAATACGCTAAGATGCTAAAGGAACATTTTATACCTATTTTTTTTTTCTCCCCTGCTCCTTGTAACTGCTCATCCCCAAACCATGAAAGGATATAGTCAAAGGACCTTAAACAATCCTTAAAACAATCCTTAAAACAATCCTACTGCTATGAATGTTGAACTTCAGTGTCTAACAAAAGAAGTTTTTGCTGTAAAACCACGGTAGCACCACTCACTGTAGACCTCTTCCATTTTGAAAGCTATCTGCTGACACCAGATTTAAGGCCTGGTCTTGAGTTATAAGGTTGTTACATCTTGTATCATTTTTATGACTAAACCACACACCACCATTCCTCTCCCAAGCCCCCTCAAAATGCTTTGTGGCATTTCTCAAATTCCTTTAAAATACTCACTTTTGAGTAAAACTTGCCATGTTTAGTGAGCTAAAACTTTTCTTGTCAGTAATAATATCCTACAGAAAAGTATGATATTAGGCTTCAAAGATGGGGCAACAAATTCTTATGCCAGGTTCTTTCCTGCCAGAATTGGGCAGCAAGGAGTGAAAGTCTTCAGGGACAAACAAGTAACAGGAATGGGTAGGAAAATGAGAGGTAAGGCAGCTCTGCTAATTCAAAAAGGAAAGGAGTCAAAAAGGAAAAAATTTCTGAAAGAGATGAGAAATATTGGGGTTTTTATATAAGAGTGAAAGAAAAGAATATTAAAGATATGCAGGAATATGAATTGGAACAAACTCCAGAAGATAGTGAAGGACAGGGGAACCTGGTATACTGCAGTTCATGGGGTTGCAAAGATTTGGACACGACTTGGTGACTGAACGACAGAAACAACAAGGGATAAAATATTTAATATAAAATGACAATGTCTCATCTTTGTCCTAAGTGCAAGAGGAACCCCCAAGATTAAGTGGGAAAGCTTTACTTTAAAATTTAGAATGCCATCATTAAGAAAAAATTCAGATTATCCTAATTCAATGAACATAAGCCATGGACTGGAGCTTCAAGATTGTCATGGGAGCAAAAAATGGGGGGAAAGGAGCTCACAAAAAGGTATAGATGTATGATGCATGCAGTCAGATACACTCAAAAGAGTGAAAGCAAAGTAACTGGATTTGGTCAGAAGAGCCATTAGCAGTTGGAGCTGACTTTCTGAGATTAACATTAAGATGAATAGTCCTTTGAGAGGAAGAGAACACCAATTTTTAGATGTTTAAATCATGAAGTGGTAACTGGAGGACTGCGGGGTCACATGGAAGTGTTCTCCTTATTTCTAAGATAACGATGAGCAACTAAGAAAGGAAAAGGATGCAGGAGGATGGATGCTGATGTTTCTCCTTAGATCGGAGCTTGGTCTCACTGTCTGATGCTGTTAACATAGGGAAATATCCTCTTGATTTGAAAGGAGAGGATTGTTATTGTCTTCCTGAAATTAGAAGACTAGGAATATGACTGGGAGATTGATCACAGTGCTGGAAAATAAATCTTGGAACCACTCGAAATCAACCAAGACACACACAAAAACAGAGGTGGTGTATTAGTTTCCAAGGGCTGCCGTAACAAATTACCAAAAACTGGGTTACTTGAAACAACAGGAATTTATTCTCTCATGGTCCTGGAGGCCAGAAGCCCCAAATCAATATGTCATAGGGTTTATTCCTTCTGAAGGTGCTGAGAGAGTACTCACTGTACATCTGTCTCTTAGCATCTGGGGGACATTGGCCATCCTGGCATCCCTGATTTGTAGACGCATCAATCCAGTATCTACCTTTGTATTCACCTCTGCAGTGTGTCTCTGTACTTCTAATCTCCCCTCGCCTTTCTTTTGTAAGGACATTTGTTATGGAATTTAGGACCCTCCCAAATCAAGGATGATCCCAACTCAAGAGCCTTCACCTGAGGACAGTTACAAATAACCTTTACTCAGATAAGGTCACATTCATAGGTTCAGGGGTCAGGACTTGGGTGTATCTTTTTTGCAGGGAGGTGAGGGACACTACAAGTATATCATAGAACATCTCTGTGGCCAACATGAGGTTTCCCGTATGAGACTCATCAGTGTAGCATTTGAGGAACTCTGGCTTGGGGCCAGACAGCCTGAATTGGAGACCTGGTTTTAACTCAGCAGCTGCGTTGTTTAAAACCTCTGTGCCTTGGCTTTCCCTCTGGAAAAGTGAAATAATACTGCATCATACTATTCACAGGGTTACCATGAGTTCTGGAATTAATGCAGTTAAAGAGCTCACAGTGCCTGGCCCCCAGCTAAGTCATGGGTAAATAGGACTTCAAGTCCGCTAATGTTGTTCCCTGTAAATAGACTATCTCCCCAGGTACCTACCAGTCAGATGTCTTTGAGCAAATTCAGCTATTAAATCATCAAATGCAATAATTCAGATAACATTAACCATACATAGATTTTATGTATATGTGTGTGTATGTGTTTCAAAAGACTACTAAAATTGCAAAGAATGAAACAAGCTTTTGGGGTGAGACTAGTGGACGAGCCCATAAGTGTTCTTCACGGGATTACACACTGTGAGTGGCTTTTCTCTGCCTTCTGTCTTTAGTTCACATAGAAAGTTAACCTTCCCTAGCTCTCTGGTGCAGTATAGAAATGTTCCCTCCTGAGAGGTGAAAGAACCTTTTGAAATGTTCATTCACTTCTGTGTGCTTACAATGGCTTCCCTTTTTTGTTTTACCTGCTGTGATACATGGGGGAGCTTTATGGAGAACTAAACTGTTTTGAGGGCCCCCACCCCTGTATGTGCTTGGTTGTGTCCGACTCTTTGCAGCCCAATGGACTATAGCCTGCTAGGTTCCTCTGTCCATGGAATTTTCCAGGCAAGAATACCAAAGTGGGTTACCATTCCAGGGGATCTTCCCTACCCAAGGATGGAACCCACATCTCCTGTATCTCCTGCTTTGGTAGGTTGATTCTTTACCACTGTGCCACCCGGGAAGCTGTTTAGAGGATAATAATGCTAAATAATAGCACAAAGTAGGTTCACTCAGTGAGAACAGCTTTTTGACATTTAAGAATATGTTGTAATTTTTATTTATTTGGCCGTGCTGGTTCTCATTTGTGGCCCACAGCATCTTTGTTGCGGCGTGCTGCAGCACGTGAGCTCTTAGCTGTGGCATGTGGGATCTAGTTCCCTGACCAAATATCGAACCAGTACCCCCTGCAGTGGGAGCCCAGAATCTTAACCACTGGACCACCAGGGAAGCCCCTACATGTGACATACTTTGATCCCTGTCTTTAATACTAGCTTTTTATCCAAAGTTCCGATACGAATTTCTTAGCCAGATAAGAACAGTTTTTATTTTATTGAGATACAGTTGATTTACAACATTATATGTTTAAGATCTACAGCATGGTGATTCACAATTTTTAAAGATTATATTCAGTTTATAGTTATTACAAAATATTGGCTGTATTTCCCATCTGTACAATATATCCTTGTAGCTTGTTTATTTTGTACATAGGAGTCATACCTATAATCACATTACCAGATAATAATTACTTAAAGAAAAATCTAGTAAATGCCTTATTTCCATTTGGGAAACTACAAAGGAAACAATCCTACCCACTCCCATGCTGTCAGAGTTCAATCTAACAGAGAAGGAAGAACAAAATGAGTCTGAAGAACTACACTCAGCAGTCACGGGTTGTGGGCCTATTAGGATATAAAGTCTGGGTTCGCTGTGTTGTGATCTCATTGTGCCTCTAAACTCTGCCCACAGGCGTCTGTAGCAGGCTATGTTTGTTTGAGACGACTCCATCAGGGATCGCCTGCTGTCACTAAGAGTCTGCTGTGCTGGAGCTGGCTGTCTGCCTTCTTGCCATGTCTAACGAAGTAGAAACGAGTGCAACTAATGGTCAGCCTGACCAACAGGCTGCACCAAAGGCACCATCCAAGAAGGAAAAGAAGAAAGGTATGGAGAAATCTTCTTGAGCCCTATGAGGGGAGCTAGTTGTGGTTACCAGTGAAGAAGGATGAAGTTCAGGGGAGAGTAAAATTTGGCCCTTGCCTTGATTCAATCTCAGCCAAGTCTCAAGTTCTCCTAAATATGAAAATAAGACTTTGGCAGAGGAGATTGTCAGTTCCTCTATGATAAGGCATATATATATATGAATCTGGTAATTACCTCAACTTGGACCCTGCTGGGAAACTTTCATAGATATTATTCAGTTGGGAAATGCAATTGTCAAGTATTATGTGGTCATCTTTCAGTAACCTATGTATGATTTTGCTTTACTGAAGTAGCTGTTTTATAAAAATCAAGATCTTTATTTTATAAGACCCTCTTCTTTTGACACAAAAATACCACTAGCAAGTGTCAGCATCCTTAATCATTCATAGTTTGAGAATATGCCATGATTTCTTTGCCTTTCACATCCATGCTTTAGAAATGGGAATGAGAAGAGAAGCAAAATAATCCTCTTTGTGGTTTTCAAGGGAATTTACCCACAGTTCTCTTCTGCTTTATTGACGGTTTGAAAATGTTAGTAAATTGTGCAGTGGCTTATTTTCCTTTTATTAGAAAAAGTATTATCCTCCTTATATTCTGTTTAAAAAATATTTTTACAACTATGATGAAGAATATCCCAGAATATCCCCCAGTCCTATCTCACATATTCCCATAAGTTTCCCATAATTCAGCCTGTTCTGCATCATTAAGAGTTTATTTTCTCTCCACCCCAATGCCATACACAGTTTTACACGGTGTGATTTTTTTTTTAACTCAGAGGAAATAAGGATAATGGCAGAATGTTGCATTGATCAATTGTTGTATAATCAAGATTTATATAACTCAGATTTTTAGATTCTACAGCATTTTTGGTCATACGTGGGGCTGATATTTCAGCACTTGTATAAACTTGATCCTCTGATTTTTTCTTTTCTCAGGCACTGAAAAGACAGATGAATATCTTTTGGCAAGATTCAAAGGTGATGGTGTGAAATACAAGGCCAAGCTAATTGGCATTGATGATGTGCCAGATGCAAGAGGTGATAAAATGAGCCAAGATTCTATGATGAAACTAAAGGTAATGGAGGGAAGCATAATTTGTTGCTATGTTAAGCAAATGTCCAACAGAGGGAGTGATATTAGAAGTCTGTATGGCTTTTCTGGTAGCTCAGTGATAAAGATCCTGCTTGCCAATGCAGAAGACTGGGGTTCGATCCCTGGGTTGGGAAGATTCCCTGGAGGAGGGTATGGCAACCCACTCCATTATTCTTGCCTGGAGAATCCTCGTGGACAGAGGAGCCTGGTGGGCTACAGTCCATGGGATAGCAAAGAGTCGGACACGACTAAAGCAACTTAGCATGCAGTCATGTACAGCAGGACCCGAGATGCCTTTCCCTTTGAGCAGACCAAATTTCAGAGCCTGGAGGTATTTGGATAAAATTCAGGACTCTTCTTTGAAACTAATGCTGTTTAGTGTTAGTCCTTTAGGTTTATTTAAATTTTTAAATTCTAATACTGCCACACTGTGAACCTCATTCGGAAAAGGCAATGGCACCCCACTCCAGTACTCTTGCCTGGAAAATCCCATGGATGGAGGAGCCTGGTAGGCTGCAGTCCATTGGGTCGCTAAGAGTCGGACACAACTGAGCTACTTCACTTTCACTTTTCACTCTCATGCATTGGAGAAGGAAAAGGCAACCCACTCCAGTATTCTTGCCTGGAGAATCTCAGGGATGGGGGAGCCTGGCAGGCTGCCATCTATGGGGTTGCACAGAGTCAGACACGACTGAAGCGACTTAGCAGCAGCAGCAGCAGCAACATGAACCCCATTAAGGAAGTAATACTCATTAAATAAGACAAGGCCTAGAAGAAACATCTTTGAAGACATTTGAAGATCTTCTGGTCCAATCTTCTTGTCTTTGCCAGTGATTCTTCAGTGGACAAGAGAATTAGAAGGACTTACCCAAGTTCACATAGCTAACTAGTGATCTCCTGGTTCAATGTCTTCCATTTAATCCTGCTGTCTCTTATGAAGGATGCTTAATCCCTTCATAGATGGTAAACCAAGCTAAAAACAAAGCTGATTGTCTTTTAAAATTTCAGAATCAGAGGCATCATAAGGTGCTTTTAACTAGAGTTTTTCTTGTTCTCCCAATCTCATCAGGGAATGGCAGCAGCTGCTCGGTCTCAGGGACAACACAAGCAAAGGATCTGGGTCAACATTTCCCTTTCTGGAATAAAAATCATTGATGAGAAAACTGGGGTAAGAATTCACTTTCGCTAGTACCTTTCTGACCATCTGAGTCTGACAAATAATTTGTGGCATAAATTTCAGCTGCCATTTTACCTTTTCAAAAATCTGTAGGAAAAAAAAAAAGTACATATTGCTTCACTTTTCCAGGATTAACAGGCAAAAAACAGACAGGGTAGGAGGTGAGGAGTCATAATACTTTACTTTGAAATTTATTTCCTATAATAGATGTGAACCTCAAGTCAATAAGTCTAACCTCAGCACCGGTATACCATAGATACCAGTATCAGTCAGGTATTTTTGTGGCCTAAGAGATTAATCCTTACCCTTTGTGTGATTCTGTCATAGATCTGTGTATGGGTCTCTTTTAATATATTGGTCATGGGTGAACTTGATGAACAAAACATCTGCCTTTCTTTTTCCCTCTCCCCTTCCTTCTCACCCCATAGGTGTAACCTTGCTCATTTTCTGTGGTTGCTGTTATTCTATCACATGAATAGTCTTTCTTAATTTCAGTTTGTTTGAGTTTTATCAAAAAACTATCATACTTCAAGTGTCCTGGGATTTTTTTTTCTTCCTTCTACTCTGATCAGATTCATCGATTTAAAATGGGTTTTCATTGCTACACAATAGTTTATCGTATCAGGATACTGTGCGGAGATCTTCTGTTGCTATTCAACCCTTCCTAGAGATTCCCATTATTTAATATGCAAAAACCCATTGGTCAGACTTAGGGCCCTGGAATCCTGGTACAGCTTAGCCACCCTG
Organism: Neotragus moschatus; assembly: GCA_006410615.1. Classification (NCBI taxonomy): domain Eukaryota; kingdom Metazoa; phylum Chordata; class Mammalia; order Artiodactyla; family Bovidae; genus Neotragus; species Neotragus moschatus. Next base: position 575,718 of record SJYA01002588.1, read on the forward strand.
CTACCTTCATGCACGGCTGTCTCTACTGCCCCTGATCTTTTGACTCTCGTTTTCATAAGCCTGCCAGAGAACAGTGACAGGTTTCCCTCACAAGCATTCTCTTATTCCCAAACCTCCCAATATGCCCAATATAAACTTTCAGTGTCCTTAGTTACTGAGAAACAAAAGCAAAGACACATTCTGGGCACCTACAAATATCACTCAAGAGTTGAGCCCTACTATCTACTTGAAAGGATCAAGATGAACGAGAGTAGGGAACTGAGGGGAAGGCACTACTAAATCAGTAAGCCCCCTTCGTATGACACTCCTGGATGATGACATGAACATCTAAGTGAGGACAGTCTGTCTTAGTGACAGATTGGTGACTTCCAGAATGTCCCGGGGATAATTGCCCCAATAATACTTAAGGTGATTCTCTGACCTGTCTGAGCCATTGTCAAAGGATTCTTGTGAACATTCCTCTATACAAAAAAGATCTTCATGACCCAGATTACCATGATGGTGTGATCACTCATCAAGTGCCAGACATCCTAGAATGCGAAGTGACGTGGGCCTTAGGAAGCGTCACTGTGCACAAAGCTAGTGGAGGTGATGGAATTCCAGTTGATCTATTTCAAATCCTAAAAGATGATGCTGTGAAAGTGCTGCGCTCAATATGCCAGCAAATTTGGAAGACTCAGCAATGGCCACAAGACTGGAAAAGGTCAGTTTTCTTTCCAATCCCAAAGAATAGCAATGCCAAAGAATGCTCAAACTACCACACAATTGCACTCATCTCACATGCTAGCAAAGTAATGCTCAAAATTCTCCAAGCCAGGCTTTAACAGTACATGAACTGTGAACTTCCAGATGTTCAAGCTGGATTTAGAAAAGGCAGAGGAACAGGAGATCAAATTGCCAACATCCATTGGATCATGGAAAAAGCAGGAGAAACATCTATTTCTGCTTTATTGACTATGCCAAAGCCTCTGACTGTGTGGATCACAACAAACTGTGGAAAATTCTGAAAGATATGGGAATACCAGACTGCCTGACCTGCCTCCTGAGAAATCTGTATTCAGGTCAAAAAGCAACAGTTAGAACTGGACATAGAACAACAGACTGGTTCCAAATCAGGAAAAGAGTACATCAAGACTGTATGTTGTCACCCTGCTTATTTAACTTATATGCAGAGTACATCATGAGAAACCCTGGGCTGGATGAAGAACAAGCTGGAATCAAGAATTCTGGGAGAAATATCAATAACCTCCGATAAGCAGATGACACTACCCTTATGGCAGAAAGTGAGGAGAAGGGGAGGACAGAGGATAAGATTATTGGATGGCATCACTGACTCGATGGACATGAGTTTGAGTAGGCTCTGGCAGTTGGTGATGGACAGGGAAGCCTTGCGTGCTGCAGTCCATGGGATCGCAAAGAGTTGGACCCAGATGAGCAACTGAACTGAACTGAACTTAGAAAGTAGACCTACTTGGAATGCTTTAGAGGTTATATGCCCCATCTTTGCTTTAGAAAATCTTAGTCTTCTAATCTTCAGTTCTTCCTTGTGATTTGGCATCATGTCTTTGGGATAGAGAGACTCAAGTATAGAAGTATTAGAAGGATCATTGTTTCTATTTCTGTTTTCTACTCTTTGTTGTTAGTTTCCTTTTTTTGTTTGGTTGTTTGCTATTTGTTTGTTTCCCACTTTGAACCCTTCCTAGCAAGGATAAATGTGGCCTTCAACCAGGAGGGGAAAATATTCAGATGTTTTAGCCTTTTCATATATGCCTCGGTATCTGATACTTAGTTATGCTTGCTTGCAAAGAGATCCTAGTTATCTCAATACATCATTTTTGATGTTCCTTTTTAAGGTAATAGAACATGAACATGCAGTAAATAAGATTTCTTTCATTGCCCGTGATGTGACAGACAACCGAGCATTTGGTTATGTGTGTGGAGGAGAAGGCCAACACCAGTTTTTTGCCATAAAAACAGGACAACAGGTAAGCTCTGATCCTTGAGGTATGCCTGGAGAAGGACTTAAGCATAAGGGTGTCTGTCTCTCAACTAGAGAACTTGCTGGAAACAGTTGGATGTAGGAGGACTAAACAGTGCTTCAGAGGATGACTCTCTTTAGTTGATCTTCTTTAAATGTCATTGATACCCATGTAATGTGTGGCACCAGGGCTGTCAGAATGGAATTTGTCATAAGGTCATTGCTGATTTTAGAACAATAGTGAATTATTCCCAGAAAGTTTGAAAGGACTTGGAAGATTATATTAATACTTCTTGTTTTATCTATATACTTTATGTTTCTGGAGATAGGGGTGAGAGTGGTGGAGATCTCCCACAGACTGGAGGGAAGGAGCTTTAAGAGAAAGGAAAAAACTAATACTAAGCAGAAGTGATGGGGAACAAAAGGAAGAAAATAGATTAAAATGCTGATAAAGATGCTTTGTCTTGCTTCAGGCTGAGCCGTTAGTCATTGATCTGAAAGACCTTTTCCAAGTTATCTATAATACAAAGAAAAAGGAAGAAGAAAAGAAAAAGGCAAGTACTGTCTCATACAGGCCTTATTAAACTTAATACAATGTTCAAGACTGTGTCTAACATTATGTGAACATATGTCCTCTCTGGAAAGTTGGCTTCTATGTGACTCTGCAATGTGTAGAATGTAAGGAAATGTATTTCTCTTCTTTCCTAAGAGCAATGGATGAGTGTTATAGTTAGGCCCTTCTGATTTCCAGTCCCTGACTCTTGTCTTTTCTTCTTATAAGTTTCACATTGATCCTAAGGACTGGACATGAGTACCAAGTGTAATAGCTCTATTTAAATCCAGTACTGATATGAGGAGGGGCGGGGAATGTGGGCAGAAATCAAATGCAAGACTATTATGCCTTATGCCTGTGAATCCATAGGTATATTTATTCTCTTTTTGAACTTCCTTTGGGCTTCCCTGATAGCTCAGTTGATAAAGAATCCACCTGCAGTGCAGGAGACCCACGTTTGATTCCTGGGTCAGGAAGATCCGCTGGAGAAGGGATAGGATACTCACTCCAGTATTCTTGGTCTTCCCTTTTGGCTCAGCTGGTAAAGAATCCGCCTGCAATGCGAGAGACCTGGGTTCGATCCTTGGGATGGGAAGAACCCTTAGAGAAGGGATAGCTACCCACTCCAATATGCTGATCTGGAGAATTCCATGGAACGTATAGTCCATAGGGTCGCAAAGAGTCAGACATGGCTGAGCAACCGTCACTTTCACTTTGAACTCACTTTACCGATAATTTATTAAGATCATTGAATCTGTGTCTCTCTTTTTAGATGGAAGAAGCCAACAAAACAGTAGAGGTAAAAGAGCATCTTTTGTTCTTGTGAATTGCATGTGTCATATGCATAAGCCCTGTTTGCCATCGACCCAAGCAGACTTCCCTCCTGGCTTATTACTGTGTGTTCATGACCCCTCATCTTAGAAGATGTACAGTTGAATGATTAGTGCCAAAATCTTAACTGCTAATAAGTTAATATGCTAGGAAATTAAAATTGCATAGAGAAAACTCACCAACTGAATCTTTAATATTTGGCATCTTTTCAGAATGGGAGTGATGCCCTAATGAATCTTGATGACCCACCTTGCAAATTGAAGTTGGTATGTATGTGAATTTTTATGATTCTTACTTACCTGAACACAGGTTTTACTTCCTAAAGATGTTGCTAATACCGAATATGTATGGAATCTGTATGAAGAGCCAATTGTGACAACTCTTTAACCATCAGCGTAACATTTATGTCAGTATACAATGTAATCTTTTTAGTAAAAACTTCTGAATCTAATCCAAATACTTTTTTAAAAGTGTGCATCAGGTGGATTTGTCTGGGGACTTGTCTACACTACCTGACCTAACTAACCTAGTATCAAATCTATATTGGATAAGTCAAAATCCAACTTGGACAACTATGTTCCTAAACTTTAGCTTAGGAAACAATTACAACAATATACAAAATAATCCTTTTTAATAGACACATCTGAATCTAATCAAAATACTTTTTTAAGGGTGTTGACCAGATGGATTTGTTTGGGGACATGTCTACACCTCCTGACCTAAGTAGTCCAACAGTAAGTGTCTGTTTTTAAATTTGCAATGTAATGGAAATGGCATCTATAACTCCAATTGGCAATTAACCAGAAATCTTGAGCATTTCATTAAAACTTGGAAGGTGACTATTGACTTTTCTGCATAAAGTATAGATGGCTACTAGAACAAATTTGCATCTTAAGTCATCGTAGGAGCCTATCAGCACTACATCAGATACATTAATATTGCTTAGAAGTTTAAATCTGAGCAATAGGTCAGGCAATGTAGTCCATCTTGGTATTACTTAGGATCAGAAGGAGAAGCTGAATATTAATCCTTTGTGTAAGCCAACTTGAAGGAAATATGTTTCTTAGATGACTGATTGTATAGACTCCTGGCCTCTTCTCTTTTTTTCTAATTCTTTTTTTGTAATTTGGCAGCATAAGCTTGGTATAAAGTAAAACCGAGCAGTTAAGAGGTTCAGTTATGTTTAAGCACAGCTTGTCTTTGTTTAAAAAGATGCTCATTCTTTACAGGATATTAAGTATATCAAATCTTATTATTGATCTGTAACAACTCTGAGAATGGAGCGATATTTTCCTTTACAAACAAGGAAATGGTTATTCAAAACACCTCTCATCTACCCAAGCAGAGGTTCAATTTCAAGGCTTAAGCCTAAGTCTCAGACCTTCCAAAACAGGCTTCAAGTGATATTACTTGTAATTTTGAATGACTTCTTAAAACTTTTTTATTTATTTAACAGTTTCTTGAGTATTTGCTCTTTGCAGGGCACAAAAGTGAGATTCATAATTCAATGACATCATGGAGTTTAATGTCTAGCAGGGAGATCAATGTTAAAATAATCACAAAGCCTAATAGCTGATGTTACTTACAAGGTTTTTATTTAGTTTAGAGGTTCAGATAATGCCTCTGAGTAAGTGAGTTTCTGGACTTGAACATAAACTATGAGAAAGCACCTAGAGATAACTCAAGAAAAAAGGTGTCAGTCTAGAATGATGGGAAGAATGTTTATCTGGGAGTCTCCTGTAGAACTGTCAAGCAAACCTCTGTGACCAAGAAGGTCATAGGAACTAGAGCAACAGCGGACTGAGAAGTGGTGAACGTCTTGCTTGGTGGAGTACTGTAGAGAATGGCATGCTTATGAAATTTCACACAAATACCGAGGCCCAGTGAGATGGGAAGGAGCAGAGGCTGCAGATATTCATCTCTACCCCCACCTTTATAAGAATCAAAATGCATAACATAGCATTTTATCAACCTTAAAAAACCTGCAATAGAGAAGCTCATTTAATATTATTTCAAGTAAGAAGTCCTGACTCATTTGTCTGTGAAACCTCTCATTCTTTGTAATGTGTGTTACTACTGTAAAGATAAACTTTTTGAAATACCAGATTAGATAATCCTGAAAGGTCCATCCTTGCTCTGAGACTGTTTGGTTGCTAGGCAACTTTGCCCCTCCTTCATGAGAAGCTCCTTCCCAAAGTAAACTGACATCTGAACCACCTTCTTTCCAACAACATTCAAACAACTAGTATACGGGAAGAGGTCACAACACTCAATGTATGTAGAGTTCCAGTGAGATGAGATAGGCAGGGAAGCACTGAATGTTTAATGTGCTTCTATAGACTTCTAGAAAGTTCTAAAATATGAAGAAAAACAGGACTAATCTTAAGTCTTGTTTATATTAGACTTTGTGCATTCTAGGAATTTTTGGCTTGTAGAAGTAAAATGCAAGTCTTAGTTAAACTAACAGTAAATGTAGATGATAAACATCAAAGTGATGATATCTGTAAAAGGATGTTAATGGCGCTAATTATGTGCTCATCAGACTTTGCCAGCGTGTTTCTACATATGACTCCATATTCATAAGTCATGAAATAGATTTATTTCTACTCGATAAAACCAACCTGTTTAAAAATTTTGAAATCTCACAGCAGTTGCTCTGAAAGAGATGAAGAGAGGCAGAAATCTAAATTACCTAGACTTTATGAGTGGTTTCTTAACCCATCTGTGCCTCCCTCCCACATTTACAAGAATAGTTTTTTGCATTTCAAGTAAAACTCACGCTGCAAACTAAGTGACATGCCTACAACGTAATTTTTATCACAAAATCACTTGAACAATATTTTTCTGTACTGTATCTCAAAAGAAGAAGAAGGAAAGGAACAAAAAAGTGACCTTTAAAAATGTCACCATCTGAAAGCCTGGTTATTAAGAAAAAAGGTATAATATGTGGTTCCCCTATCAAATCTGATATGGGGGTGGGATCAGGGCACAAAGCACAGTGTCATGTATATATAAGACGCAGTGGGTGGGCACAAGTGAAGCTGAAATAGAAGGATCAGTGGGGAAAAGCTTTGTAAAGAATCTGAACTTGAGTTAGGTCTTTGAAGTATGTAGGAGAGTAGAGAGTAGTAGTTAGGCTAAAAGCAAGTGACCCACCTCCATTGTGGGTCATTTTGAAAGTCTGGTTAATGAAGTTTATTTTGATATAGGGGAGCAGCAGGAAGTCCCCAAAGGCTTTAAGCAGGGAGTCCCAGTGTTTGGTAGGCTGGAATGGTTAGGCAAGATGAATTACCTGAAGAAAAGCTAGTCTACTGAACTCAACATTTAAAACCTGGTCTGCGCAGACACCTTCTTGGTTGCCTGCTTGCCCTTTTTACTGGAGCCTCTTAAGAGCAGGGACTATATTTCATGTTCATGTCACCAGCCCTTGCCTCTCAGGTGCCCACATGACAGCCAAGTGGATGAAGTGTGTTCAGTTTACAGTCCAGTGCACAATTAGGTAAATGCTGACGGAGGAGGTAGATGAGGGGTCTTACATCTTTCAGTTGTAGTCTATGAAGTGGGGTTTTAATTTTGAATTAAGAACAAGCGCAACCTGAGGAGAGCCTTATACATTTCGCTTATAGGGTGACTATTCAGAAGTCTAACATTGTGGCTCCTGTTTCGTGTCCTCAGAACTTCTTCTGAAGTATTTGAAGGAGAACTCTACCAGCTGTGAACACCCAACTGTTCTAATCCAGAGGTGGCTCATAACAAATGAATAAATATTGAAATCACAAGCTTTTGTAATGCATTTTGTCCTACCTTTTGATTGTTAAAGATCCCTACATTGAAATCTTCCAATAAATTTCTTTGATTTTTTTTTTTTTTTTTTTTTTTTTTTTTTTAATCACAAGCTATCTCTTCTGACAAGTTCTTCTGGTTATCAGGAGAAAAAATGGCTTTTTACAAATTGCGTCTTTATCCCTAACAGTAAAGGAAGCCAAAAGATAAATACCAATTAGACCTAAAATTTTTTTAAATTTATTATTTTCTCTTAAATCTGAGAAAGCCTATTCAATCTCCCTTTTTATTTGCTGGGTTGAGGATGTTATATTCCCTTGAGGATGTCTTAATCATTGTCCCAATGACCCAAATATTTAAGAATCTGCCCAGGCTAATGATAGAAAATTAGCTTCCATTTCATTTGGGCAATTTTTATTATTTGTTTTCTTCTATGGCTAGCATAGTTAAGTATTTAAGTGATCAGTCAATCAGAAAGAAGGTCTATCAATGTGACAGCTGTATCCTAGGGTGAATCTTAATTAGTTGTGTCATTGACCTGAATAAAGACATATCAGATTTATCAAATGTGCTGCTTTTATGTTGAGAAGAATGTCTTATCTGACAATTGAGAACTCAAATAATTAACATATCTAAAAAAATGATAGAGAAGGAATAGAATTTGGTATGTCTTTCAAATTAACTCTTAAACCCATGTCTCCACCTTATACATAAATTAAAGATGACTTTAAAATTAGCTGAATTTATCCACTGAGTAGAGATTTTTTAATGGTATTATTGACAGCAATGGACATGAGTTTGAGCAAACTATAGGAGATAGTGAAGGACAGGGAAGCCTGTTGGGCTGCAGTCCACGGAGTCCCTCAGTGTTGGACACGACTTAGCAACTGAATAAAAAGAGATGAGATTACTGTCACAACACAAGCAATGCTAAGCTGTATTATGACAAAAGTTATAATTATTAATCAGTATTTTGAGTATCATGTTCTGAGAAGGATGTAGACAAAAAGTTATGTCCAAAAGAGAGACTCAAATGATAAGAATGAGAGATCCAACTTGCAGCACCTTCAGAAAGATCCTTAAGTATTTAAAGAGGCATACCTAGCAGGCTGTGATGAGAGGCAACAATCTTTTTTGACCCCCTCCCAGAAGAAAACCCAATTATAGGGAAATATATTAACCTTAAACTTTATTACAGCCAAAACTATAAAATATGAATATATGAGCCAGTGAATTCACTTATTGAGAAAGGTGATGGTAGGTGACTCTAGAGGTATAATAGTAGTAGTGTACATCAGGTATGAAGTGGGTTTAGGTGTCTAAGGTCATTTCCTTCAAGTTCAATTATACTTAGTCACTTGGAATGACTTGCGATCAGTTCCCTTTAAGACTTTCAAAGGCATAAATTGAAACAATGATTATGAGCTCAGTCAGTCTGAAAGGGTGAGGGGAGACGTGTAAAACAAACAACTGTAAGTTTTCACTGAATGAAGGATGAATGAAGCGGAAACCTAATTAAAAGGGCCTGAGAGGTGCAAGGAGGACCTATTCTATATACTCAGGGATGTGATGGGAGGAGGTAAGGATCAACCAGAAAGACTGAAATATAATGGAAATTGTTATGATCCTGGTCATCAGTATGTAGCTTTCTCATTTGAAGTCACAACATGGACTAACCCTTTCTCTTTTTTTTTCTTTCCAAATGTGATAGGAAAGCAAAGATATCCTGTTAGTGGATCTAAACTCTGAAATCGACACCAATCAGAATTCTTTACAAGAAAATCTGTTCTTAACAAATGGCATCACCTCCTGCTCTCTCCCTCGACCAAAGCCTCAGGCGTCTTTCTTGCCTGAAAATGCCTTTTCTGCCAATCTCAACTTCTTTCCCACCCCTAATCCTGATCCTTTCCGTGATGATCCTTTCGCACAGCCAGACCAATCGACACCCTCTTCGTCTGATTCTCTCAAATCTCCAGATCAGAAGAAAGAGAATTTGAGTAGCTCGTCTACCCCTCTGAGTAACGGGCCCCTGAATGGGGATGTTGATTACTTTGGTCAGCAATTTGACCAGATCTCTAACCGGACTGGCAAACAGGAAGCTCAGGCAGGCCCATGGCCCTTATCAAGTACGCAAACACAGCCAGCAGTGAGAACTCACAATGAGGTATCTGAAAGAGAACAGAACGGCTTCCATATCAAATCCTCCCCGAACCCTTTTGTGGGAAGCCCTCCCAAAGGACTGCCCGTCCCGAATGGCGTAAAGCAGGACTTGGAAAGCTCTGTCCAGTCCTCACCACATGACTCCATAGCCATTATCCCACCTCCACAAAGTACCAAACCCGGAAGAGGCAGAAGGACTGCTAAGGTGAATTGTCTTCTCCACATAGCCATTGGCAGAATGCATGCGCGGTACCAAAGGGTGGTGTGATGCAAGCTCCTTCCTGCTGCTCTTGTAGTTTCCTGTGTGGCTGTAAGATAGAAGGTGGGATGAGGCACAGCGCTCTCCAGGAACACTTTCCTCTAATCGACACCCTTCCTAAGCTTCTCACTCGGCAGTGTTTGTCACCCTCTGCTTCCCGTTTGCATGTCTTGTCACGTTTTATTAACTAAACACAAGTTTTTCCATTTTTAATGCTGCTATGCTTCTGTACCTCTGGTAAGTTTGATCGTCATGTTATGGGAGGGGAGGACAAGGGTTCCTGTGATTCCCTTTGTACCCTCCCCATACTAACCCACACCCACTCCCACACACACCCCCCGCCCCTTGTATTGCATTCCTGTCCAGGTGGTGGTATAAAATTCTCGAGTCTGTCTCCTCTGACTAATGCCAGAATAATCCAATGTCTTAAAAGAAACTTATATATTTACTATTACCACTTCATTCAAAGTGAAGTCGCTCAGTCGTGTCCGACTCTTAGCGACCCCATGGACTGCAGCCTACCAGGCTCCTTCGTCCATGGGATTTTCCAGGCAAGAGTACTGGAGTGGGTTGCCATTGCCTTCTCCGTGACTTCATTCAGAAGCAATTTAAAATGTAGTTTATGTAAGTTTCATTTTTAAAATCTCATTGGAATATGCAAGCTGGCTCAATGATTAAACTACTGTATCATCTTTATGCAGAGTGATTTAAATCCAGGAGAATGACCAAAATATTTAAGCTACTCACTTAGAGTTGTCCTTTCACTGCCAGCTTCCAGCTTTTAGCTGATAAGGAGGTCAGACAGATACAAACGTGTGAACAAGCAAATTAGATTTCACTTTGAGTCTCCTCCATTATATCAGTCACCAAGATCCAATATTCTGTCCATTGCCCAGATCTGTGTCTTTTTTGTTTTGTTTTGTCTTTGGGGGTTTTTTGGTAGTAATTTATCAATAATAGGAAAAAGTTTTTCTTTTCTTTTTGTGTACCCAAAGTCGAGTTACAGACTAGGAAACCAAATAGAGCTGTATTTCACGGTTGCTGAGTAACTCCTCCATATCCCTCTCTGTCCCATCAGTCTCCAGCAAAAGACTTACTTGCAGCAGACATCTTTGCTCCTCCCATCTCAGAACCTCCAGGACAATCTACAGGACAACCTGCAACTCTACAGACCAACCCTCTGGATCTCTTCAAAACAAGTGCTCCTGCCCCACTGGGGCCCCTCCCGGGCCTAGGTAGGTGTTTTGAGATGGAGTTAGGTTTGGCTCTGTTGCTTTAATCAGATGGTAGTTCATAGAAGGGAGCATTTCACATCCATAGGAGTTCCTGGGGCATACGATTTGAGCATCCTAGGGAGCCTTTCTTCCACTTTTACTTCTGTACAATCCACCTCCACTTGGAACTCTGGACTTGAATTAGCATGTGAGAAGAAATCCATTTGTGAGTGTTGCACCTACCTGAACTAACTTGTCATGGCTTACTGAAGACAGTTGTAAGGAATTCTGAAGCTCAGACCAGTTTCATTGGTGAAACGGTGTTGAGATCATCTCCATTTGAAAAAGTAATAACAATGCATGTCTTCCATGTAATCTTGTTATTAAATCAAAACCCTATTATCCCCTGTTAAACTAATGCCCCTCTTGGAAGGGATACACACCTCAGAGGGGATGTAAGTGAAATCTGAATCAAGTGTAAGTCACTGAATGTAAGTGCAGGGTTCTGAGCCCAGCTCTGTTCTTCGGCGTGTGGTGGGTGTGAGAAAGGCATGTACAGTTTTACCTAGTTTGTACATCCAACTGAGTAAATTATTAGTGAGTGACTCTGGCTTCAGTTAATAAAGTTTAAATTATTTTTTTTTAATGATAGCAATAACTTTGTTCAAACTCAACCTACTTCGAGAAGCCTGTATTATCGAATCTAAGAGAACTGTTCCCTTGATTGGTTGTAAAAGGAATGCAGGCATACCTTGTTTTATTACACTTCATTTTATTGAACTTTGGAGACAGTGAATTTTTTTTTTTTNCTCTTAAATCTGAGAAAGCCTATTCAATCTCCCTTTTTATTTGCTGGGTTGAGGATGTTATATTCCCTTGAGGATGTCTTAATCATTGTCCCAATGACCCAAATATTTAAGAATCTGCCCAGGCTAATGATAGAAAATTAGCTTCCATTTCATTTGGGCAATTTTTATTATTTGTTTTCTTCTATGGCTAGCATAGTTAAGTATTTAAGTGATCAGTCAATCAGAAAGAAGGTCTATCAATGTGACAGCTGTATCCTAGGGTGAATCTTAATTAGTTGTGTCATTGACCTGAATAAAGACATATCAGATTTATCAAATGTGCTGCTTTTATGTTGAGAAGAATGTCTTATCTGACAATTGAGAACTCAAATAATTAACATATCTAAAAAAATGATAGAGAAGGAATAGAATTTGGTATGTCTTTCAAATTAACTCTTAAACCCATGTCTCCACCTTATACATAAATTAAAGATGACTTTAAAATTAGCTGAATTTATCCACTGAGTAGAGATTTTTTAATGGTATTATTGACAGCAATGGACATGAGTTTGAGCAAACTATAGGAGATAGTGAAGGACAGGGAAGCCTGTTGGGCTGCAGTCCACGGAGTCCCTCAGTGTTGGACACGACTTAGCAACTGAATAAAAAGAGATGAGATTACTGTCACAACACAAGCAATGCTAAGCTGTATTATGACAAAAGTTATAATTATTAATCAGTATTTTGAGTATCATGTTCTGAGAAGGATGTAGACAAAAAGTTATGTCCAAAAGAGAGACTCAAATGATAAGAATGAGAGATCCAACTTGCAGCACCTTCAGAAAGATCCTTAAGTATTTAAAGAGGCATACCTAGCAGGCTGTGATGAGAGGCAACAATCTTTTTTGACCCCCTCCCAGAAGAAAACCCAATTATAGGGAAATATATTAACCTTAAACTTTATTACAGCCAAAACTATAAAATATGAATATATGAGCCAGTGAATTCACTTATTGAGAAAGGTGATGGTAGGTGACTCTAGAGGTATAATAGTAGTAGTGTACATCAGGTATGAAGTGGGTTTAGGTGTCTAAGGTCATTTCCTTCAAGTTCAATTATACTTAGTCACTTGGAATGACTTGCGATCAGTTCCCTTTAAGACTTTCAAAGGCATAAATTGAAACAATGATTATGAGCTCAGTCAGTCTGAAAGGGTGAGGGGAGACGTGTAAAACAAACAACTGTAAGTTTTCACTGAATGAAGGATGAATGAAGCGGAAACCTAATTAAAAGGGCCTGAGAGGTGCAAGGAGGACCTATTCTATATACTCAGGGATGTGATGGGAGGAGGTAAGGATCAACCAGAAAGACTGAAATATAATGGAAATTGTTATGATCCTGGTCATCAGTATGTAGCTTTCTCATTTGAAGTCACAACATGGACTAACCCTTTCTCTTTTTTTTTCTTTCCAAATGTGATAGGAAAGCAAAGATATCCTGTTAGTGGATCTAAACTCTGAAATCGACACCAATCAGAATTCTTTACAAGAAAATCTGTTCTTAACAAATGGCATCACCTCCTGCTCTCTCCCTCGACCAAAGCCTCAGGCGTCTTTCTTGCCTGAAAATGCCTTTTCTGCCAATCTCAACTTCTTTCCCACCCCTAATCCTGATCCTTTCCGTGATGATCCTTTCGCACAGCCAGACCAATCGACACCCTCTTCGTCTGATTCTCTCAAATCTCCAGATCAGAAGAAAGAGAATTTGAGTAGCTCGTCTACCCCTCTGAGTAACGGGCCCCTGAATGGGGATGTTGATTACTTTGGTCAGCAATTTGACCAGATCTCTAACCGGACTGGCAAACAGGAAGCTCAGGCAGGCCCATGGCCCTTATCAAGTACGCAAACACAGCCAGCAGTGAGAACTCACAATGAGGTATCTGAAAGAGAACAGAACGGCTTCCATATCAAATCCTCCCCGAACCCTTTTGTGGGAAGCCCTCCCAAAGGACTGCCCGTCCCGAATGGCGTAAAGCAGGACTTGGAAAGCTCTGTCCAGTCCTCACCACATGACTCCATAGCCATTATCCCACCTCCACAAAGTACCAAACCTGGAAGAGGCAGAAGGACTGCTAAGGTGAATTGTCTTCTCCACATAGCCATTGGCAGAATGCATGCGCGGTACCAAAGGGTGGTGTGATGCAAGCTCCTTCCTGCTGCTCTTGTAGTTTCCTGTGTGGCTGTAAGATAGAAGGTGGGATGAGGCACAGCGCTCTCCAGGAACACTTTCCTCTAATCGACACCCTTCCTAAGCTTCTCACTCGGCAGTGTTTGTCACCCTCTGCTTCCCGTTTGCATGTCTTGTCACGTTTTATTAACTAAACACAAGTTTTTCCATTTTTAATGCTGCTATGCTTCTGTACCTCTGGTAAGTTTGATCGTCATGTTATGGGAGGGGAGGACAAGGGTTCCTGTGATTCCCTTTGTACCCTCCCCATACTAACCCACACCCACTCCCACACACACCCCCCGCCCCTTGTATTGCATTCCTGTCCAGGTGGTGGTATAAAATTCTCGAGTCTGTCTCCTCTGACTAATGCCAGAATAATCCAATGTCTTAAAAGAAACTTATATATTTACTATTACCACTTCATTCAAAGTGAAGTCGCTCAGTCGTGTCCGACTCTTAGCGACCCCATGGACTGCAGCCTACCAGGCTCCTTCGTCCATGGGATTTTCCAGGCAAGAGTACTGGAGTGGGTTGCCATTGCCTTCTCCGTGACTTCATTCAGAAGCAATTTAAAATGTAGTTTATGTAAGTTTCATTTTTAAAATCTCATTGGAATATGCAAGCTGGCTCAATGATTAAACTACTGTATCATCTTTATGCAGAGTGATTTAAATCCAGGAGAATGACCAAAATATTTAAGCTACTCACTTAGAGTTGTCCTTTCACTGCCAGCTTCCAGCTTTTAGCTGATAAGGAGGTCAGACAGATACAAACGTGTGAACAAGCAAATTAGATTTCACTTTGAGTCTCCTCCATTATATCAGTCACCAAGATCCAATATTCTGTCCATTGCCCAGATCTGTGTCTTTTTTGTTTTGTTTTGTCTTTGGGGGTTTTTTGGTAGTAATTTATCAATAATAGGAAAAAGTTTTTCTTTTCTTTTTGTGTACCCAAAGTCGAGTTACAGACTAGGAAACCAAATAGAGCTGTATTTCACGGTTGCTGAGTAACTCCTCCATATCCCTCTCTGTCCCATCAGTCTCCAGCAAAAGACTTACTTGCAGCAGACATCTTTGCTCCTCCCATCTCAGAACCTCCAGGACAATCTACAGGACAACCTGCAACTCTACAGACCAACCCTCTGGATCTCTTCAAAACAAGTGCTCCTGCCCCACTGGGGCCCCTCCCGGGCCTAGGTAGGTGTTTTGAGATGGAGTTAGGTTTGGCTCTGTTGCTTTAATCAGATGGTAGTTCATAGAAG
Source organism: Neotragus moschatus (assembly GCA_006410615.1). Lineage (NCBI taxonomy): Eukaryota > Metazoa > Chordata > Mammalia > Artiodactyla > Bovidae > Neotragus > Neotragus moschatus. Next base: position 590,774 of record SJYA01002588.1, read on the forward strand.
GGAGCATTTCACATCCATAGGAGTTCCTGGGGCATACGATTTGAGCATCCTAGGGAGCCTTTCTTCCACTTTTACTTCTGTACAATCCACCTCCACTTGGAACTCTGGACTTGAATTAGCATGTGAGAAGAAATCCATTTGTGAGTGTTGCACCTACCTGAACTAACTTGTCATGGCTTACTGAAGACAGTTGTAAGGAATTCTGAAGCTCAGACCAGTTTCATTGGTGAAACGGTGTTGAGATCATCTCCATTTGAAAAAGTAATAACAATGCATGTCTTCCATGTAATCTTGTTATTAAATCAAAACCCTATTATCCCCTGTTAAACTAATGCCCCTCTTGGAAGGGATACACACCTCAGAGGGGATGTAAGTGAAATCTGAATCAAGTGTAAGTCACTGAATGTAAGTGCAGGGTTCTGAGCCCAGCTCTGTTCTTCGGCGTGTGGTGGGTGTGAGAAAGGCATGTACAGTTTTACCTAGTTTGTACATCCAACTGAGTAAATTATTAGTGAGTGACTCTGGCTTCAGTTAATAAAGTTTAAATTATTTTTTTTTAATGATAGCAATAACTTTGTTCAAACTCAACCTACTTCGAGAAGCCTGTATTATCGAATCTAAGAGAACTGTTCCCTTGATTGGTTGTAAAAGGAATGCAGGCATACCTTGTTTTATTACACTTCATTTTATTGAACTTTGGAGACAGTGAATTTTTTTTTTTTACAAATTGGTGGTTTATGGCAACCATGAGTGAAGGAAGTGTATCAGCACCATTTTTCCAACAGCATTTGCTCAGTTCTTGTCTCTTTGTCACATTTTGGTAATTTCTGCAGTATTCCAAATGTTGTATTCTTAAATGGTGATCTGTGATTGATGATCTTTGATGTTACCATTGCCAAGAGATTATGACTTGCTGAAGGCTCCGATGATGGTTAACATTTTTAGCAATAAATTATTTTAAAGTTAAGGTATGTACTTTGTTTTTTTAGCCATAATACTATTGCATATTTACGAGACTACAGTATAATATAAGCATAAATTTTATATGCACTGAAAAACCTAAAAGCTTGCTTGACTCACTTTACTGTCATAGCCCCTTGTATGACAGTCTGGAAACAAGCTTGAAATATCTCCAAGGTCTGCCTGTGTGCATATTCTTTGGTATAAATGAAGTCTAATTTCTGTATGCATGTAAATAAGTATTTGAGGGACTTCCCTGGCAGTCTAATGGTTAAGACTCTGTGCTCCCAATGCAAGGACACAGGTTTGATCCCTGCTTGGAGAACTAAGATCCTGCATGCCACACAGTGTGGCCAAGCATAACAAATAAGCATTTTAATTAACATTCCAATAAAAAATATAGTCCTGTTCCTTGATATCAAGGAGACAGAGCAGGAGGGTAGGGACTGGAATCAGTGGNGCTCCCAATGCAAGGACACAGGTTTGATCCCTGCTTGGAGAACTAAGATCCTGCATGCCACACAGTGTGGCCAAGCATAACAAATAAGCATTTTAATTAACATTCCAATAAAAAATATAGTCCTGTTCCTTGATATCAAGGAGACAGAGCAGGAGGGTAGGGACTAGAATCAGTGGTATGCGTGAGTTTTGGTCTCTACTGCAGACTGTGACCTTCCCAATTTTAATAATTAATATTCTTCTACTCAATTTCTTCACCTCAAAAGTAAGCATATTAATTTAGTAAGATGAGCCACCACTGGAAGCCACTCGCTCTTCATGAGTGCACCTTGTGTGTTCATGGTCAGATGGAGGGGGTTTGCAATGACAGAGGTGACTCAGTCAACACCAAGCTCCAATCCTAGGAAAATTCGAGATAGAATGTCTTGCTCCATCAGCCCCTGAGCATCATGTCAAAATCTCTCTCCCTCTGGAAACACAAACATTCCTAACCCAAGTCTGAAGGCCTTTTCCTTCTTTGGTTAGAAAGTGTTCATTACTAAAGAGTTGCTCCACTCCAAAGCCCAAAGCAAGTAGGTTTTTGAGAGCAGAACATCGTTTGTGAAGCAACATGAGGCTGAATTTAGGTTTGTTGTTAGTGGTGACAGTTTAACTGGATTATTAATACACTTGGGTAGACACAAAAGATAAAATGTCCTACGTATTAGAACAAGATACCAGGAATGAGCTTCTCAAGAAGAGGAGGGTGAGCACTGAAGAGACCTAGATTTTAGTGACTTAATTAATCACAGATCAACAATGGCAGGGGTCTGGTGATAGCGCCATTTCCCCACAAAGAGCAGATGCCTGGACAGGTGTAGTTACTCACATTGCAAGTGTTTTTGCTTCTTGTTTGTTTGTTTGGGGGGTTTGGTTTTGTTTTGTCTTTGTTTTTCCTTCACGTTATCTCCTCTCCCTCTTAACTTCTGGCAGAGTTTAGTGAGTGACACATGGCAGGAAGCACTTTTATTTGAAACAGCCCTCTTAAGATAACCAGCTTTTCCTCCATTTTCGTATGTAAAAGTCTAAAACTATCTTGGCATAAACCAAATTTTACTATCCTTTTATATAGCTGTGTCAACCTTGGCAACATTTAAAAGAAAAGAAACTTTGAAATGGTTTCTTCAGGATGTAAGCATGTTAAAACCTAATGTATATGCCTAGTAGCTAGTCTCCATAAGTCTCCAAACCTGAGCCATTTGCCAAATGAAAAGATTACATCAATGACTCAAGTAACCAATGAATTATCTTAATTAACTACTCCATAATAAGCATGGCTTATATATGTCAATGAATTTACTCAACATGTAGAGTCATACTACTGACAGGCTCCGTTCTAGCTATTTGAATTACATCAATGTATGTATGAAAAAGGCTCATTTTCTTTTATGACTTGGTACTTGTGGACTGTATTACCTATCTAATGAGGAAAATTTAATAACATGTGGTAGAAAAAAAGGGCTTTGAAGTGCAACAAACATTTGAATATGTGCTACAGCTAATTCATCTTCGAAAAGAAAGTAAAAGTGTTGCTCAGTCGAGTCTGATACTTTGCCCACCCCATGGACTGTAGCCCACCAGGCTCTTCTGTCCCTGGAATTTTCCAGGCAAAAATACTGGAGTGGGTAGCCATTCCCTTCTTCAGGGCATCTTCCTGACCCAGGGATCGAACCTGGGTCTCCTGAATTGCAGGCAGGTTCGTTACCATCTGAGCCATCAGGGAAGCCCAATTCATCTTTAGAGTGATTTAATCTAATAAGAACCATGTCAGCTTCAAGGCTTCATAAAGGTTGGCATGTAGATGCTCTCTATCAATGCTCTCCAGAGAGCTGACTTTCTGTAACTCAAGAGTCCTCTTCAAGCTGGTCTTCTGACTTAAGTCCTTTATCCCGCTTCCTTCCTTCAGGTGGTGTGCCAGTTCTCTCTGCTCAGGCAGCGCCATGGAGCCCAGCACCTTTAGTCTTCAGTCAGTCCCCTTCAATGGTCCCGGGCACTATGATGGCTGGTCAGCCTTCAGGATTCAGTCAGCCAATCGTCTTTACCACAAGCCCAAGTGTTCCGGGTTGGAACCAGCCTTCCTCTTTCGCGGTCTCAGTTTCCTCTCCACCCCCTGTAGCCTGGGGCACATCAGCATCCATAACACCCAATACATGGTCAGCAAACAGCCCTCTGGGGAATCCTTTTCAGAGCAATGTTTTTCCAGCTCCTGCTGTGTCCACCCAGCCCCCTTCTATGCTCTCCTCTCTCCTGGTCACTCCTCCTCAACCACCTCCCAGAACTGGCCCTCCAAAGGATGTCCCCAGCGATGCCTTCATTGCCTTGGACCCTCTTGGGGACAGAGAAGTCAAGGAAGTGAAAGAAATGTTTAAGGACTTCCAGCTGCGGCAACCACCTACTGTGCCGGCAAGGAAGGGCGAACAGAACTCCTCTGGGACCTCGAGTGCCTTCTCCAATTATTTCAACAGCAAAGTTGGCATTCCTCAGGAGAATGCAGACCATGACGATCTGGACGCTAATCAACTGTTGAGAAAGATCAATGGTAAGCCACCTACTTCTCTGGCAACTGCACCCACAAGGATTTCAGTCGTATGAATCCAGAGAGTCTCTCAGAACCCTCTGCAGACCCCTCATAGCTGTACTCTTGCTTTTTTCATCTATCAGGGGTTATGGAGCCAACTTAACCACTTAGCTTATGGAGTTAACAGGGTACCTTAGTTAGCTATTTCTAAGGACTGGCCCAGTGCTGCCCTCTTGTGACAGTTCTTAAAAGGGCTGCCGAGAGCTATTGAAAGTCAATGGGTTGTGGTACCCGGAGGACTGCAGGTAGGTATGTAAGGATGTAGGCTCATTTTTTTCATTAATAGATATGCATGGATCATACTACCCATCTAATGAGGGAAGTTAAAAGGCGTGGTAGAAAGAAAGAGCTTTGAAATGCAACCAGTATTTAAATGCTAGCTGTACTTTTATCAGTTAGTTAATCTAGCAGGTAATTGAATCTCCAGAAGTCTTTATTTCTGTGTTGGCCTCAAGGCTTAAAGAAGTTTTGCCATGTAGGTGTTTTTAAGTGAGGGAATTCTGAATCTCTTCCACTTCAAGTGAAAGTGGCTTCCTCTTCCAAGAAGGGATGAATTTGCTCATAATCATCCCTGGGAGTCCTGGTATTTGGTGTGATAATTTTTGTTTGGTCAATGTCCGTTTCAAAAATATGGAACTTAATTTCTAAGGTAAGCCTGACTAGAGGACTTGTGCTTGCATTGGAGGAAAGCTTGTTTGCTGACTACTTTTTCACCTTCTAGATCTACCAAAGCCAGCTCCCCGACACAGTGCCCCGCCAGTTACCAAATCTGCTGACAATGCATTTGAGAACCCCTTCTCTAAAGATTCTTTCCACTCATCACCAGCCTCTGTAAGTACCAACTATTAGAAGCTGATATTCCAAAGTACACGCCACATAGAGTTATCACCTCCTGAATTAACCTTGCTTGTATCTTTGACGGTAAAGGATATTTGAATAAGATTTATCACTGAGAACCACTGCAGTGTAAACCTCAACTCAAACTGGGGAAAGACTATTTTTACAGGAACTACTCTCTTGAATTTGAGAAGCAAATATCATATAATCATATAGAAAAGTCCTTTGTCTCTCATTTAATTTGGCTTGGGAAAGCACTTTGAAAGAAAATTGAGCCAAAACACTATGCTTAAAAAACTTTCAAATGTTTAATTTCCTAATGCAAAATTACTTAGCTCATAAAAATAATATTTTGCATTTTGGGGGAGCAAACATAATTCTGAATCTTGCTTTTGATGTAAATATTAAATATATATCAATCACAAGCAGGAAAACACAAATCATTGTAGACCCATACAATATCTGATCAGTCTGTGACCTAAGTGATTTTTAAAGGAATCTGAGAAGTCTTAATTATAGGTATTTCCTTATCATTGTAATTATAGTTGCTGACTAGGTGGTTTTGTTTCCATAGATGGCTTCTCTTCAACCCACATCATCCGATATATATAGAGATCCATTTGGAAATCCTTTTGCCTAACTTCTGTAAGTAGAAGATCCTGCTAAGCTTAGGCTTCGTAAGAAAGGGTGGCACAGAGAATAAGGGTGAAATTTTAATTTTAGAATTGGAAAGAAAAAATTATTCTGAAATGGAGAAGTAAAAGATATGGAACACTATGCCTAACTAATTCAATAATGACTAAGTTGAACATTTATGAATAGAGTTCTTACATATATTAAAAAAAATAGTAATATACTCATGGGTATAGGTTTCTGTCCTGTGTTTTTAACATTTCACTTCTGTATAGAAGTAAAACTCCATATAACACATAACAGCCTTCTAGATTTTTGATCTTCATATTGACATGATTGCAAAGTTTCCTAGTAACGACTCAGTTTTCTGTAGAAGCTTCAAATTCTGAAGGCCTTCTGAAACCACCAAAGAGGTCAGCCAAACAAATCATGATTACACTTTTTCCATCCAATTCAATATGCATTTCTTTGTGAGGGGGCCTCACAACTGGTCTGAAATCGTCTGGTGGTATTAAATCTCAAAGTGGCGACAGCTTCCAGTAACCCCTTGAAAGGCAAGTTCAGAGGAGTCTACTGGTGGGTTTTATCCTCCGTCAGTTATTGTGGGTTACCACCTTAGACCTGGAAATGGCAACGCACTCCAGTATTCTTGCCTGGAGAATCCCATGGGCAGAGGAGCCCGGCAGGCTACAGTCCATGGGGTCGCAAGAGTCAGACACAACTTAGCAACTGAACCACCACCACCACCTTAGACTGAGATCTGGAAGTGAAGATGGGAGTGTGTTTCTCACTAGTTAATGGAAACAACTTTATCTGATCTTGAAAGATTGCAGTTTGTGGAAGAGAAGAGGTTTATCTGCATTTTAGAAGAAGCAAGAGATAGCTGGAAGAAGAGAAAAATAGGAAGAATGAAAAGAACCCAAATCCATTTTTTTCCCCCAGTTTTGCCCTCTGGCCCCCATTCATGTAAGACTACCAAACTCTCTCGACCAAAACTCTCTCTCTCAACCCACGTAGGTAGAACTTAATTATTTTAAATAGATACATATCTTAAGTCTGATACTAACAATAAGATTTGAGTTTATTTGCAGTTTGGATTATCTCCCTCACTCCACTTCTATAATTACAGTCTTTCTGAAAATGCTTTTCCATAAAATAGGCTACAGAGTGAGATTATTGAAAAGGCAAATTCCTGGGCCCTAGCCCTAAGGAATCTCCCTTGGTGCTGAGGAAAAGCTTTACTTTAGCAAGGATCCAGATGAGTTGCAATGTTAATAAAATGGTATGATAAATTGAATCTTAACAGGGACTCACTCTTGCCTCCTCTCCCGGGGAGCCACCCATGAACCAAGCAAAAGGAATAACATGCACTAAAAGTCTAGGAGGATTGTTTGCACCTAATTGAATTGACTAGAGGTCTCTCTGGAAGCCCTTCCTTCTTTAGGTCATGAAAGAAGGGTAATTCTAGTTAACCTGCTACATAGTAGATTGGGGAGTGAGTAGAAGAACTACCATGGGACAGAATGGCTAACATTATTGAGCACTTGAGTTAATCACTTTATTACACATTCTACATCAGCTGTTTTATCCTCTTGAATCAGTCCTAGGAAATACTATATTAACATAGATAAAGCCTTAATGTTTAACATATTAAATATTCGACCCCAAAATTCTAACCATGGGTTTTTTTCTTCTCCATACTTCTCTAGGAACTTGGCATGCTGACTGTCCAGAGAAACAAAGAGGTTGGCCTTGGTAGTCAAGGACAAAGCTAATTGGCAGACAAGTCCTGACCTTTGCCCTTGTTTTAGCGTTGACATATTATCAATTGCCTTATTTCTTGCTGCCTCTCCCACTTGTAGAATACCTTCTACTTTCTGTTTCGCTAAACTGAATCTATGGCTTTAAATAAATTGAGAACCTAAACTCCCTAGCCGAATGTAAGCAAAGTAGTTTTCCTACTTGGACCCTTGTCTATTGTGACCCTAGAACCTTCTGGAACCCATGTGACCCATGTACCCTCTGGTTGGGTGATGCAGCCACCACAGCCCCTCAGATCATACTGTTTTGAATAAATTTTGAAATCCCTACTGTTCATAGTGTTTGGGGGTTCTGTTTCAGAGCATTAAACCTAAAGATTGTAGAACAAGGCACCTTCTTAAATCTGGCTTCAGACCGTCACTTACAGAGCATTTTTAAAGTAAAATGGAAGCAAGTTCGAGTTCTCCTTAGGAGAATCTCCTTGGAATCTGACACACCTAAGAATGTTTTTAAGGATGCAACTTTTCTTTCTGAAGATTCATTTTCTATCAAGGGTGAGACTGTCCTTTCGCTTATCTTTTGCTAGCTATTGCAAAGAGGGAACAATCATTTTTCATCTCTCCTCTTCTCTGACCTCCAATTCTTTTTTCAGTCATTTTTGCTCCTGGGCTTCTCTCTTTCATAAACAGTAGAGTTTTATGGGGCAAAAAAACCTAATGATTCACCCGTCTGAAGCCTCTGTGCTCCACCTTCTCAGTAATCGCTAATCTCAGTAACTAGAGTTGCAAATGCACACAACCTTTATCCTTTCTATGGAATAAGAGGCTATCTTCTTGAGCTGAAGTTCCAGAACAGTTCACGTTGAGGAAAAATTGAACTCGACTCAGCAGTGAAGGACTGCATTCCCAAGATATGCACATCACAAAGTTAAATGTGATTGTGCCAAACATGATAGGTGCTTATCTGGGGTCATGCCAGACCTTTATCAAGTAACTGGAAAGCTTTCTTGATGCCACCGTCTCACAGTCAGAAGATAAATGGGGGCGGGGGGTGGATTCTGTACAGCAAGTATTTGGTGTTATCCTTAAAAATTTAGTGTAGGCAGTATTTTTCTCCTCACAATCTTGGAAACTCTTCCAGCTCATTTTCAGTCCTGTTGTTGGCACAGATCTGAAAGGTTCGTTCTTGCCATGATGAGTTTTGTTTTATTTTGTTTACGTTGGGTTTCTAATGTTATTTCTTGACCCCCAGTGCTCAGGTTCTTGTGGGTGTTAATCAACCACATACAATGTTATCTTTAGGTGGAAGAAGAGGATGACTGCTCAGGATCAAAACAAGATGGTGGCCTCATGAACCTCTGTTGATTAGCCCCAAGTAGTCCAAGCTAAAGTCCTATGGTTTTATGTTGAATGGTAATAGCTGATCATGTATGGCAATGTCTGACTTTCTACTCAGTTATTATCAACAGACTTGAAATAATATTTTATATGTCCAAATACCTAAATGTGCTAAACTGGAGGCAATTATTTCTAGATAGTTTGAGTTTTTGAAAGTAGACAAATTTTTTGAAACTGATGACCAGCCACACAATTGTTTTGTACATACTTATTTTCTTGTGCACTTTTCTGTATGCAAAGAAAGCTATAAATTTACTCATTTCAATAAACTGGAATAGCAGAATCTCATGTGTCACTGTCAGTTCATTTGACCCCTGCTTTGGGTTGATGTGATAGGGCCAAGATATAACATATACTAGTGTAAGGTGAGCAGATGTTAATTATGACACATTCTGGATTGTCACCAAAATGAAAAAGTAGAAATCTGTGAAATAGGACCACAGGTAAATTAATATCTGATGCTTTTCAAGACTCAATTTTCCTCTCTCAGACCTATACATTCTCCTTTCTTGGGAGTTTAATGGGAGTCCAGTGGATAAGACCTATGCCAGAACAACCTCAATTATGTCTAGTATAAAAATCATTCATTAGTGAACTATTGGTTCATGCCTTTTACCCTTTCCTCCCCTGTTCTTTATTCAGTGATGTTTGACTTCATCAAAACACAGCTCTGTGGACTGGTTCAAGCTCCTGTAAGCTACTCAGAAGAGCTTCTAAGTTTCTAAGTGAGGTGGGCAAGCTGATGGTCAAATGTCTTTAGCACCAGGACACTCTTAAACACTCTCCCTTAATTTAAAAAAATAAAAAAGACATTCAAGGCTCTCATTCATTTCCAGACCTAGAGCTACAAAATAGATGACCCCAAAGCAGACACTGTTTGAATGTAGAAGTCTTGGCGGTAAACTTGACATCTCCAGGTAATCAGATGAACTTGACAGAATAAGTGTCATTGATTGGCATTTACTCTTCTGGGATATTTGATAGTACTGCCTTACCTTTCCTTTTAACTGAAAGATTTGATCTGTTTCTGAGTAGAATATAGCGAAACGGATTCCACACATAAGCAGCTTCCAGTAAACCACAGATGAGCTGGAAAGGGCTGCTGATAAGAATGTGTTGCACAGATTACATGGTGTATCCAAATGCTCTGCAGTGTATCTAACCCATTGAACCTGTGTGATATTTCCATGTGGTTTAAGCAAGCTCTTGCCAGAGGTTAACCCTTGCTCGTGTGTACAAGGGGATGACATTCACTTCAGTGCAGTAGTAACTACTGTTAACCAAGCAGAGGGAGGTGCCTCCTGAAGTGTCCCTGTGAAATGGAAACAGACCTCTTTAGAGTCTCTTAGTAGCAGCAGTAGCTTCCTTGGTAGCTCAGTTGGTAAAGAATCCACCTGCAACGCAAGAGACCCTGGTTCGATTCCTGGATCAGGAAGATCCCCTGGGAAAGGGATAATCTACACACTCCAGTATTTTGGGCTTCCCTGGTGGCTCAGATGGTAAAGAATCTGCCTGCAATGCCGGAGACCTGGATTCAATCCCTGTGTTGGGAAGATGCCCTGGAGGAGGGAATGGCAACCCATTCTAGTATTCTTATCTGGAGAATCCCCATGGACAGAGGAGCCTGGTGGGCTACAGTCCAGGGGGTTGCAAAGAGTTAGACATGATGGAGTGACTAAGCACAGCACAGCACAGTAGCAATGGTGTTTACACCTGTAAGCTGGGAATTCAGCTTTTATGGTAAAACTGTTATCCTTGGGAGAGGGTTTCATTGAAGCATCACGTAAATCTAAGCTAAAAGCTGAACTTTAACAGCTTCCAATCTCTCACACATAACCGATACAAAGAGAGAAGGTATTAATTTTCTCAAAATAATCTTGCATTTGTGAAGTACTTTACCATTTACACAATATAATTTCATTCTCTTGCCACTGTAATTCAGCAAGATGGAATCTATTACCGTTCTGGCTCATCTGAGAATGGCATTGTGCTTTAAAATGGCTACAATCTGCTTCAATTCTTTAAGTGAGTGGATTCCATGGTATATTACTGTAAAACTGTGAGTCTTGACTACCTTTACTATAGAAGTTGGTAAAGCTGAAAGCTTGATCTCCCAGCCTCCCTTGTACCTAGCAGTGGTCATGTGACCATATTCTGGCTATTGAGGTCTTATTCAGCTATGTAGGGAGATCTTTCCAGTCAGTGGTTTCAAATTCCTCCATCAAAGTATTAACAGTGTGTCTCAAGAACCAGAGTGTGATTCTGTGTCTTTCCTGTGCTGACAGCAGAGAGGGGAAAGAATAGAGGATGTAGCTAACTCAGGCATTTGGTTGACCCTGCAATAAACTGATGAGTGAGGACTCTGACCCGTATTCCTGGAATGGGTTCAATATAAAGTCTCCTAGTGAAAGACAAGAGCTCCCCAACAGTCCTTGGTAAATATTTAAGCTATTGTAACCTTTGGAGGAGATTGCTAAATAATAAAATGCTAGATTATTGCTGGGAAATGTTATGTTTTAACAAACTCCCTTCTGTTAAAAACAACTAAGTCTCATGTTCTAAGTTGTTATGCCAAATGTGGACACACACAGGCTGTGGTGGCAGCAGCCTCTTAATGGGTCCTAATTACAGTAGTGCTGACGAACAAGGCTCAGCCTTGTATCATCTCGCTCGATGGGGGACTTAGCCCCTCATTCTCTCTTGCTTCTCTGAATGTGCTTTATTACTAGACCTCTACCATGGGCTGAGGATTCCCTTGTGGTTCAGACGGTAAAGCGTCTGCCGACTTGGGTTCAATCCCCGGGTCGGGAAGATCCCCTGGAGAAGGAAATGGCAACTCACTCCAGTACTCTTGCCTAGAAAATTCCATGGATGGAGGAGCCTGGTGGGCTACAGTCCGTGGGGTTGCAAAGAGTCAGACACTCACTCACCATGTGCTAAAGATCATAAAAGTGCCAGTCTCCAGGGAGACAACCGTGGTGGCTGCTCAGTGGCAAAGAAACTGGGCTTCTGTCATGACCAAAGATGATGTGGTTATACAAGAAAAGAAAAGAAAAAAAAAAAAAAAAAAACTCACTTCTGAAAGTCTGCATGACTGAGTTTTCCCTAACATTAGTTGTGGAGTTTTCTGTCAATTCATTTTTATTTGCTTGACTTCGGTTCAGTTAAGTTCAGTGCAGTCACTCAGTCATGTCTGACTCTTTGCAACACCATGGACTGCAGCATGCAAGGCTTCCCTGTCCATCATCAACTCCCAGAGCCTACTCAAACTCATGTCCATTGAGTCGGTGATCCCATCCAGCCATCTCACCCTCTGTCCTCCCCTTCTCCTCCCACCTTCAATCTTTCCCAGCATCAGGGTCTTTTCCAGTGAATCAGTTCTTCCCATCAGGTGGACAAAGTATTGGAGTTTCAGCTTCAGCATTAGTCCTTCCAATAAACATTCAGGACTGATTTCCTTTAGGATGGACTGGTTGGATCTCTTTGCTGTCCAAGGGACTCTCAATAGTCTTCTCCAACACCACAGTTCAAAAGCATCAGTTTTTCCATGCTCAGCTTTCCTTATAGTCCAGTTCTCACATCCATAAATGACTACTGCAAAAACCATAGCTTTGACTAGATGGACCTTTGCTGGCAAAGTAATATCTCTGCTTTTTAATATGCTGTCTAGGTTGGTCATAGCTTTTCTTCAGGGAGCAAGTATCTTTTTATTTCATGGCTGCAATCACTATCTGCAGTGCTTTTGGAGCTCAGAAAAATAAAGTCTCTCACTGTTTCCATTCTTTCCTCATCTATTTGCCATGAAGTTATGGAACCAGATGCTATGAACATAGTTTTCTGAATGTTGAGTTTTAAGCCAATTTTTTCACTCTCCTCTTTCACTTTTATCAAGAGACTCTTTAGTTTTTCTTCGCTTTCTGCCATAAGGTTGGTGTCATCTGCATATCTGAGGTGGTTGATATTTCTCCCAGCAATCTTGATTCCAGCCTGTGATTCATTCAGTCCAGCATTTCTCATGAAGTACTCTGCATATAAGTTAAATAAGCAGGGTGACAATATACAGCCTTGACATACTCCTTTTCCTATTTGGAACCAGTCTGTTGTTCCATGTCCAGTTCTAACTGTTGCTTCTTGACCTGCATACAGATTTCTCAGGAGGCAGGTCAGGTGGTCTGGTATTACCATCTCTTGAAGAACTTCCCACAGTTTATGTGATCCACACAGTCAAAGGCTTTGGCATAGTCAATAAAGCAGAAATAGATGTTTTTCTGAAACTCTCTTGCTTTTTCAATGATCCAGTGGATGTTGGCAATCTGATCTCTGGTTCCTCTGCCTTTTCTAAATCCAGCTTGAACATATGGAAATTCACAGTTCATGTACTGTTGAAGCCTGGCTTGGAGAATTTTGAGCATTACTTTGCTAGAGTGTAAGATGAGTGCAATTGTGCGGTAGTTTGAGCATTCTTTGGCATTGCCTTTCTTTGGGATTGGAATGAAAAGTGATCTTTTCCAGTCCTGTGGCCACTGTTGAGTTTCCAAATTTGCTGACATACTGAGTGCAGCACTTTCAAAGCATCATCTTTTAGGATTTGAAATAGCTCAACTGGAATTCCATCACCTCCACTAGCTTTGTTTGCAGTGATGCTTTTTAAGGCCCACTTGACTTCACATTCCAGGATGTCTGGCTCTAGATGAGTGATCACACCACCGTGGTTATCTGAGTCATTAAGATATTTTTTGTATAGTTCTTCTGTGTATTCTTGTGTATGCTTGACTTCAGTCCCTATTATCTTGCTTTACCTGAAAGAAAGGAAAATGATTGCTGTTCCAAAAGTTACAGGGTCAACCAACTGGGCTGAGGCTGGATTTGGGATGTTTCTGGAGTATGTCTGAGGCTGCCTCCACCAGGTACTTACTTATGCTGATGGATCATCACAGAACCTGTTGTTTGAGGGCAGCTAAGAGGGGTGTTGGAGCACAAGAGCTAGCAGAGAAGGAGGAAGAAGAGACGGAAGGATCAGTGTGACATGTGCCTTCTTGTCTCCCTCACTGGCCAGTGAACCTGGTTCACTGGGTCTTGATGGTGGAAACAAGAAGGCTAAAAAACAGCAGGAACTGCCTCTTTCTCATGAAAGACCTTGGGCAAGGCAGGCAGTTTATGGCCCACATGTCCACTCATAATGAACAGACAACAGTAATGGAAAGGCTCATAGTGGCTAAAATTAGTAGGGGTTCATTTTTTCCTATAAAAGTCTAGATTGATGGCTGCTGATGCTGCCTCAGCAACTCAACAAGACCCTCAAGGACATGGACTCTTAACTTTTCACTCCAACTTTTGTAGCTTTGGCTTTCTGTTCTTCAGTTTGTTTCTTAATGGTCACAAGATGGCCGTGTAGCTCTTGAGTGGGATTTTAACCATTCAAGGAGAGCAGAAGTGGAAAGGTGGTGCAGTCAATATCTGCTTCTCATACCAAGCATTTCGGTTTTCCCCAAGGCTGTCCAGTGGACTCCAACTATGGCTCATTGGTCAGAATGTGGTCAAATGGGCACTTTGAGGTGCAAAGGAGGCTGGGAAACCAAGTTTTTAGCTTTACCAGAATGGCAAACCACTCCAGTATTCTTGCCTGGAGATTCTTAGGGACAGAGGAGCCTGGAGGGGGCTACAGTCCATGGGATTGCAAAGAGTCAGATATGACTGAATAACTGAGCATAGTAAACATAGTAAAGGGAGTTAGGGAAGAGGCAGAGCCGGCTGTTTCATTCGTGTGCCCCAGGACAAAATGCAGATGGAGGAATCTCCATTGTTCAAAGCAGGGTAAAAACTCTATTAAAGGCAGTAAAATATAAAGCTCTCTCCTTTCTTATGAAATCTCTCTTAATATGATGTATTTTGTTTGCCATTTAATGTTCTAAGTAAAGAAAAATCTAGTTAAAATATTAGTATGAATTTTACCTATAATCTTTAATTCATATGTGGAATCACTGAAATTATACAATTTATATTTCATAAGTCATATATGCACATGTTGCTATTGTTCCGTCGCTCAGTCATGTCTGACTCTTTGTGACCCCGTGGACTGCAGCACGCCCAGCTCCCTGTCCTTCACTATCTCCTGGAGTTTGCTCAAACTCATGTCCATTGAGTCAGTGATGCTGTCCAATTGCCTCATCCTCTGTCACCCCTTCTCCTCCTGCCCTCTTTTGCATGCATTCCGTTCCTACCAGAACCATTAGAAACACTGCACAAAACGAGCTCAATTGTCTTTAATTCACTTCTTCATTTAAGTGTATCTCACCAGCATATCTCACTTATGAGTAAAACAGATAGAAGAAAAGAAAAGAAGTGTTGCCCTCTCTTTTCCTCTCCTTCTATGTTGTTGCTTTCAGTGTTCAGTTCAGTTCACTCAGTCATGTGCAACTCTTTTCAACCCCATGGACTGCAGCATGCCAGGCTTCCTTGTCCATCACCAACTCCCAGAACTTACTCAAACTCTTGTCAGTAGAGTCTGTGATGCCATCCAACCAACACTTGCAGCGTTACCTGGATGCTAATGCACAGAAGGGCCACTAGTAATAAAGTGTTCCTTTATTGATGTTTCCTGGTCATTTTTGGAGTTTTGTGTGTGGAAAAACCCATAGGCAGAGGAGTCCATAGGGTTGCACAGAGTCAGACATGGCTGAGCACGCATGCAGGTGTGCGTTGGAAGCAAGTTCTGGTTCAGAGAGTGTGACCACTCAGGGCTGTCAGTGTCACCTAGCCCCCACCCTCACTTAACCCACCACTTACTCAATCTTAAGCGTAAAGTGTGTTATGTCTCACCCTATACTCACATTTTCTTTGATTCACTGAACTCCCACACATCATAAATCCACTTGAATCCTTGAATCCTATGCTCACAGGGCAACATAAACACTCTGTGCAAATGGGGTGCCATGGAAGGAGGAACGCACAGTGCATATTCCTTCTGCTTGTGCACGTGTTTCATTTCACCATCAAACTGAACTTTCAAAACAAGAGTCCCAACATAAAATTCAGAATTTCAAGATGGCGGCTGCCTGAGCATTAAACCAAGCCTGAAGCCTGTCTGAGTGCCGAGCCCTGGGCTATCTCACGTGGTCTGGAAGCCAGTCCTGGCCAGAGAGCTTAATAATGGATGATGGATTAGCTAATGTGCTTCCCACAAGCCCAGGTCATTGTTTAACCCCAAGTTGGCTGACCCCCCAACGCAGATGGAGACAGTCTTTGACTCCACAACACCCTAAGGGCAGAAGAGAAGCACATTCGGAGAGCATATTCAGCAATGTTAACGGTGAGGCACTTTGACTAGCAAGTAGAGGCTAAAGAATGCAGACTAGTCTCTGTGTGTTAATGCCAGGAGGTTACCAAACAGAATCAAATAGAAGGGGGCAGGGAACTACAAGTCTCTGCTAGGAGGCTTTAATGCTAATACAAACCTAATTTGAACTCAAAGAGACGTGCCGTTTCAGTTGAAGGGATCCTGAGGGGAGGACTGTGAAACTCCTGAGTAATTACTTTCTAAACGGCTTTACAATTCTTCATTTTACCTCACTGCAAGCACAACACTGCCAGACTTAAAAAGCAAGAGTAGTGGATTCAGGGATGGTCCACAGAAGTCTTGGAATGATAACAGAAAACACCTACCCAGCATTTATTACGGGCAGAAGCTCTTCTGAGAGTATAATGATAGACAATTTAATTTCATATTAACTCTATGAAGTGGGCTGCTGCTACTGCCTGCGAACGTTTCCTAGAATAGGACACTGAGGCACAAAAATTTGAGTCATTACCCAAAGTCACATAGCCAGTAAGTGGAAACCTAACCCCAGGCCGAGTGCCCTTGCACGTAACCTGGAGTTAACCACTTAACCACTCCACTCCCTCCAAAAACTGGTGTCATTGTCTTTAGACTGGCGAGTCTTATGTTTACCCAGACTGTATTCCCTCTACAGTATTTCTCTCCTCTTCCACATCCTATAACCAAAATGCTTACAAAATTGAATGAAAAAAAATTTTTTTTTCATCCATTTTTTCCTTTGACTCTTTCAGAGCTCATTTTCAGGATAAAATAAATTATCACTTAAAAGTGTAAATTTTCTGGCTGTTACAAATGCAGTGTTAGGGACCAGATCGGAGCCATGACAGGCTTGACAGGTTGCACTAGGCCTAAGTTTTGAATTCTTATAAACCTGAATCATGATTCCGGGAAATTACCCCCTAGGAAAGTCCTGAGGATGAAGGGCCTGAGCTACTCCATCTTGTAAAAGGATTCCATCCTGCAAGTTNAATTTTCTGGCTGTTACAAATGCAGTGTTAGGGACCAGATCGGAGCCATGACAGGCTTGACAGGTTGCACTAGGCCTAAGTTTTGAATTCTTATAAACCTGAATCATGATTCCGGGAAATTACCCCCTAGGAAAGTCCTGAGGATGAAGGGCCTGAGCTACTCCATCTTGTAAAAGGATTCCATCCTGCAAGTTCCTGGGCAAAAGAACTTTGGACGTTACCCAACCTGAGCCCACTGCCCATAGCCAATCAGCCCTCAGATTACCTAACCTAGCCCCACTGTGCACAAGCCAATTGGCCCCTAGGCTAAACCTTCTGACTTTATGTCCAGGAGCTTGTGATTTACCTTGGAAGTAGAAACCAATCAAGAATCCACACACAAACCTTATAGATGGAAGTAACCGACAGTTATCTGTCAACTTAAACATCCCCTTAAGTAACCAATCAGTTGTCCTCCTGTCTGAACACCCCTTTTGTACCCTTTTACCTGAATAATTCCCTATAAAAGCAGTGTAGCCCAAAACTCGGGGCTCCCTCCCTATAGCCACTGCGTCGGTGCCGGTGGGAGCCCTAGCTCGAGCTAGCAGTAAAATCCCTTAATGCTTTTGCATTGCTGTGGACGTCTTATTTCTCTCAGTTTTGGGGACTCAGACTTCAGGCATAACAGCAGCAACCATCTTAATCTCATGCTCAGTTTATTCTAATTCAGATATTTCCCATCAGCATGTTGAAGTATTTTAAATCAGACTGCTCACAGTGAATGATGAGTTACGAGGAATATTCTTCCAATTTCTTCTACATTGTAAATAGGAAACTCTCCTGCATCATCTCATGGTCCAACCAGGTGCATGGTTCACAGTCAGTGAAGAAAGCTGTTCACACAAGTTCACACATTTTATAACAGCACTACCGTTATAAAATTGCACAATTTTTTTACAACCCAACGTCCAGTTAATGTATCATGTTCTTCGTGAAGTGGATCAAAGCTATGGGTTGATGACACATGGTTTAATTATTCTTTCTTTACAGTGCTTTTTTATTCTCTCCTCCTCACTTCTTCAGTGGTGGCAACTTTCTTCAGCTTCTCATTTGACAAACACAAACTCTAGACTTATAGAGAATGGAAACTGGCCAGGTGAACTCAAAGCAGGGAGATTTCTTACAGTCCATCGAGTCATACAAAACCCCAAGACAAGGAAAAGTTCAAGTCAGTAGAGAGGGAAAAAAATGAAGACAATGCTGGACCAGAAACAAGATGAAGTTCCTGACTTAAATCATCTATAGCTATGGACTAGCCCCATCCTTAGAGAAGAAGGATTAGTAAAACATGTTTAGAGAAGACAAAATTTTGCTTACAGTATATTTAGGTGCTTCCCTGGTGGCTCAGATGGTAAAGACTGAGTGCAATGCAAGAGACCTGGGTTGGATCCCTAGACTGGTAAGAGGAGAAGGAAAAAGCAACCCACTCCAGTATTCTTGCCTGGAAAATTCCATGCACAGAGAAGCCTGGGGGGCTACAGTGCATGGAGTTGCAAAGAGTCAGACACGGCTGAGGGACTAACACTTTCACACTCAAGTGCAGAAAGAAAAATGTACCCACATTCTTTTGTCTCTTCTTTCCTTCCCTTCTTTCTCCTTCCTTCCATTCCTTTCCTCCTTCCTTCCCTCCTATGAATCTGGTCTTCCTTACAAGTCTCCACTCTCCTGGATGCAGAGTCAGGTCCTAGAACCTCAAGCCAGTCCTTAGGGTTTCTGTGCTAGGCAACACCATCTCTTTCTCATATGTACACGGTGTTTTAGATGTCTTCCCCTTCTTCCTGCTCCTCTCTGTGATGCTGCTTAGTTTTCTGGGAGGTGTGGAGGGAGGTGTTGAGAAAGAAGTTTAGACCCTCAGGTAGGTCCTTAAACAATCCTCCTTCCAGTATTTACAGCATTTGTCTCTTCTACCTGGGCACTAACATCTTGGTATCTGTAGCTAGAATTTTTATTTTATTTTTTGTTTTTTTTTTGTTTGTTTCGTTTTGTTTTTGTTTTTGTGTGTGTGTGTGTTGTAGCTAGAATTTTTGACTGAAGAATGTCAGATCTGTTCTTCTTCATGAAACTGGGGGAGTCTCCAGGACCTGGTGGACCACCCTGCTGCCTGGACCCTCACTTTGGCCCTCACTGATGCTGACTCCTGAGATCTGACTGTAAATGCCTTCCTAACCCTTCTCTCAGCTGCAGAGTCACTCTGTTCTTGACACAGCAAGCTTGACACTACCCACCTTATCCCTCCTCAGGGCACGCATGCATGTGAAGTCACTTCAGTTGTGTCCGACTCTGTGCAACCCTATGGACTGACTGCGGCCCCCAGGCACCTCTGCCCATGGGGCTCCTCCAGGCAAGCATACTGGAGTGGATTGCCATGCCCTCCTCCAGGGGCTCCTCCTCAGGACAGAGGGAAACAAATATCCACTGTGACACATGGCAGTCAAAGAAACTTAGGAAGCCAGATCAGTCGCTCCTTCTCTGCTCAAACACACAGCACAAATATTTCTATTTCAAGTGAGAAAGTCTGGAAGTTGTTCTCCAGAGTCCAAAATGGCAAGGACTGAAGCATCTGTCTTTGACCTCAACCTGCTTAGCATATTGGCCTCATTCTGGCCTGAAAGAGTGACTCAGAGCTCACATCTCCAAGCCTGCTCCTCTGACTCCTAGTTCTTTCTTTCTTATAATTTTTGAGGAACAGCATTCTCTGTACTATCGCCTGTGCTGTCCACAGTGCTTTGATATTCACAGGGAGTCAATTGCTTCTCTATTTCGCCATCCTCCCTGGGCATGCCTCAGTGTTCAGCCCTGAAATTGTGAAGTGTCAAGAAAGCATAATTTTAAAAGATAAAATTAAGGAGAATTTAAGATTTGCAGAGCATCATCCCTTATCCTATTTATCTGGGTTTATATATTGTTTTAACTAACGAGTCTGTATATAGTTTGGTCCTCAAATACTAGTTCCTTTTTGTCAAAATCTCAAGTTCCAAAGCCAAATATATAAATACCTGAAGCAAACAAAATGAACTGATCATTCAGTAACTATAAAATAACTATGAAGTAACTGCTTAACATTTCATACACTATCAGAATAGTAATGTAATAAAAGACAAAGATGACTTTGAGATATAGAAACAGAAAAACAGGGGAATGGTGACTCAGTGAAACAGGGAATATAAGAAGAACTTCCTTGAAAGGGAGAGGGCAAGAAGTATGTATTTGATTTTAGACATGACAAGTTCAACTTAACACAAATTAAAATCCATTTCTTAGAAGTACTTGAAGATTGTTAAGCTGGAAAGTAACACAATACATTTTACATCTTGTAAAATGATCACTTCCAGATATCTACACTTTCAAAACGAGAACCCAGATTTTGGTAAAGGAGCTTCAACAGACCATCTTTTGAGACTTCTGGTTCCAACAGACCACCTCTTGAGGCCGCTGGTTCTAAATAATGGGTGTAACCTTAAGAGCACATAAGAAAAGTAGGTAGAGATTAAGGAAAGAAGGGGAATAGTAGCATTTGCTGGATGGACAAGGAGCAGCTGATAGTAAGCATCTGATGGATGAGGGAGTTGCTGTTCCGTCACTAAGTCATGTCTGACTCTTTGTGACCCCAAGGACCGTAGCACTCCAGACTTCCCTGACCTTCAGGGGAGAGGAGTTAACAAATGAAAAGTGGAAGAAAAGGAAATGCTGTATCATAAAAGCCAAAGAAACAGAGAACTTTCAGGTGTAAGAGCAGCCAGTAGGGTCAAATGCTTCTATGAGACAAAGACAGGGCCAAAATTGTACCTCAGATTCAGCAGTACGGAGGTCTTCAGTGGAGTAAAAGGCAGCCTGCAACAAATTGAAGGTAAAGGAAGACCCATGTGATAAAAAGACATGGGTTCAATCCCTGGGTCGGAAAGATCTCCTGGAGGAGGAAATGGCAACCCACTCCAGTATTCTTGCCTGGGAAATCTCGTATACCTTGAGGACCAAGAAAATCTTGGCAGGCCATAGTCCAGGGAATTGCAAAGAGCTGGACCTGACTGAGCTCAAGACTGGATGAATTAGAATAGTACCAACAGAACTGATGATGTGGTAGGAAAAGCCTAAGATTCACCAAGTTCAAATTCCAGCTACTCAGCACTGAGGGTGGGTGATGCTGGACAAATGAGGTTATCTCAGTGAACCTCAGCTTCCTCAACTGTAAAATGGATTACATGAGGATTACATGAGATGACACATACAACCTGGCACACTAGAGAAGTTTCATAAACATTTATTCATCCTGTTCTTTGGAAGCCACTAAGTGTCACCAAATTTAAACATGTGTACATCCATGGTGGATTCATGTTGGTGTATGGCAAAACCAATACAATATTGCAAAGTAAAAAATAATAATAATAAAATAAAATTTTTAAAAAACAAATTTAAAATGCTATCATTTTCATTTCTCTAGTCCAGTGCATCATGATGCCTCATTTCCTTGAAATACACATGGAAACACAAATCTCATTTCAAAAAATGTCCAATACATGATAGCTGTTAAGGGCAAAGAAGAGTTAAAAATGCTACAAAAATGTAAGACACACTATATTTTTATAATTATTATTAATACAGTACATTATTATTCTACTTTGCCACTCCCATTACTTTGCTTCATTACATTTTTCCTGAACCATGGGGAAAAAAATAACTTCTACAGAGCAATTCAATATTTAAACCAGTCAGCTAAGAAATACCCCTATCCACTTCCACTTCCAGTGAGTCAGTCTTCAGGGAGAGAGGTGACTTTTCAATTTCCTGCAGCTGCTTAGTCACTTCAGTCATGTCTGACTCTGTGCAACCCTATGGACTGGCTACTGAGTAGCCTGCCAGGCTACTCTGTCCATGAGTTCTTTACCCAGAGTACTGGAGTGAGTTGCTATGCCCTCCCCCAGGGGATCTTCCCAACCCAGGAACTGAACCAGCATCTCTTAGGTCTCAAGAACTGGCAGGTGGATTCTTTACCACTAGCGCCACCTGGGAAGCCCTTTCAGTCTCCAGTTACATCTAATTGACGAGTCAGTTATCACAAAGTCTAATCAATTAGCTTTCAGTCTAATTAGCATAAAGCATCATTCTACTATGCCTGCTTCCAAGATCTTCTTTCCACAAATATCCTGGCAGGGTTCAGAGAGGCCATGTAAGAGAAGGGGTTAAGCACTCCTCCGTTATATCTGAAAGATACAGCCCACTTGTCATTAGCAAGTATTCCCAAGCACAGTCCTTTGGGCAAAATTTACTCATCAATGTAGTTACAAGTGTCATCACACATGTTCGAATTGCCTCATTACTTGGCAATTCTACAAGATCTACATATTGACCGTGTAAATTGTCTACACAGCAGACTTAGGAACAGATGAAATTAATCCCATTAGAAAGCTCTTGCTCTGTATAAAAAAGAAAATACAATTTTTAAAAGAGGGGGCAGGAAAGGGTGATGTAAGTAGTTAACTCTTACTCTAGATAAGATAATAGAAAAGATGAAAAAGGTAGACAGTACTGGAAAACTAGCTCCCCAACTCTACTCTGTGTTTTGCTGGCCTTGGTATGTACTAATGTTGAAATTTGCCTATTTTAAATTAATGAATACTTATGAAGTCTCCTTGTGCTGTGCTGTGCTTAGTTGCTCAGTCATGTCTGACTCTTTGCGACCCTATGAACTGTAGACCACCAGGCTCCTCTGTCCATGGGGATTCTCCAGACAAGAATACTGGAGTGGGTTGCCATGCCCTCCTCCAGGGGATCTTCCCAACCCAGGAATCAAACTGGGGTCTCCTGCATCGCAGGCGGATTCTTTATCAGTTGAGCTACCAGGGAAGCTCATGAAGTCCCCTTAAGTGTCAGCAAAATTTTTAAACATCAGTAACATATTGTTGTTTCTTGTCAAGGTGATCATTCAAAATCTCAACCCTGGTCACACATGTGAATGACCCAGCAAAATTTAAAAAATACTGATGAAAGGTGACCCCAGTGGCGCAGTGGATAAAAATCCACTTGTTAATGCAGAGGACATGGGTTCAGTCCCTGGTCCAGGAAGATTCCACACATCATGGAACAACTAAGCCTGTGTGCTGCAACTCCTGAGCCTGTGCTCCAGAAGCCGTGCTCGTCTCTTGCTCTTCAGCAAGAGAAGCCCGAACACCACAAGGAAGAGTAGCCCCTGTTGCCACAACTAGAGAAAGCCCAAGCAAAGCCACCAAGACCTAGCACTGCCAAAAATAAATAAACTTGTAAAAAATACTGATGCAGGGTCCCATCCTGGATCAACTATTAGTATCAGGTGGGAGTGGGCTGCCATCAGTGTTTATTCACAGGTCCCCCAAGTCATTCTCTTATGCAACCAGTGTTGTAAAAGCAACTGTGACATCCCCCTTCTCCAGTACTTCCAAAATAGCCTGCCCTTTTCACAAGTTCTGAAGAATGTGAAAATGAGGGGAAAAATTCTTTCTGATGGGTCGGAGCAAGTAATTCCATCTTAGAATCTATCTTGCTGACAGGTGTGCCTCTTAGATAAAGACACCATGTCCTTCTGGAAGACACTGGAAAGGCCTTAGGGAACATACCTGGATTCTTCAAAATGACTCACCTCACTTATAAAAAGATGTCAGTTTGTAAATGCATTTTGCGATCTGTCCATGTGAAAATACCATACAGTTTATCCTCAGAAGGCAACAGCTATATCTCTAATTCTGTTTCTAGTCAGTGCAATTCTTTTACTAATTTTGAGTTTCTGCCTCTATAAGAATGATCCATAGACCTTTTTCCTCCAAATTACACAGTCCCTCATGATCCCTCCCAGAGTCTCTGAAAATGAGAACCACTGGAGTGGTCTGTTTATTGGGTTTTTGTTTTCAACACATCTCAGCCATTTAGCAGTCATGGGCTCCTCACTTGAATATACAATTAATGAATATACTCTTGGCCAAAATGGTAGGCCCCAAGTTACGAAATGACTTTCCTCTGATTGGACTTTGGCACCCAGGAAGCCCAATTCTAAAGAAATCCTGAGCAAAAACAAACAATAATTGTTCCCCAGTCCTTTGCAAATAAGTGTCTTCCAGGAACTGTCTGGCCATTCCACTCCAGGAGCTGTCTCGCTGGTGCAAATGTCTGCCCGCCAGAGATTCGCCTTCGCAATATGCATTCTAGAAATAAGTCTCCTGAGAGGGGGGCCCACTCCCAGGTGAGTCACTTTTCTCTCCTTTCTCTCCGTCTCTGGAATTTCCCTGCGAGCTTTGCCATTTCTGAGTCTGCTTCTATAGCAGCAAAGTAGGTTAAACTTTTTCACTCACATTAAGATATGGAACCAGAGAATCTAAACTTTGAAAAAGAATGAGAAAAAGCTCAGGTATGTCTTTCAGAGTTTTTTCAGGAGACCTGCTGCCATTCCCAGGGGTTTCTCTTAAACAAGGTATTTAAATGTTAAGACTGAGATATTCTTCAAATACTGGACTTAAGAAACACAGCTGGTTTTTACTAGGATATAATAAACCTGGGTTTATTAGTTTCTAGGGGGCTTCTCTGGTGGCTCAGGGATAAAGAATCCGCCTGCGATGCAGGAAATGCAGGTTTGATCCCTGAGTTGGGAAAATTGCCTGAAAGACGGCATGGCAACCCACTCCAGTATCCTTGCCTGGAGAATCCCATGGACAGAGAAGCCTGGTGATCTAGTCCACTGGCTTGCAAATGACTAGCACATATGCACACAAGGGTATCTAGGGTCTGAGAAGTTTAAGGAAATAAATCTCTTCCACACTCTGCCTCCATGTCTAACACTCTCAATAATTGGCTACATTCTGCCTTTGCCTCCACACCAGGCAGAGGCTGGCCAATTTCCTTCTCTTCCTTGACATCCCAAGAGGTATCCAGAGGCACACATTTTGTCCTTAGGTTTAGGGGAGTGTTTTCTTCCATTCAGGAAGAATCACCACGGTGCAGACCTGTAAGCCAGGCTTCCAGCAAAAACACTTTCTCTTCTTTTGCTCTGATCCTAATTGGGAGCAGGAAGCCCATTCCAATCCAATCCAGAAAATAAACCAACCAAACAAGATGTGCTTATTGACCATCTACGTTGTAATTCAGAATGGTTAAAGAACACACAGTCCTGTGTCATCTGATACAGCATGATTCCATCTGGGGACAGTATTAAAATATCCCAGCCTTTGACAATACAGCCTGGAGAAATCAACTACACTGTTCTTTCAGTCATATGACTCAGTGGTGTTGTTCAGTCACTCAGTCATGTCCAACTTTTTGCCACCCCATGAACTATAGCCCACCAGACTCCTCTCCATAAGATTTTCCAGGCAAGGATACTGGA
This sequence comes from Neotragus moschatus, assembly GCA_006410615.1. Lineage (NCBI taxonomy): Eukaryota > Metazoa > Chordata > Mammalia > Artiodactyla > Bovidae > Neotragus > Neotragus moschatus. The sequence continues at coordinate 616,125 of SJYA01002588.1, forward strand.
GTGGCTTGCCAGTTCCTTCTGCAGGGGATCTTCCTGACCCTGGAGGGATTGAACTCGTGTCCCCTGCATTGGCAAGTGGATTCTTTACCACTGAGCCACCTGGGAAGCCCGTTTGACTCTCAGGTTCACCAAATTCCATTTGGGTGCTGGTGCCCGTCTCAAGCACATCACTGCCTGCCTCCCAGCTGCTGTGGAGGCTACAGTTCCGTTTGGGCCCCATCAGACATGCGAAGTTTGCCCACACGGATGCATCTTCCAGGAGCGGACACACAGATGCTGCACAGACCAGCCCGGGCTTGGGTGAAGGATTTCCTTTATCCCATCACTACCTCTTCCCATATTATCTAAGAAGAATTATTCGCATTTACTAGACATCAGGTACAAAGGGGTTTGAGGAAGCCAGTTACTGAAAGTTGTTTTAGCCCTCTTGTACTTACCCTGACCCTTTCTTAAGTTAAAAAGTAATTTAAACAACCCACATTCCTAGATCATGACTCCTGCTGGTCAAGAATGAGAGGCCGTTGGGAAGGCTTCCATGGCTTTGAAGTTTGGATCCCGTAGGTTCTGGTCATGCCCTGTAGTTTCAGAGAGGACCAGAAAGGCNACAAAGAGTCAGACATGACGGAGTGGCTGAGCACACACGCACACCTTCTCTGAGAGGGTTCAATCACTATCCTCTGCAAGAAACCCCCACCTCCACCCCAGCCTATGGCTCTTTTTGTCCTTTTACCCTGGTTTATTTTCCTTCACAGCTCACCTCTCTTAACTGATACTGCATATTGCATTTTTAGGATACTCTTTTATTGTATCTCACCCACTGGAACATAGGCTCCATGATGGTCAAGATGTTATCTTGTGACCCCAGTTACCAGGACAATTCCTGACACAGAGCAGATCCTCCATAAATATTACTGAATGTTGGCTCATTGGGAGTACATGAGAGAAGCTCTTAACTAAGACTTGGGAAACCAGAAGGTGACCTGAAATTTTCAAGTAGTGACCACTGCCGTTATATTTTTTTCTTCAACCTGATGAACCACAGGAAATAAACAAGTTGGAGGATCCATGGGTTAAGAATGCAGTCCTGTTAGTTTATGTTTCTTCACTCAAAGGAGCCACATTGTCTTATTTATTGACAAAAGGATTCCTTGCTACAGCAGGCGTTTTCTTGCCTGGGCCCACCACAAAGTATCCTGGGGTGTGAACTACTCTCCTGAGGTTTTCGTTTTCTGAAGCTGGAAACCTTTCTTCATGGCAGGGAGATGCAACCAGGTGTACCAGTGGCTCTTCATTTAATGCATTTCTGGTCCAGATTTAGACCCCCTGCCAAGTTGATGTACATCTCTTTGATCTAGGAAATGACTTTCAAGCTGAGACTGAAACACTTGGAAGTAGGCTTTACTTGATAAACACATTTCATCTAAGAATCCAGAAAATGCATTATAAATACTTCTCCACTCAGCCTAATAGCTCAGCAGGGTGAAAGGCAGGTGGTAGGCTTTGTGCAGACACAGTCTTTGTGCTACAAAAGATTGTCTGTCTAGTGAGTTAAAGGGTCTGGGGAGGGGGTGTTGGGCACAAAAGGAGCTATCCAAGATTACTCACCTTCTTTCTCAATATTTATGGAGTGCTTTCATTTCAATAACACATTCTTCTTGCATAATCTGTTATTTCCTCCTAATAATTCCCTCAAGCCTTACCTTTATTTTGCCTCTAAATATCCAAGAATCTGTGCAGCAAAGGCAAAACATTCAGGTGTTCACACACTTTTCAGTAATTTTCAGTTTTGTTTTGTTTGACAGCATTTATATATTGAGTTGGCCAAAAAGTTGATTTGAGTATGAACTTCATGGCTAACCTGAATATAAGCTTTAAAAATACATCCAGACAAGAACTAGATTGCCTAATTGCTGACCTTTACCTGGAGCTGCTATATTTAAAAAATAAATATGTTATCATTAACTTAATGTATCTCTGAATGTCTGACAATCATCAGACTATTACATCCATAAACTGTGGAATAAGCTATGACTCTTTAGATTATTTCAAAGAGGATTTGAAGTGGGGAGAAAAGATAGCATAAGAGAGGAGGTGAAAGTGTAGCTGTGGCTCAGTGGCAAAGAATACACTTGCCAATGCAGGAGGCGAGGGTTCGATCCCTGGGTGGGGAAGATCTTCTGGAGAAGGAAATGGCAACCCACTCCAGTATTCTTGCCTGGAGAAGCTCACAGACAGAGGAGCCTGGGGAGCTATAGTCCATGGGGTCACAAAAGAGGTGGACATGACTTAGCAATTAAATAACAGCAGCAAAGAGTGGCGAGACGGAGATTCTTAACCCAGTTTTGCTACTAACTGTCAAACTTTGAATAAGCAGAAAAATTTTCTGTTTTTAGGTTTCTGTCNAGCCTGGGGAGCTATAGTCCATGGGGTCACAAAAGAGGTGGACATGACTTAGCAATTAAATAACAGCAGCAAAGAGTGGCGAGACGGAGATTCTTAACCCAGTTTTGCTACTAACTGTCAAACTTTGAATAAGCAGAAAAATTTTCTGTTTTTAGGTTTCTGTCTGTAAAATATAACTGGTAACACCTGTAGAATTTACCCTCAGTGGTAAAATAAAGGTGTTTTTTTTTTGTTGTTTTTTTTTTTTTTGAGAAAATAAGCTTTGGAAATGATCTAGAAAAAGTAGTGGAAAACATAAGACACTGCTTAATCAAAAAACTTTTATTGAGTGTTATGGGCTGAATTGTGTCCCTCCAAAATTTATATGCTGAAATTCTAACTCCCAGTACCTCGGAATTCGACTGCACTGGGGGGTCGTTAGGGCAGGCCCCTAATCCATTATAATTGGTGTCCTTATAAGAAGAGTGACTGTGAAAACACAGAGGTACCAAGGAAAGATCAAATGAAGGCACAGGAAGAAGACCTTCACCTACAAAGCAAGGAGAGAGGCCTCAGAAGAATTCAACACTGCAGACACCTATATATTTCTGCTGTTTAAGCCTGTGTACTTATTTATGGAAGTCCTAGCAAATGAAAAAATACACTGAGCTTGACATTTAAAGGAGTGTAAGTCCTTCTGAGGCAAGAGTGGGATCTGTGAAGACCTACCCATGGGACCAGGTTGGATCATTCAGAAGATGAATTGAAATCACGGTCTAGGAGGGCAATAAAAGATCAAAGGCAACACCTGGTGCTCTGTTCTCAGTCCAAAGTGTGAGTCAATTAGTGTGCACATTGTTAATGCAGGGCTACTATTAATGTGAAGGATGTTAGAGAAACTTCTATAGTCAATGCCAGTACCATAGGAGCAGGGTCCTAGTGTGACATCATGAACAGTCTTTCTGGTTGGTCCCCAGTACTGACTGCACTCTAAAATTGCCAAACAAAGGACTGTAAGTCACTCTACAGTATTTGCAGTGAGTTTTACCTTCCATTCATAATCCCTAAGTCTGTACTATACTCTCTGAACTAGTTATTCACTGAAGCTGGTCTCAATAGCAGGTGAGAAAGATTAAGGTGTCCTGTTGTTGAGTCTCCCAGTCATGTCCAACTCTTTGTGCCCCGTAGATTGCAGCATGCCAAGCCTCCCTGTTCCTCATCATCCCCTGAAGTTTGCCCAAGTTCATGTCCATTTTATCCATGATGCCATCCAGCCATCTCATCCTCTGATGCCCTCCTCTCCTTCTGCTCTCAATCTTTCCCAGCATCAGGGACTTTTTCAGTGAGTCAGCTGTTCACATTAGATGACCAAAATACTGGGCCTTCAGCTTCAGCATCAGCCCTTCCAACAAGTGTTCAAGGTTGAGTTCCCTTAAGATTGACTGGTTTGGTCTCCTTTCTGTCCAAGGGACTTTCAGGAGTCTTCTCCAGCACCACAGTTTGAAGGCATCAATTCTGTGTTCTGCCTTCTTTATAGTACAGCTCTCACAACTGTACATGACCACTGGGAAGACCATAGCCTTGACTATATGAACATTTGTCAGCAGAATAATGTCTCCGCTTTTCAGCACACTGTCTAGGTTTGTCATAGCTTTCCTGTCAAGAAGTAATAGCCTTTGATTTCATGGCTCCAGTCACCATCTGCAGTGATTTTAGAGCCCAAGAAGAGGAAATTTGACACAACGTCCATCTTCTCCCCTTCTATTTGCCATGAAGTAATAGGGCTGTATGCCGTGATCTTAGTTGTTTCAATATTTAGTTTTAAGCCGACTCTTTCACTCTCCTCCTTCACCCTCATCAAAAGGCTCTTTAGTTCCTCTTCGCTTTCTGCCATTAGAATGGTATCATCCACATATCTGAGATTGTTGATGTTTCTCCCACCTATCTTATTGCCAGCTTATAACTCATCTAGCCCGGCATTTCTCATGATGTGCTCAACATATAGGTTAAACAAACAGGGTGACAGCAGGCAGCCCTGTTGTACTCTTTTCTCAATCTTGAACCAATCAGTTGTTCCACACAGGGTTCTAACTGCTTCTTGATCCACATACAGGTTTCTCAGGAGACAGGTAAGATAGCTTGGTATCCCCATCTCTTTAAGAGCTTTCCACCATTTGTTATGATCCACACTGTCCAAAACTTTAGCATAGTGGATGAAAAAGGGGTGGATATTTTTCTGGAATTCCCTTGCTTTCTCTGTGATCCAGCAAATGTGGCAACTTGATCTCTGGTTCCTCTGCCTTTTCTAAACCCAGTTTGGACATCTGGAAGTTCTTGGTTCACATAATGCTGAACCCTAACATGCCAGATTTTAGGCATGACCTTGCTAGCATGGAAAATGAGTGCAGTTGTCCAATAGTTAAAACATTCTTTAGTACTGCCCTTCTTGGGAATTGGGATGGGGGTTGACCTTTTCCAGGACTGTGGCCACTGCTGGGTCTTCCAGATTAGCTGACATATTGGATACATATTGTGTCATACCATTGGTATATTTAGGGTGTTATTTCTAAAACCAAGGAATTAGTCTCTTTGGGGAAGACACTGAAACAAAATGCTAACATGATATTCTAAGTGATAAATACAAAAAAGACAGGAACAAGTAATCCAGTTGAAGGTAGCAGGCCTAACTAATACTAGAAAGGCTAGATTTGTAGATTACAAAGATCCATAAGTACATTAGTAGGTAAAGCCTAGAGTGATTCCTAAAACCAGTGATAAACCAGTNCATTGGTATATTTAGGGTGTTATTTCTAAAACCAAGGAATTAGTCTCTTTGGGGAAGACACTGAAACAAAATGCTAACATGATATTCTAAGTGATAAATACAAAAAAGACAGGAACAAGTAATCCAGTTGAAGGTAGCAGGCCTAACTAATACTAGAAAGGCTAGATTTGTAGATTACAAAGATCCATAAGTACATTAGTAGGTAAAGCCTAGAGTGATTCCTAAAACCAGTGATAAACCAGGGCAGTTTCTCAGGTCAGTGGTGATCTCAAGCTTGGGTTATGCAATGTAATGGACACCCCCTTACAGCCCAGATTCCATAGATATCCACAGATAGTGCCAAGCTGTTTTTCTCAACTTCATGTGAATGTGAGAATAATCTGGGATACTTTTAGAAAACATTGGTGCCTGAAGCCCATCCTTAGAAAGCTTGATTTAATTAGTGTGGAATGGGGGATTATAATTTTACAATTCCTATTTTCGCTATTGGAGGATTATGATATGCAATCAGTAGTGAGACCTTCCTGTTTCTCTAGGTCATAAAGGTGCATCCGCCATTGCCTCTTGATTAGGGCTGGTCAGTTCCAGACGAGGATTTAGTTTAATGGAAACGTTCTCGCAGAGAATTTTTCAGCCACGTGGTCTTAAATGTAAATATTCAAACTTCCATGAAATCAGATTCTTTAAGGAGTTTTGGCAGCTTGTCTTAAATGTTTTTAACCTGTACTTTTAGAAGACTGAAGCTTATCAAATGTCCTGATTTTCTGAATGATATAGGCAAAGGTCAGACTTACAAAAATGGTATCTTCAGTCATGAAGATTGCTGAATGACAAGCAAGTCTTGTAAGAATATAATATAAGTGGTTCACCAGGAGATCAGAGCTTAGAGAAACACAGACCTGAGTCTGTCCTAGACCAAAGATCAAGAACTTTCTTCTTCATGTACTTATTCATTTATTCACTCACAAAACATTTGCTGAGTACCTATTATGTTCCAGACACTTGATATACAAGCTGAGCAAGACAGAATTTCCTTAGCTCACTGCTGTTTTTATCTAGGACATAAGTTCTGTTAGTTGGAGGATGGTGGTTTCTGTTTTATTTTGTTTGGTTGTTTTGGATACCATTGTATCCTTAAAGCCTAGCAAATAGTTGACAATAAATACTTGAATGAATAAAAAAATGAATAAATAAACTGATTAAATGAAATATGTCATTGCAAAGGCACTTATGATATAGGGAAGAACAAGATGCTATAAGAATATGTACATGGAAAAGTAAATTAAATGAAAGGTTAGGGGAAATTCTCTGAGGAAAAAATCTATGTTGAAAATAAGATCAATGTGGTGAATAGGAAACAGTAGATTTAAAAGCCTAAAGATGTGAGAAAATGTGCTTATCTTGGGCCTTTCAAGTTCAGTGTGGCTAGAGGGAAAAGTGGAGTTGAAGAATTAGAAAGAGGATGAGCCATGGAGAGTGCTCTAAACTACATGTCTTAGTTTCCTATTACAATTATAGCAAATGATCACATATTAGTGGCTTAAAACAACACAGATTTATTATCTTGCAGTTGTATAGGTCAGACGTCTGAATCGGGTCTCACTAAGCTAAAATCAAGGCTCTGGTGGGGCTAGAATCCTCTCTAGAGGCTCTAGGGGAGAATCAATTTCCCTGCACCTTCCAGCTTCCAGGGGCTGCCTGCATTCCTTGGTGAAACTCCTATCTTCAGACCCAGCAACAGTGGGTGGAGTCCTTCTTCATGCTTTGAATTTTTCCTGCCACTCAGACTGCATAGCTCTCTGAACCACTCTTCTGCTTTTAAGAGCTCACATGATTGGAATGGGCTCATCCAGATTAAATACAGAATAATCTCCTCTTAATCGCATGCTCAGAGTATCTTTGTGAAGTAACATATTCACTGATTCTGGGGATTAAGACACAGATGTCTTTGGGGGTTGTTACTCTGCCTACCGTATCATGTCAAGAAATTCAGACTTTATTTTCAAAACAGAGAGAAACTACTAAAGAGTTTCAGTAGGGGAATAAATGATCAGCTTTGCATTTTAAAAATTTCTCTCCGGATGATTTCTGGAAACCAGATTAGAAAGAAATTGCTGTCATCTAGGAGAGATAAAATGTTTCTGTAGACCAGAGAAATGTCTGGAAAAGATGAAGGGTAGAAGGATTTGAGAGTCATTTACAGTGATAAAGAAAAGGTTTTAGTGGTTGATTCTATTTGGGGGATGAGGTTCGATAACACAAATACCACTGTAGTCTCTGGTTAGGGTGATTGCATAAATGGAGGCACTGTTTACCAAGGCAATAAATACAGGAGGAACAACCTTGAGAGAAGAAGTACTAGGTTTGTTTGGAGAAACACTAGGTTCATAGAATCTTCCCTGTAGCTCCTACGGTAAAGAATGTGCTTGCAATGCAGGAGACCTGGGTTAGATCCCTGGGTAGGGAAGGATCATCTGGAGAAGGGAATGGCAATCCACTCCAGTATTCTTGCCTGGAGAGTCCCATGGACAGAGGAGCCTGGTGGGCCATAGTCCATGGGGCCACAAAGAGTTGGACACATAGAAAACACACACTCTTAAGTTCACAAGCCTTGAAGACATTCACATGTAGATCTCCAATTAGGGGTAATATCCAAGGATTTAAAATTCAGAAGAGATTTCTGTGCTGCATACGTATCTCTGGGTGTCCTTAACATATACATGGACACCAAACCCTTGGGGAAAATGTAGAGAGAAAAAGAAATCCAAGGACAGCAACTTGAGAAAAAAACAGCATTTCTGAGACTGCCAAAAGACAAGGAATCTGCCCAGGAGAGTAGAAGCAAAGGACAGAGGGGAAAGAAGCAATGGAAGGGGCCTGGTGTCATTCAGTCCAAGGAAAGAGAGTATCTTAAAGAGCAAGAGTGGTCAGCTTCACTGATGGTTGTGAAGTGGTCAATGAGCTNCTTGAGAAAAAAACAGCACTTCTGAGACTGCCAAAAGACAAGGAATCTGCCCAGGAGAGTAGAAGCAAAGGACAGAGGGGAAAGAAGCAATGGAAGGGGCCTGGTGTCATTCAGTCCAAGGAAAGAGAGTATCTTAAAGAGCAAGAGTGGTCAGCTTCACTGATGGTTGTGAAGTGGTCAATGAGCTAAGGACTGAAGGGACCAAGGGGGAAGGCCTCTTGGAGTCACTGTCGACTTTGGAAAAAGCAATGACCTTAGGATAGGAGAGTTGAGCTGTGATTCAAAGGTAAGGAACAAAATAGTTCAGTTCAGTAACTCAGTTGTGTTCGACTCTTTGCAACCCCATGAATCGCAGCACGCCAGGCCTCCCTGTCCATCACCAACTCCCAGAGTTCACTCAGACTCATGCCCATCGAGTCAGTGATGCCATCCAGCCATCTCATCCTCTGTTGTCCCCTTCTCCTCCTGCCTCCAGTCCCTCCCAGCATCAGAGTCTTTTCCAATGAGTCAACTCTTCGCATGAGGTGGACAAAGTACTGGAGCTTCAGCTTTAGCATCATTCCTTCCCAAGAAATCCCAGGGCTGATCTCCTTCAGAATGGACTGGTTGGATCTCCTTGCAGTCCAAGGGACTCTCAAGAGTCTTCTCCAATACCACAATTCAAAAGCATCAATTCTTCAGCGCTCAGCCTTCTTCACAGTCCAACTCTCACATCCCTACATGACCACAGGAAAGACCATAGCCTTGACTAGACGGACCTTAGTCGGCAAAGTAATGTCTCTGCTTTTGAAATTGCTATCTAGGTTGGCCATAGCTTTTCTTCCAATACCAGAGTGCAAACTACTTTTTCCAGAAAGCTGGCCCAAGAAAAATGAGAGAATTTGGGAGGTAGTTAAAAGGAGGAACTGAGATGTATTATTATTTTGGAATAGAGAGAAACAGAAATATATCTCTAGAAATTCCGTAAAGTGTCATTGTGAAGGCCGGGGGAAAGTGAGAGTAGCTGGAAGGAAAAGTAATGTTCAGAAAGAGTGTTCTATTTGTTCACTCATTTGTTTACATTTAATGCCAAGGACTTGAATACACTCTACTACAAATGGAAAGGAGCTGGTAGTGAAGAGGAGTTTTTAATGGAGGAAATACTCAGTCAACAAGGGCTCAAAGAGATGCTGACAACTAGAGCTTTGGAGGAGGGATTGGCCTTACCATCCCTCCAAAATAAAAATTAAAGGCTGCATTATGAAAAGGACAGGTGCCACTTCAGGAAAACGGGGCAGGAAGTTTATAGGATTCTTATTTCATACCTTCTGTTCTTGATTTTCCTTCGGCCATTGAATATGATAGTAATTCGAGGTGGTGCTTCAACTGAGAGAGACTGGAATGGTGAACCAAGACAGAAAGAAAAGTTCAAAGCCAGAAAAGCATGGCTAGGGGTGGGAGGGAAGGTTAGAAGTGCCCAAAAATATACATTGAAATTCAAAAAGAATGAGGAATGAGTTCTGACGTGGAGTGTGATGCTGTAAGTTCAGGACATACAAATCGCAGGGGTGGGAAAGCTTGATTTATGAAGTGCTTGCCATAGGAATGGCTGGGTGGACTGGCTTAAATTTGCAAGGAAATAGGGCAACTTGAAGTTTTGCCAGACTCTGAGGGGCACAGAGTGAAAGATTGTTCTTAGCTTCAGTGAGTCTGTACACTATTTGAAAAAATAAGACTAATCAGTGAGAAATTCCTGAGCTGGATGACTTACTAGTTTTCTTCACTTTAGGCCGAAGGTTAAATTATAACGCAATACAAGAATTAAGCAAAAAAGTTGAGTAGAAAATACAATACAGCATGTGATCAAGTGTCAAACGAGAGATGGAGTAAAGGGATAAGGACTGAGGTTCAAAAGAGAGAAAGAAGTAAATAAATTAATCTGGTTTGTGAAGACTTCTTGGAAACAAGCACGCATAATGGTCATTATTAACAGGTATGTTTTATTATCTTAGTTACGACCCAGAAGAAAGACACGGCACACCATTGCCCATAGACTGCAGGATGAGTTCCTGGAGTGAGTGGTCGAAATGTGACCCTTGCCTCAAACAAATGGTAAGTATTCTTTGCCATTCCCCACTGGTGTCCCCCGATGGCAACTGTATTGCCAGGAAAATGACAAAGAGGTAGGAGCCTCACCTCCCCCATCCCACCACCACCAGCTGTGTTCTGAACTCAGAATGAAAGGAAAATATCTAAATGGATTAGGCTAACCTTACTGGGAAACCTGAATGCTGCACAGTTGGCTGAACAAATGTCACCAGGAACCATATTCTATACAAGAGCCTGCCAATCACATGAGGTGTTCCTTCAAGCGAGGGCAGGGACTATGTTTCGGGTTTCCATCTTAAAACCTCTGACTCAACTGGAGATTGGAGGTCTGCAGTGGTATGGATGCAGTTTTAGATCAGAAGCCCTTTTTGGCCTTAGAAACGCTAACATTTCCAGCTGTTTCTGTGCAGTTTCGTTCAAGGAGCATTGAGATCTTTGGACAGTTTAATGGGCGAAGGTGTGTGGACGCTGTGGGAGACCGACGGCAGTGTGTACCCACAGAGGCTTGCGAAGATCCCGAGGATGACTGTGGGAATGATTTTCAGTGCGGTACAGGTGATCCTCCCAGGGCCTGGTATGGGTTTCTGTGTGCCTTTATAGGCAAAAAGAAGGAAATATGCTTCCTGACCCTCATACTTCCAAGTGTGGATACAAAAAAATCCAAATATAATGTGAGATCACTCCTCTCTTACTTTAAAGGATGTTTGATAACTTCAGAAAGAAAGAGAATTGGCATGAGATACACAGTGTCTTTCTGTCTTTCCTGATTTGATTGCAGGCAGATGCATAAAGAATCGACTTCTGTGTAATGGCGACAATGACTGCGGAGACTATTCAGATGAGGATAACTGTGAAGGCGATCCTCGCCCCCCTTGCCGCAACAGGGTGGTGGAAGAGTCAGAGCTGGCACGGACGGCAGGATATGGGTCTGTACTCCACCTGTACACTTGCAGATGAGGATGAGTGAAAATGATCCCCACCTCTCTTGCCGTGCCGGAGAGGTAGATGGTTTGAGCCAGTACAAAGAGTGGCCTCTGGTCTGTATTCTGTCTGAATTACATTTGAGCTTGAAAGAAGTTAGTGCTGAATCAGCGTCTCAAGATAATTTGGACAAACTGTCTGACTTCGGTAGGTGTCTATGGAATAGACTAGACTATCAGGATAATAGGTGATTACTTCTGAAGTCAATAGGAGAGGAGACCCTTTGATTATCAACCTCTGGAAGATGATAGCAAGATTGAAATGACACATTAACTTTTGAAGTTGAATTGCCAGTATTAGGTCTGGTAATTCGATTCAAATATTTGAATGCCCAGGAAGACTGGAAAAGTTCTGTTGGAACTTTTCTTGGCTCTCTACCTGGGTATAAGTTCTCCGGGGGTCCCAGCATTCTGGAGTTTGCCCAAGAGGTAAAGATCAGAGGGAGTCGCTCTGATGCCATGTGGGGCTGGTGTTGAGACTCTGGTTCTCATTACAGAATTGAAGTTTCACTCGTTTCCATACAATTATTGCAATAGGCTCCAAGCAGGGCATTACTTGTGTTACGGATTCTCACTTGATGCAAATCTACACCTGATTTTCTAGGAAAAGGATACAGAAATTGTAGCCCTCTTGGCTGAATAACAATCATTTGCAATCTATAGGTTTGTTTTGTACACGAAGAGAAAATTCATTCTATGGTATCTGCCAGGGAGTTTCCCAATGAGGCATCCCAGAGAGCAGCCAAGACTCCTTAAACACCTCCTGCCTTACCTTGATCAGGGCTGGTGATGAGTGTAATACTTTGAATTTNGAAAAGGATACAGAAAGTGTAGCCCTCTTGGCTGAATAACAATCATTTGCAATCTATAGGTTTGTTTTGTACACGAAGAGAAAATTCATTCTATGGTATCTGCCAGGGAGTTTCCCAATGAGGCATCCCAGAGAGCAGCCAAGACTCCTTAAACACCTCCTGCCTTACCTTGATCAGGGCTGGTGATGAGTGTAATACTTTGAATTTTTCCAAATCTTTTTGTGCATTCCCTCTCTTAGCTATTCATAATAATCCTGTGAGATAGTTAGGGGGGTGTTATATTCACTTTATAGATAAGAACTAAGTAAAATAAACAAGGCCTTTTGGCATATTAGTTGCTGCTGCTGCTAAGTCGTTTCAGTTGTGTCTGACTCTGTGCGACCCCACAGAGGGCAGCCCACCAGGCTCCCCCATCCCTGGGATTCTCCAGGCAAGAACACTGGAGTGAGTTGCCATTTCTGTCTCCAACACATGAAAGTGGAAAGTGAAAGTGAAATCGCTCAGTTGTGTCGGACTCTGTGCGACCCTATGGACTGCAGCACACCAGGCTCCTTCAATTTTCCAGGCAAGAGTACTGGAGAGGGTTGCCATTGCCTTCTCTGATATTAGTTGCTAGCAGAACTAAAACCCAAGTTTCCCTGACCGATGGAAAACTACGTGTTTTTTTTTTTTCACCGTGTCACCTAACCCTCTTTCTTCCCACATTCCCCTCACTACCCACATCACTCCTCTCACATCACTACAAAGCCCATAAGTCAACTCCCTAACTTCAAAGCATAACTAATCTTAGAAAATGAAACTCCTTAAGTAGTTATTACCCAAATATTTGAATTAACACTATAGAGTAGTATAAATCAGTAATTAATATTTAACAATCGATTTCAAAATAGCATGCTTTGTTATATCAGTAATCATGATATTCTTCAATACCATTGATGTTACATATTTATGTATCAATACTATATGTCTCCATTATGCTTATATGTGGCTATGGGACTATACTGAAATAGAGATAATAGGAGTAAACAAACTAATTATAGCTACATGCTTCTAAACTCTCCAGTTTGGAAAACCTCACCAAGTCATATCAGTCATATACAGTCAGATTCTTTTACACATGAAAGTCACAAGTGCTCGCAAATTAATTAAGTTTATAGTTGTTTTCACTTGAAGGACTCTCATTTAAATTCTCATGCCAGGAGAATTCACTTGTATCACAAATATTTCAGCCTCTTGGTATCTGAGATTCTTCAGAAGTGTTTAAGGGAAATCCCCAACCCATCTTGCATCCATTGGGGAAAAAAAAAAATCCATTCCAGCTGTAAATGATGTGTTATACACAAGGAGTTATTTCTGTGTGTGATCTAAGCATAACACCACTTCTGTGGAGGGAGCCTGCTCTTCGGCTCACCTGGTAAATTGGAACTGCCTTGGGTTTTAGGTGCAGGTGTAAAAACAGTCATCTCCAAGTGCTGCCAAAGAACACATGCTTTTTATTTCCCAAGCGATGACATTCCATCCATGAGAAGTCTTCATGTTTCTTGGCAGAAAAAAAAAATTGGCTCATTCTAGACTAGACTGGCTGTCTCTGTAGTGGTGGAACCAAGTCAAAAGTTTTGAAACATTTCTTCCTTAGTGGTCCTTTAGTCTGTGGATCAGCTTCATTGTAACTTTCCAAATGGATCCAGCCAACTGGGCAATTTGCTGTTCCATAGAACAAAACCCTTCAAACTGGGGTAATCTTACTGTGGGGTGCAAAAAGACTTTTCAGGGGGGAGATAGGTAAGTTTTACAATAACAGTTTCCCCAACTATTAGTTACTTAACTAATGTAACTAATAATACATCTTCGATTCCTTACATACAGATTTTTAACTGATAAGCTTGAAGATTCAGGATCATTCATTCAGTTGCCAAACCCATTCTCCTGTCTCACCTCTTCTTTCACAATCTAACTCCCACTTCCCAAAAGAAGAGTACATCCCTCACCTATCTCATATTTCCCTATGAGATAGAAAAACCAAGAAAAAATTCCAAATTTTGTACTCAGTTGTACTTGGACTCTAAGGCCTTATAAGTCAAGTGGTCTCTAATTCTTTTTACCAACAGCATTTAAAGATGTCCTAATCAATTGTCAGGTAATGGACTATAAAAATAACATTTAACTGAAGACTAGTATGTGGGTTTTTTTGGCATAAAACTCAGAAGATCGAGGAATTGAGTGACATTGCTATGACAAAATTCCTTCTATTCTTATCTACTTACTTATGTGCATAAAGTTTCTCAGCAGTTACATCTATAAAAATGAAAAGTAGAAATGAAGTCAATACTAAGCCCTGTGTGTTTTCTAGCAGTAAGTAATATTCTAACATGAGTATAGTAACTAATCAGTTAATTAAAAAGAAGCCCCATTCATTTCACTGAGAGATGCTTTTCCAATAAAAATTTTATGTTTATTAAATATTGCTAAATTTTAATATGTTTAAATGTACTACTACAAATGGTAACTCAATCCAGAAGAGTTTATTAAACACTTAGACCTTATGGTCAAAGAATATTTAATGTTTTTAAAACTTCAATTAATATCTTTTGAGTATAGAAAAGTGTGAAAAAGTGATCAATTAAAACTTCCATGCATATAAATCCATTACATTAAGTTAAAATTCTATAGCAGAAATGAAATAGAAATATAGATTAAAGCATAAAAGGGGGTGGGGAAATATGGGAACTCTATTATCTACTCATTTTGCCATCAACCTAAAAATGCTCTAAGAAATAAAGTTTATTTTTTAAAAAAGAAGAATCAAAAGGAATACCATAAACAACAAGCTGTTAAAGAAATATAAACATTGACATTACTTGATACCTGCTATCACTACAGAATTTATATGCCATTTATTTTAAAAAGAAGGACAATAATTATATTTTAAAGTGTAAATATTTACAGCATGCTGGGAAACTTATCCTTTAGTTCAGTTCAGTCACTCAGTCATATCCCACTCTTTGTGAACTCCTGTACTATAGCACACCAGCCTCCCTGTCCATCACCAACTCCTGGAGCTCGCTCAAACTCATGTCCATTGAGTCAGTGATGCCATCCAACCATCTCATCCTCTGTCGTCCCCTTCTCCTCCCGCCTTCACTCTTTCCCAGCATCAGGGTCTTTTCCAATGAGTCAGTTCTTCACATCAAGTGGCCAAAGTACTGGAGTTTCAGCTTCAGCATCAGTCCTTCCAATGAATATTTAGGACTGATTTCCTTTAGGATTGACTGGTTTGATCTCCTTGCAGTCCAAGGGACTGTCAAGAGTCTTCTCCAACACCACAGTTCAAAAGCATCAGTTCTTTGGCGCTCAGCTTTCTTTATACTCCAACTCTCACATCCATACATGTCCACTGGAAAAACCATAGCCTTGACTAGACGGACCTTTGTTGGCAAAGTAACGTCTCTGCTTTTTAATATGCCAACTTTTTCACTCTTCTCTTTCACTTTCATCAATTTATCCTTTGCAACCACTTTTAAAAGGAGACAATTTAGATGTCAAACTAAAACCGTACAAGGAGGCATGATTTATTAGATTGGACAACCAGAAAATCTGAAGACTACCACCCAGAAATATGCTATATATATTTCTACTTACAGAACATTTTTAATATTTTAAATGTACTTGGCTGCAGTAGGGCTTAGTTGCAGCACTCTGAGATCTTTAGTTGGGGAACAAGAGCTCTTAGTTGCAGAATGTGGAATCTAGTTCCCTGACCAGGGTTCAAACCTGGAACCTCTGCACTGAGAATGCAGAGTCAGCCACTGGACCACCAGAGCAATCCTTCCACTTACAGTATTTTGTACACTCATTCTTTCTGCCCTCCAGACCCCATCTTCAGAACTCAAATCAAAGCGTGATACTCCTTCTAAAACCATTTTTACGACCCTGCCCTGGGGACCTCCTTCTCTTGGGAACTTTGTACATCACTTACCTGTACTACCCATTTGGTACATGCACATTCATCCTTGGACTATTGTTTGAAATTGGTAATTGTATCCAACCCCTACCTTGAATATAATTTAAATGAAATCAAAAACTATGTTAACTATCTTAATATTATCCATTGTTTATTACAAACACTACTCTACTCATAGATACAGCAGTCAAGAGTACATCACCATTATTGTTGTTGTTCAATTGCTAAATCATGTCCTACTGTTCATGAACTGTATGAACTTTGTGAACTCCATGAACTGCAGCATGCCAGACTTCTCTGTTCTTTACTATTTCCTAGAGTCTGCTCAAGTTCAGGTCCATTGGATCGGTGATGCTATCTAACCATCTCATTCCCTGCTGCCCTCTTCTTTTGTCTTCAATATTTCCCAGGGTCTTTTCCAGTGAGTCGACTCTTTGCATCATTATAAGCCATTTCAATGTCATTATTCATTAAATACAAAGAGGTACAGGGTCATTGTTAATAAGATACATGGAGACAAGTTCACGACAGAATAAAGTACTTGAGGTCTTGTTTAAGAAACAAACGCAGATCACTTATTTCCAGTATTCTATGTATTTGTATCGAAACCTTAGCAATATTTTTAAAAATATTTATTGTTCACATGTCTGTGAATACAGGGATGGGTGAAAAGCTGAAGCCAAAATTCTAATCTCCCATCCAGTATAAGATGTTTGAGAATGTAAACTAGATATATAGTGTTTCTTTTTTCATCTTTTCCTTGTTCAACTAAGTCTACTGTTTGGCCCCTTACTAAAAATTTAGGGCCATAATATTTTTCATGAAAGGTACTTTTGGTGGGGCAAATAGTGAGAAGGCGTTGATTCTAACTGTAAAATCAGCCTTGAGAAAGATATTACTAAATCATTTCCTTAACTTGCCTTTCATTAAGTTGAGCTATAATGTTCATCTTCTTTGTAGATTCAAAGTTTATTAAGAATGTGCTGTTTATATAAAGATGTTGTTTTTAACTAACCCATTGGAAATAGGATACTTTTCCAATTATTTTTCTTTCATTAGCAATGGGTTTACTATCCAAACCCTTTGACAAATTGCTCTTGAAACCAACATCCAGATTTGTAATCCAGCTCATTGGACTCAGGGACATGGTCCAGAGCAATAGCTTTGGCTTAGAGTTTTGCTTAGAGCATGTTTATGCTTTTGTGCCAAGCTACATTTTGGATATGAGAAGCAAACCTCTATTTTGGCCTCTCTGCCCTGGGGCCACTTATTCCAGATACAGTCTAGACAGCAAGGACTGTTTCACCAATTAGCACTTCACAAAGAATGAACTGTTTCTTGTTCATATATTGACTTTTGGCCTACAAATCGAAGTCAATATTTTTTAGGCTAAACAAGATTCCTATTTCTGAACTGAAGTTTGCCAAATAACAATATTTTGCTAGGAGAAAAAAGGAGAACTTTTGAGAATGCCTTGCCGGATGATGACATTTTTGTGTTCCTCTTGGAAAGTGTAATAAGAGTAAAATAATTCTGGAGGGAACAAGGTTTGTGACAATGAGACAGCTGGAGGAAAATGTTTAAATTTAAAGAGAATGGGGAGAGAAAGAGGCCTCATGTTGATTCATAGATTAAAAATCATATGCATATGTTATCCTCCCCCCTGAGATGCTCTGTTCTCAGATAATTTTAAGAGGTGATATGGTAGCATTGGCTTATAGTTCACCAAGGGAGTTTAACTAAGAGTTATATCAGTGAGAATTCAACTCTAACAGCCAGATGGCCCCTTGCTTCCTACTTGTTGAATTTCTTTCATTGGGCTCAACAGTGGCCTAATTGCCTAAAAGGGTTTATAAGACCTTCCTAAGGTGTACTTCCCACCCCAGACACAGAGTAGAGGTGACCAGGCTCTTACTTCCGTTCCTGACTCTATCACACCGTCACACGGGTTGTGGGGACACAGTGAACTGAAGCTCTCCTCTCAGCTCCTGAGGGCTGCCTGGCATTCGCTCCAGGTATCTCCATGCCTGCTGCTACTCTCTTCACTCTCAGGATCAACATCTTAGGCATGGATCCACTCAGCACCCCTTTTGACAACCAGTACTACAATGGACTCTGTGACCGAGTTTGGGATGGCAACACCTTGACGTACTACCGCAGGCCCTGGAACGTGGCTTCGCTGACCTATGACGTAAGTCTTCTTACAAGAAAATACATTGTTCAGCTTTAGCTGACCAGTTGTTTCCCTAAGTTTCATTCTAAATGATGTGAAAAAATCAGTAGAATGAAAATTCAATGTGAACATAAATCGACTTAAAGAAGAGGTGTAGCTTGAGTCTCTTTAGATAATATACAGCAGTCTGTGATCAATCCTCCGCAGCGTGCAGTTAGTGGTAGAGTTTTGGCAAATACCTCATCTCTGTGAAAAGAATCATCTAAGATTCTGATGAAACTAAAAATTAAATTAGTGCTGACTTAAGGACTGAGTACCCCGCTGCCACACTCTTGAGGTTTGGTTTTGGCTAACCTACCAAGAACGTCTCTAGACTTATTTTCCTTCATGTCCCCTTTGTAACACCTGCTTGACTGATGTGAGTGGTTATTCTCACTGACCTCAAAACCCCCCATCCCCAGTTCTAGTGAAATTATCTCCTAGAGGGATTTTTACTCTACAAAATGCCAACTCAAGCCTACTGCCTTTCTGTAAGTCACCTAAATTCTCTAAAACGATCCACAAACTGTACCTGCCCCCCTTCAAAGGAATAGCATTTATCACTTTTAGAGATTCGTTTTTGTTTTAAACAAGACATAATAAAGAATAATAAATAACTTACTCTGATCCAGTAACTACGATAATCTGTTTCTTTAAATGGTTCTGCTGGTGATCCATAAAAGTTACTTTATTTAGTCATGATAATGTCCTTTATTATTGCTGTCAATCCCATCAGTTTGAGGAATATATTACTTTTCCATAATTGCAGTTAGTATTCCTTTTATTTCTAACAATGTTGTAAATCAGTCCCTACCCATTGCAGCCTGAAGTGATTATCCTGTCTTGTGAATGTTAAAGATGTTTAATGTCTCAAATATTTGACTAACATTCTTTCCCCCCATGCACGCTGTCATATTTTTGGTACCTGTTAAGTCCAGAAAAAAATCAGTTTTCCACAAATCTCAGGGAACATTCTGGATGATTGATGTTTCCCATCATGGCAGGTTAACCTTCTTTAAGCATATTTTTTGAAGGGGAGTTTTCATCTTTCTAAGAAGTATTACACATGTTCTACTTTCTTTGAAAGAGCATACCAAAGAAGGGAACCTTTGTCATTGCTGATGCAAGAAGGGTTATTGGGTTGTTTTATTTATTTATTTATTTATTTATTTTAGTTCTCAGGTCTGGACTGTACAGTTTTTCTTTGTCACGGTCACCAGCCTGTTAGCTTCCCTGTAAAGTTAGTAACAGGTGTGAACCAAGACATGAGGGCCTCTTAACTTCTTATATCTACTTTGGTAGAGTCACTAATTTTCTAGACACATCCTTAACCTTGTATTCACCAGAACTATGCCGCTTCTGAAATCTGAAACATTTAATGTTTTGCCTCATCACAACTATCCAGTCGCTCAGTTCTCATCCTCCCTTGTGACCACTCATCTAGTCTTAAACCCCATCTAGACCCAGTTTTGGGAGAAGGAAATGGCAACCCACTCCAGTGTTCTTGCCTGGAGACTCCCAGTGATGGGGGAGCCTGGTGGGCTGCCATCTATGGCGTCGTACAGAGTCAGACACGACTGAAGCGACTTAGCAGCAGCAGCAGCAGACCCAGTTTGGGGGCATCTATTTTCCTTCCAGTCTGCTTTGCTCCTCCTATGTTCAGTTTTTTTCCTCTAATCAATCTATATCCATTTGTGACCACTCTTGATAGTATTATCATTGTCCTTGCTTTCTACTCCTTCTAGAAAAACTCCATCTTTGGATGAACCCTATTATTTTTCTAGTAAACTTACCTTGCTGGGCACCATAGAGAAAATCATGCTAATAATTCAGGAACGGGCAGCGTTATAACCACACCCAGGTCTTCCACCCTTCTCAGCAGGTCCACACACCTCCCCACTCTCCACGGGTTAGTTAAAAATGTCAGACAACCTCCTCCAGCTCTTTGCTTTATTATTCTGCCTGCCTTATTAGATGGCAGGAGCTCCAACTGGACAGAAAATGTCCAAGCCACAGATAAGAATCTTCTCAGGTTTTTTTTTTCTTCAAAGTTGTACTTACGTACAAACTTATTTGATGCTCAGTTCAACATCTGTCTCCTCATTTTCCACCCTGTCCTTAATACATAAATATCTTTAAGATTCTCATTAAAAAAAACAAAAATGCAGAAAGGATGCCCTCATCTCTATACACTCTTCTCATCTACACTTGCTATCTCATTTTTTGTACTTCCCATGAATTCCCCAACTGGATTTGTTTCCTAGGGCTACCATCCCAAAGCACCACAAGCTGGATGGTTTAAAGAGCAGACATTTATTTTCTCACAGTTCTGGAGGCTGAATGTCTAAGATCAAGATGTCAACAGGGTGGTTTCCCCGGAGGTCCTTCTCCTTGACAGTAGGGGGCTATCTCCTGTATCTCCACGTCCCTCAGTGCTGGACTGATTCTAATCTCCCCTTCTTATAAGGTCACCAGTCATACTGGATTACAGCCCATCCTAATGACCTCATTTTAACTTAATAACATTTTTGAAGATTCTATCTCAAAATGCCATCACATTTTGGGGTAACTGAAATCAGGAATTTCAGCACGTGACTTTTGGGGGATCACAGTTCAGCCCATAACACCAAATCTCTGTTATCTTGTTACTCAAACTATTTTCACCAAAGTTCATCTTAAACTTCACTGAGTTCCCTTTACTTGAAACAGCCCTTAAATATTGCTGCTACCAGAGTTGCTACCTTATTTCACAGTCTCTCTCTACACTGGCCAATTTCATTCCCTCCTGTGGCTTTAGATTTCCCCTCCATCCTGATGGCTTACAAATACTGTATTTACAGCCCAGGTCTCCCTCTGAACTAGGTTTCTGTGTAACTCAGAGCAGTCGCTCAGTCGTGTCCGACTCTTTGTGGCCCCATGGACTGCAGCATGCCAGGCTTCCCTGTCCATCACTAACTCCTGGAGCTCACTCGAATTCCTGTCCATCGAGTCAGTGATGCCATCCAACCATCTCATCCTCTCATCCCCTTTCCCTCCTGCCTTCAATCTTTCCCAACATCAGGGTCTTTTCCAAGGAGTTAGTTCTCCACATCAGGTGGCCAAAGTATTGGAGTTTCAACTTCAGCATCAGTCCTTCCAATAAAAATTCAGGACTGATTTCCTTTAGGATGGGCTGGTTTGATCTCCTTGCAGTCCAAGGGACTCTCAAATGTCTTCTCCAACACTCTGGTTCAAAAGCATCAATTCTTTAGCACTCAGCTTTCTTTTATGGTCCAACTCTCACATCCATACATGACTACTGGAAAAACCATAGCCTTGACTAGAACTTTGTTGGCAAAGTAATGTCTCTGCTTTATAATATGCTGTCTAGGTTGGTCTGTGTTATGGCTCAGCTGGTAAAGAATCCACTTGCAATGTGGGAGACCTGGGTTCGATCCCTGGGTTGAGAAGATCCCCTGGAAAAGGGAAAGGCTACCCACTCCAGTATTCTGGCCTGGAGAATTCCAAGGGGTCACAAAGAGTCAGACAGGACTGAGTGGCTTTGACTTTCACTTTCAGGTTGGTCAGTGTAGCTAGTTGACTGCAAACACCACACAGTTCACATATCCAAGCCTTATATCCCAATCCTCTGTTTCTTGCTCTTGAATTCTCTACTTGGTAAATGAAACAGTATCTTCCTAACCATTAAACTCAAAAGTCTGGAAATCTTCCTAAAGACCTCTACAGGTGCATCTCCCTCAAAGCCCACATCATGCAATCAGTCTGCAAGTTCCGTTATTGTGTAAAGTCTCTCTTTTTTTTTTTTTTTGACTATAAATACCTTTTTATTTATCATTATGTTTCATCATCAATTTATTTATTTTTTTTGTTTTTATTTATTTATTTATTTATTTTTTAATTTAATAAATAAAAATAATAAACTGAATATAGACTGATGATTCATTTCCCACACGATAGCACACATGTTTCAGTGCCATTCTCCCAAACCTTCCCCCCCTTTCCCTCTCCCTCAAAGTCCAAAAGTCCATTCCATGCAGATAAGAAAGCTGTGGTACATATACACAATGGAGTATTACTCAGCCACTAAAAAGAATACATTTGAATCAGTTCTAATGAGATGGATGAAATTGGAACCAATTATACAGAGTGAAGTAAGCCAGAAAGAAAAGCACCAATACAGTATACTAACTCATATTTATGGAATCTAGAAACATGGTGATGATAACCCTGTATGCGAGACAGCAAAAGAGACACAGATGTGTAAAGTCTCTTATCTCTGTTTCCTCTTCCCCATTCCCACTGCCATACCCACTGCCTTGGGCTCTCATCATTTCCATCTGGGCTACCACTAGTCCTCCTATCAGTCTGAGACCTCTAGTTTTGGTCAGTTTCCATTCATTCCACTCACTTTAGTATGAAGATATATGCTAAATCTGACCTTATGACTCTGTTGCTTAAATCTGGTGTTGTCTGCCTATAGCCTTCCAGATAACAACCAATTTCCTTGGCAGGGAGAGAAAGGTCACTCTTCATCTGGCTTTTAATGGCCACACCACCCTCAGCTTTCTCCTCTGAATCTTTTATTTTGGTTAGATGCCTCTTCTGCAAATTATGCAATAGCCTTTGATTTTTCTTTCTGTTCAGATGTTGATTTTGCTGTATCCTATCTACCTTTAGTTGAGTTTCTAGTCATTTTATTTACCATGGAATCCTGAGAAACTAACATCATATATCATGCTAAATAAATAATTGTGTTCAGTCATTCAGTCATGTCTGACTCTTTGTGACCCCATGGATTATAGCCCACCAGGCTCCTCTGAACATGAGATTTTCCAGATAAGAATAGTGTAGTGGGTTTCAGTTCCTCCTCCAGGGAAATAAGTGATTACTGGATTAATAAATAAATGCATGCAGAATACTGACACTCTTGCTTTAGAAAGCAAATGCTTTTTTTAAAGGAGGGAATAATCCATATTCAAGTGAACGCATAATTGGAATTGCCATTAAAGTTGACAGGAAGAGAAAACAGGCTTAATAAACATTCCAACTACTCTCTCTACAGGCAGTTTGAACCCATTTAGAAAACTTTGCAGTGAACAAATAAAATTAGTTATATATTTACATGCTAGTTTATTTGTTATGTATTGATATTCTTGGGAAACAAGTAAGACTATGTCTATGGAAGCTGCTATCTTGAAAGAAACTATAGTCTACAATGAGCTTATTATGGATTCAAGTTTGGAGTCATAGGTAGGAGTCAAATTATGAAGATACCCATATGCCATACTAAGTTGCTGCTGCTAAGTTGCTTCAGTCGTGTCCAACTCTGTGCAACCTCATAGACGGTAGCCCACTAGGCTCCTCTGTCTCTGGGATTCTCCAGGCAAGAATACTGGAGTGGGATGCCATTTCCTTCTCCACGGCATGAAAGTGAAAAGTGAAAGGGAAGCCGCTCAGTCATGTCCGACTCTTCGCGACCCCGTGGACTGCAGCCTACCAGGCTCCTCCATCCGTGGGATTTTCCAGGCAAGAGTACTGGTGTGGGGTGCCATCACCTTCTCTGATACCATTCTAAGTAACTTGGGCATAATGCTGAGGATGTTAAAGGAACCACTGAGGAGCATAACATGGTCTTTGTGTTTTGTGGAGATGAATTTTGAGGAGACAACAACAGAGATAACAACTGAAGAAGGCTATTTTGTGCTCCAAGGAGATGATGACAAACTGAACTGCATCCGTATTACTAGAGGCAGAGAAGGAGCTATGAGATGCAGCTCAGTCTTAAGAACTAACTGTTCAGTAACGAACTGGAGACAGCAGAGCATAAGGTCAAGTGCTCAGTTCTGAATCAAACTTCTTGGGTTTGAATTCTGATAAATTCCTTCACTTACCATCCACGTGACTCCAGGCAAATTAATTATCTTTCCTGAATCTCAGTTTCTTATCATAAAGTGGGGCAATAATAACACATACTTCATAGGAATTTGGAAAAGGTTAGATGTGTTAATATGTGCAGAGTGCTTAGAACAGGGTCCAGCACAAAGTAAACTCACCATAGATGAAAAATATGCAGACAGAAAGTCAAAGGAAAATGTTAACAGGCGTTTTATTTGTGCTACATAATAAAATAATTTTTAAGTTGAAAAAAAAAAAAAGTCAAAGGAGACCTCCAGTGGATGGTAGGCCATCAGAGAAGACCTGAGATATGTGTGTGTGTGTGTGTGTGTGTGTGTGTGTGTGTGTGTNCTACTTCCTCTAGTATTTTTTTTTCCATTTGTGAATGTTGTGTCATCCATATTTACATCTGCATCTAAATATGTAACTTTTTCTCTCCTTTTGAATGAAAACAGCTAGCCTTAACTAACACTGTGCTAAGTGCTTACAAAGACCCACTGTCGGGAGCCCTACTTCTTGTCACTAAGTTCCTAGGAATTGACAGTCTAGGGAGGAAGTTGGAACCAAGGCTAACAAAGCACAGTTGTCATGAGGCTCAGTGTTTTGTGATTTCCCCTAACATCTTCAGTATGACATGGGGACAGCATCTGGTTCTAGCCCCGCCAGGAGGTGTGGGACAAACCTCTGGGACCTGACCTGCGGGCTGTCCTTACTGACACCCTCTGACAGCCAAAATGCTTCTCTACTCTATAAGAGTAATTCTTTTCTTAAAATCCCTCACCATAGGGGGAATCATCTGAAACTGAAAAACGCCATTAATTCCAGTCCTCAAATTGACTTCCATCCTGCTAAAAAAATAAAAAAAAAATAAGACAAAAAATAAGACAACTTGCAAATCACATAAAAATGGACAAAACTGCTTCATTTGTTAAGTTAGCCTAGCCTAACAAAGCATTGCCCTTCCCACCTTACTCTGCGTAGTATGGGTGTGTACTTGCTTTCATTAATCTATTACACAGAGCACAATGAAGACATGAAGACTTTTCTCTTGAATTGCAAAGATGATGCTAAAAGTGTAAACAATTCAAACTTTAGTGCAAACAAATAAGCAGATCGTAGTGACAAAACAAATGAACCAATGAAAGCAAAGAGTTACACTGCCCTTTCTGAAGAGGTTGATATCACCAGGCATAAGGCACCAGATTGTACTCCATATAAATGAGCAAAGCACCAGGATTCTGAGAGGAAATGCTGATGAAACAGGTACTCACTGAACAATTGCAAAACTCACCCCATGGTCTCTGACTCAGGCATTCAGCTGTCTGTAAGGTGAGCAAAAGGCAAATGCACCTTCCAAAATGCAACGATTTTAGTAGATGAAAGAAGTCCACTACACAAAACTGGGTTGATAAGATGAATCAAATTTTCCGTGTGTAATTCTAGCCCTGTTGTACCAAAGGGTTCCAAATGTATCAGGAACTGGGAGGTTAGCTACTGTCTCTTTGATTCTTCTACCTCCAAATTTATTTCTCCTAGTCTTCTTCATCTCAGTAAATGATAATATCTTGCATCTAACAATAGTTTTTTTTTTTTTTACCTAAATTAAGAACTGGTGGCTCAGTTGGTAAAGAATCTACCTGTAATGCGGGAGACCTGGGTTTGATCCCTGGGTTGGGTAGATCCCCTGGAGGAGGGCATGGCAACCCAGCCCAGTATTCTTGCCTGGAGAATCCCCATGGACAGAGGAACCTGATGGGCTATAGTTCATGGGGTCGAAAAGAGTCAGACACAACTGAGCAACTAAGCATGGCACAGTACAAACTAAGAACCTAGGTATCATCTCTGTGACGGTCAGTTTTATGTGAGGCTGGTCTTGCTCCTGCTCTGACCTGGAGCCCTGTTTGGAAGCAGGGAGGGAATATTGTCAGTGGTCCCACTTCCCTCACTGAAGTTAAAGTTCTGAAGCTCCCATGTTGCCTGCGCTGGAGGCAGTGGCCAGGTCAGGGCTGCTCAGTGAGCAACTCAAGGTTGGATGGTGTCTCTGGGCAGCCAGGAATCACATGACTTCATTTGGGCTCCCAGAGAAAGACCTATTTCTCTGCATAGTGTAAAAGTGTAATTTTCAAAAGGTTAAACAAGCATGATTCTAAAATTGAAAAAAACTCATCATTCATTCATTAATCAGAGAACCAGTAATAAGCTGAAACCTGTCCAAGAGTGTTTGAGAAACTAGGAATATATACATACATGCATTAATTATAGATAATATATAATAATAGAATATATAATATTAATTATATATGTAATTATATGTAATTACATACAAATATGCAATTATATGGCTATGTGTATTATATAATAATTATGTATTTGTATGTACATTTGTATGTAATTGTATGTACATTTAATTTAAAAGATTGCTGGGTTTAAGTCTGACAGGGTCATACATCATAGCTTATGGGGTATCTATGCCCCCCAGTCTTAAATTGTTTGTGTCTCTACCAGACAAAATTCTGCAAGTGAACTTTTGTCCTTATAGGGTTGTAAAATAGCCCAGGAAATAACAACTAAAGACCAGTACTGCCCTGAAAATCTGCTCAGTAACCTCTCTTTTCTATTTCCGGCAATCAGACAATTTTTCGACAATGGATTCTAATGAAAGCTCCCTGCTCAGGATAATTTGATGGTGGTTGAAAGGGGCTCCATACCAAAGTTTATCCTGACAGCCTGCCATGGCATTCCATTCTTCACTTAAGATTTTCAAGCCTCATAGTTAATATTTATTAAGCACCATGTTCAGTCGCTCAGTTGTATCTGACTCTTTGTGACCTCATGGACTGCAGCATGCCAGGCTTCCCTGTCCTTCACCATCTCCTGGAGCTTGCTCAAACCCATATCCATTGAATTGGTGGTGCCATTCAACCATCTCATCCTCTGTCATCCCCTTCTCCACCTGCCGTCAATCTTTCTTAGCATCAGGGTTTTCCAATGAGCTGGCGCCTGGCATCAGGTGACTAAAACATTGAAATGTCAGTCAGCTTCAGCATCAGTCCTTCCAATGAATAGTCAGTGCTGAGTTCCTTTAGGATTGACTAGTTTGATCTGCTGGCTTTCCAAGGGACTCTCAAGAGTTTTCTCCAGCATCACAGCTTGAAAGCATCAATTCTTCAGCACGTAGTCTTCTTTAGGGTCCAACTCTCACATGCATACATGACTACTGGAAAAATCATAGCTTTGACTATACAGACCTTTGTTGGCAAAGTGATGTCTCTCCTTTTTAATACACTGTGTAGGTTTGTCGTAGCTTTTCTTCCAAGGAGCAAGTGTCTTTTAATTTCATGGCTATAGTTACCACCTGCAGTGATTTTGGAGCCCAAGAAAATAAAAAGTGTGTCATTGTTTCCATTGTTTCCCCATCTATTTGCTGTGAAGTGATGGGGCCATAGGCCATGATCTTCATTTTCTGAATGTTGAGTTGTAAGCCAGCTTTTTCACTCTTCTCTTTCACCTTATCAGAGGCTCTTTAGTTCCTCTTGGCTTTCTGCCATAAGGATGGTGTCATCTGCATATCTGAGGTTACTGATGTTTCTCCCAGTAATCCTGATTCCAGCTTGTGCTTCATCTAGCCCAGCATTTTGTATGATGTACCCTATCTAGAAGTTAAATATGCAGGGTGCAATATACAGCCTTGACATACTCCTTTCCCAATTTGAACCAAATTTAAGCACCTACTCTGTGCCAAAAAGTGCTAAGCACTTTATATGGATAATCTTATTAACCCTCAGAACAAATCAATTATTCTTCTTAAAAATATTGCTTCTATATTGGAATATAAGTTCAGTTCAGTTGCTTAGTTGTGTCTGACTCTTTGCGACCCCATGAATTGCAGCACGCCAGGCCTCCCTGTCCATCACCAACTCCCGGAGTTCGCTCAAACTCACTTTCATTGAGTTGGTGATGCCATCCAGCCATCTTATCCTCTGTTGTCCCCTTCTCTTCCTGCCCCCAATCCCTCCCAGCATTAGAGTCTTTTCCAATGAGTCAACTCATCATATGAGGTGGCCAAAGTATTGGAGTTTCAGCTTTAGCATCATTCCTTCCAAAGAACACCCAGGGCTAATCTCCTTCAGAATGGACTGGTTGGATCTCCTTGCAGTCCAAGGGACTCTCAAGAGTCTTCTCCAACACCACAGTTCAAAAGCGTCGATTCTTTGGCGCTCAGCCTTCTTCATAGTCCAACTCTCACATCCATACATGACTACTGGAAAAACCATAGCCTTGACTAGACAGACCTTTGTTGGCAAAGTAATATCTCTGCTTTTCAATATGCTGTCTAGGTTGGTCATAACTTTCCTTCCAAGGAGTAAACGTCTTTTAATTTCATGGCTGCAATCACCATCTGCAGTGATTTTGGAGCCCCCCAAAATAAAGTCTGACACTGTTTCCACTGTTTCCCCATCTATTTCCCATGAAGTGATGGGACTGGAAGCCTTGATCTTAGTTTTCTGAATGTTGAGCTTTAGGCCAACTTTTTCACTCTCCTCTTTCACTTTCATCAAGAGGCTTTTTAGTTCCTCTTCACTTTCTGCCATAAAGGTCATCTGCATATCTGAGGTTATTGATATTTCTCCTGGCAATCTTGATTTCAGCTTGTGCTTCTTTCAGCCCAGCATTGTTCATGATGTACTCTGCATAGAAGTTAAATAAGCAGGGTGACAATATACAGCCTTGACANCATCAAGAGGCTTTTTAGTTCCTCTTCATTTTCTGCCATAAGCGTGGTGTCATCTGCATATCTGAGGTTGATATTTCTGCCTCCTTTTAAAGAGAATGGGCTGCATTTCTGGGTGCCTGGTGTCCTCTGCCAGCGTTCAGAAGTATGGAAGTTTCTCAGAATTCAAATGATCCTTTGATGAATTTCAGGGGGGAAAGTGGTCTTCCCATCCTATTCCTTGCCATCTTGAGACCACCTCTCTGGGATAGATCCTTAACAACTGATGATTCAACTAGAAACTTAAAAAAATTCCCAGAGACAAAAAGTCCATGGCCATGTGACTTCACTGTGAACTCTACTACATACATAAATAAGAATAAAAACCAACCCTTCACAATCTCTTCTAAGAAACTAAAGTTCAGGGGTCAATTAACAACTCACATTGTAAGCTCAAAAATCATAAAAAATGATTTTTATACTAAAATCATTTAAAGATATCACAAAGTTAAAACCTTGCAGACCAATATATTTTTTTTTCTGAGTATTGACAAAGATGTTCTAAAACTGAATCTAGTAACCTATAGTGAGGATTATACAGTGGAATTCATCATATAAATGCATTTTTTAACTTTAGAAATAAAATTATGTTTAAACCATACCAAAAGAATACAAAAACCAAATGCTTATATTAATAGGGGCAAATGAAGCATTAGAGAAACCCAACATGCTTTTTTGATAAAAAACTTTCAATAAACTGGGAATAGAATGGAACTTCTTCAACCTGTCAAAGGGCATCTTGGCAAACCTACAGCTAACAGACATAATGAGTAAAAACTGAGTGATTTTTCCCCTTAAGATCAAGAACAGGATACACATTCTGTTCTTACCATTTCTGTATACCAGAAATTCTAGTCATGGAAATTAAAGAGGTGAAAAGAAAGAGGTGAAACTATCTCCTGCTACTTGCAGATGACCATACATTTGTAAATAAAAATATTAAAGCATCTACTAAAAAATAATCTATGAGAACTAATAAATGAGCTCAGCAAATTTTCACGGTTCAAGTTCAACACACACGCACACACAAAAAGAGTTATAATTCCCCTCAATAACAATGAACAATCACTTAGAAACTGAAAGTAAGAAATTTATAACCATAGCATCAAAAAAAATTTAGTAATAAGCTTAACAAAAGAACAAGATCTGTATAGACAAAGCTATCAAATGTAGTTGAAATACATTAAAGACTAAATAAATTGCTATGGTTCCTTAATAGCTCCTTCTTCACTTTCTTTCTTTGCTCTCACATTTTCCTATAAACAGGAAAGAGAAACCTGGCTATGATTTCCACACTTTACTTGGAAATCTCCATAGCTAAATATCCAAGCTCATGACTTACAAATTCTACTTTCCAACCTTAAACAGCGGAACACTATTTGGCCAAGTTTTATTTCATTTTTAATGCTAGTCTTTCTTCTAGTTTTTGATAGCATATTCCTTATTTCTGTCTGAATCTTCTCCAGAAGCACTCTTGACATTCATATTTCTAGCAACAGTCTGCTCCTCTTCTCTGGTGGCTCAGATGGTAAAGAATCTGCTCACAATGCAGGAGACCCAGGTTCAGTCTCTAGGTTGGGAAGATCTCATGGAGAAGGAAGAAACTACCCACTCCAGTATTCTTGCCTGGAGAATTCCATCAACAGCAGAGCCTGGAAGCCTATAGCCCATGGGATCTCGAAGTCAGACATAACTGAGAGACTAACAAACTTCCAGTTTTTAATAACATATTCTTCATTTCTGTTTGGAANGGAGACCCAGGTTCAGTCTCTAGGTTGGGAAGATCTCATGGAGAAGGAAGAAACTACCCACTCCAGTATTCTTGCCTGGAGAATTCCATCAACAGCAGAGCCTGGAAGCCTATAGCCCATGGGATCTCGAAGTCAGACATAACTGAGAGACTAACAAACTTCCAGTTTTTAATAACATATTCTTCATTTCTGTTTGGAACTCACTCCAGTATTCTTGCCTGGAAAATTCCATGGTCAGAAGAGCCTAGTGGGCTACAGTCCACGGGGGTCACAAAGAGTCAGACAAGACTGAGTAACTAACACTATCATTTCTGTCTGAATCTTCTCCAGAAACACCTTTGACATTCATAATTCTAGCAGCAGTCTGCTCCTGTGCTCTCAAAGATGACAGAAGCTTTCTCTACAGCTTACCTCATTTCCTTCTGAGCCATTCCAGAACTGCTTTTAACACTCATACATCTACCAAAAATTTCTTCAAGACTATGTAGATTTTTGCTATGAAGTACTTCAAAATTCTTCCAACCTGTATCCATTACACATTTAATTTCCTCATTACAGTAGCACCTCAATTGGAAAAAATTCCTGATACCAAAAATCAGTAATAGTTCTCTAGGGTTTCTGCAAACAAAGCAATACAAATTTGTCATTAGCTTAAAACAAAAGAACTCAATTCTGGAGGCAAGGAATCTGCAGTTGAGGTTTTGGCAGGGGCATGCCTCCACTGAGATCCTGAGTAGAATAATTTCTTGCTTTGTCTCAATTTCTGCTGATGGCAAAGAATCTTTGTTGTTCTTAGTTTAAGGCTGCATCACTCCAATCTGTTTCTGTCATCATATGGTGTTCTCCCTGTATATTTCTGTGTTCAGTGACTTTTTTTTTCATCTTTTTAAGGATACCAGTCATAGTGAATTAAGTATTTGATCATATTCACACTGAATTCATATTGAATTAAATCATATCAGGGCTTCACTGATAATTCAGTTGGTAAATAATCCACCTGCAATGCAGGAGATCCCGGTTCAATTTCTGGGTCAAGAAGATCTGCTGGAGAAGGCATAGGCTACCCACTCCAGTATTCTAGCCTGGAGAATTCCATGGACTTTATAGTCCATGGAGTCTCAAAGAGTCAAACACGACTAAGTGACTTTCACTTACATATTGAATTAAGCACCCTATTAACTCCAGTTTAATTTCATGTTAAGTAACTGCATCTGAAAGGACCCTAATTCTGAAAAGGATTACATTCTGAAGTAATAGGTATTATGAAAGCTTTCTGGAGGACACAATTCAATCCATCACGGATCTCTTCTTTACAGTATACACAAAAACAAACTAATACAGATTATAGACTTATAAGTATGAGCCAAAACTATAAACACAGAACTTTTAGAGAAAGTGTAGAAGTAAACCATGTCATCTTGGGTTAGGGAAAGCCTACTTGGGAATCTGACACTGAATGCCCAAGTGACAAAAGAAAAATACCTTTAAATTGCACTTGAAGAAAACTAAACCATTTATGTTTCAAAGGATACAACAGAAAGAAAGTAGAAATACAATACAAAGAAAGAGAAAATATTTACAAATAATATATTTCATAGGAAACTTGTATCTAGCATATATAAAGAATAAGTACAACTCACCATAGAAAGACAAGCCAGTTAAAAATGGTCTTAGAATTAGAATAGACATTTTTCCAAAAAAAATGCACAAAAGACAATTAAGCAAGTGAAATGACTTTCAACGTCATCAGCCATCAAGGAAATACAAACCAAGATTATTGATCTCCTTCAGAATGGACTGGTTGGATCTCCTTGCAGTCCAAGGGACTCTCAAGAGTCTTCTCCANATGAAATTAAAAGACGCTTACTCCTTGGAAGGAAAATTATGACCAACTTAGACAGCATATTCAAAAGCAGAGACATTACTTTGCCAACAGTCTGTCTAGTCAAGACTCTGGTTTTTCCTGTGGTCATGTATGGATGTGAGAGTTGGACTATAAAGAAAACTGAGC
This sequence comes from Neotragus moschatus, assembly GCA_006410615.1. Taxonomy (NCBI): domain Eukaryota; kingdom Metazoa; phylum Chordata; class Mammalia; order Artiodactyla; family Bovidae; genus Neotragus; species Neotragus moschatus. The sequence continues at coordinate 648,738 of SJYA01002588.1, forward strand.
GCTGAAGAATTGATGCTTTTGAACTGTGGTTTTGGAGAAAACTCTTGAGAGTCCCTTGGCCTGCAAGGAGATCCAACCAGTCCATTCTAGAGGAGATCAGTCCTGGCATTTCTTTGGAAGGAATGATGCTAAAGCTGAAACTCCAGTACTTTGGCCACCTTATGCGAAGAGTTGGCTCGTTGGAAAAGACTCTGATGCTGGGAGGGATTGGGGGCAGGAGGAGAAGGGGACGATAGAGGATGAGATGGCTGGATGGCATCACTGACTTGATGGACGTGAGTCTGAGTGAACTCTGGGAGTTGGTGATGGACAGGGAGGCCTGGCATGCTGTGATTCATGGGGTCGCAAAGAGTCGGACATGACTGAGCAATTGAACTGAACTGAATCTAGCTCTTGTCTCTAGGCTTTCTGGGGTGTGACCCAACCCTCACTATTTCAGGCTTTACTCACTACTACCATCCTAGCATAGTGAAACAGGACCGTTCAACATTCTAATTGACACCCTGACTAATATTCCTTTATACCAGCAAGCAGTGATCCTTGCCCAGGGCCAGTTCCTTTCTAGCCAATTCAGATGTAGGCACAAGAGCCTACAAATTATGCCACTCTAATCCTACAACTAATTAGAAGACAGTGAACTAGGAGGACCTTAGCCTTCTAGAAGAGTTAGGGAGAGAGAGTTTTCTGGTGCCATTTTGTTCAGCTTTGGCACTTCTCAACATGGAAAACTGAGTGGAATTGTCTTCAACTGCTTCTACTAGCCTTAGATTTCAAGGCAATAGAAATTTGTTCATTTCTCTCTCTTTTTGTTAATTGAAGTATAGTTGATTAACAATGCTGTGTTAGTTTCTGGTATACAGTAAAGTGATTCAGTTTAATATAACATATTATATTATTGCATAATATATATATGTATTAATTTTTCAAGGCCAAATGTTCAAGAAAACCTTTTCCATGAACCTTTTCTTCATTTACCACAGAGAATTTGTCAAGCCCTCTTTGGCAGTGTAACATAAAAATGAAGAATTCTGCCCTGGAATCAGACTTCCTGGCTTTCATTGCTGACTAGGCCACTCCCTAGCTGTGTGATCTTGGATGCATTTTTTTAACCTTTATCTTCTTATCAGTAAAATGGGGATAATTCGAGAAATTAAAAGATGGGAAATTAAACATTTATGTAAAATATTTTAGCAATGGCACCGCACTCCAGCACTCTTGCCTGGAAAATCCCATGGACAGAGGAGCCTGGTGGGCTGCAGTCCATGGGGTCGCCAAGAGTCAGACACAACTGAGCGACTTCACTTTCAGTTTTCACTTTCATACATTGGAGAAGGAAATGGCAGCCCACTCCAGTATTCTTGCCTGGAGAATCCCAGGGATGGGGGAGCCTGGTGGGCTGCCGTCTATGGGGTCGCACAGAGTCGGACATGACTGAAGTGACTTAGCAGTAGCAGACACAGAGTAAACACTCAATACATAGGTTATGTTAGCTATATTGGAGTTGCATATTAAATTTAATAATTTTTTACTGTCATCCACTTTTCACGAGGCAGTTTACCAAATGGTGAAACTATAGTGGCATGTGGGTAAGATGGGTACAGTTCCTGACTTCTAGGAGTTTACCATCTGAAGGTCTATTAAATAAGCAATTATAAAAGGGAAGAGTTTTTCATTTTGTAAGAACCACGAGAGCTTATAGGAAACAGATTTGTTAGTTGGTGAGATGAGGAAACATCTCCCTAAAGAAGTGATGTTTAAGCTCAGACTTGAAATAGTGGGGATTCACCAGACCAAGGGATATATAGTATGTATGTGTGTATGAGTGTGTATAATGCTTGTGTAATGGGAAGGTGGAGGCAGGGGAAGTACAGAAGTTTCCAGAAAGTGAACACAACATAAAAGAGCCCTGTGGTGGGAGGAAACATTGGCGGTGGAAATGGAAAGGAGATCAGCGGGCTGGAGTACAGACAGGGAGAGACTAATTTGGAACAAATCTAGTTTAGACTTTATCTCAAAGGCAGGGAAGACAAAGATTTTAAGCAGAGAAGTGACATGGTTAGGTTACTCTTCCCCTTTGCATTGAGCACTTTCCTTTAAAGAAAATTATATACATTTCAATCTTTCCCATTAGATGATAACTTTGAGTTTCTTGTCTTAGTTTTCTTGGGTTGCTGTAATGAAATACCAGGGACTAGGTAGATTTGAAACAACAGAAATTTGCTGCTCACAGTCCTGGAGGCTGGCATCTCAGATCAAAGTGCTAGCAGGGCCAGGTGAGGGCCCTCTTCTGGGTTACAGACTTCTTGCTGTATCCTCACGTGGTTTCCAGGGACGAGGGAGTTCTGTGGAGTCACTTTTATAAAAGCACTAATCTTTTCATGAAGGCTCCTTCCACAGGCCCCACCTTCTACTAATAACGCCATCCCATTGGGCATTAGGATTTAACTAATGAATTTTAGGGGAGACATACACATTCAGATCTCACCATTCTCCATAAAAGTCACTCAATGTAAACTACAAAGTCCCATCTGTATCACTGACTAAAGAGATGAGTGTCTTTTCCCAGACAATAGTTTAATTGTCGAGATTAACTGCTCTCCCACTGATGCCTGACAGTAACCAAGTTGGCAAAGAAAGTTTTGTTTTATTGTAGTATAGTCGATTTACAGTGTTATGTTAATTTCTGGTGAACAGAAAGCTGATTCAGATATATATATATATATATTCTTTTTTAAATTCTTTTCTATTATAGATTACAAGATATTAAATATAGTTTCTTGTGCTATACAGTAAGACCTTGTTGATTATCTATTTTACATATAGTAGTGTGTTATCTGTTAAACCCAAGCTCCTAATTTATCCGTCTCCCATCCTCTCCTCTTTGGTAGCCATAAGTTTGTTTTCTATGTCTATGAGTCTGTTTTGTAAATAAGTTCAGGTGTTTTAATAGAAAGTTTTCATTAAACAGCTAACTAAACATCTAGGTTGTTTTGGCTAAATTAGTTTTAACTAAACAACATGGTTGTTTTAACTAAACAACTAGATTGTTTAGTTCAGTCTTTTTTGAGCAAAAATGAGCGCAGTTAAAAAAAATCAAAATGTCCAAACAACATAAAAGATAATGCAAAAAAAAAGCAAGCCTGTCACCACTCCAGAGATCTCTCTATTCACAGTTCCCCTTCTCAGGGGTGAACACTCTATGGGTTGTCTATTTTTACAGTAGTTTTCTATGCACATAGAAGTTTTTATTTTATTTTATTTTTTTCCGATTAATCAGTGGAGTGAAAAGTTTAAGAGGCAGAACTGGGCTCAAGTTTTGAAATTTCTACTTAATTAACATGTGTAACATGCTCAAAACAGTGCCTAGTGTATAAGGCTTCTGAAGGGTTAGCTTTACCATTTTTTTCTTTCTTTTTTTACACAAATAGGAATATATTTTACATGTGATCTGTTATGCAACTTGCTTTTTAAATATTAATATGTTAACTTTTGAAAGGTTTCTATGTTCTAAGCCCTTCGTATGCTTTATTTCATTGATTTCTCATAACAACCTTTGGGCCAGGTGTGGTAAATATACCTATTTTATAGACTAGGAACCAAATTGGGCACAGAGAGGTTATTGTGTAATGTTCTCAAGGTTATCAAATCTGTATTTAAATACTGGCAGTCTCACTTTTGTGCCTTCACTCTTAACTTCTTTGCTCTACTCTCTTTCAAATAAATTGCCTGATTTCAGTCTTTTCCTATTTATTGTGGGTGGTTTTTTGTATATTTTCTCTTAGACCAAAGCTGACAAGAATTTCAGAACTGAAAATCATGAAGAAGAGATTCATGTACTCAGAACTATTATCAAAGAAAAGAAATTAAATGTTAATGCAGATTTAACTATAAAATATACACCTGTTGAAGCAACTGAAAAGCATAAATGTATAGATTTAGAACATTCTGACAAAAATAACACCTCAAGTCCTTCCAAGCTGGCTGCTGAGGCTACGTTTCGATTTACATATTCCAAAGAGGATATTTACAGACTGTTGTCATCATATTCGGCTAAGAAGGTAAGATCAAACTTTAGTATAGAAAATATAATGGAATATTTTGAAAACTAACCAAGCATCCTTTTGTAAGTTTAATTGTTTAGAGAAGATAGTGTTCATAAGATAAAGAAAAATAATACTCAACAAATTTTCAAATGTGTAGGTAGCTAGAGGGTCCAGAGGAAGAAAGTTAACTGAAGAAAAATCCCTTCAATTTAGTAGTAATGTGAGTGTTTGTGGTTACAAACAGAACAAGCATATTAAGAATTCAGAGCACACTTTTTGGGACTCCCCTGGTGATACAGTGGTTAAGACTTTGTGCTTCCACTATAATGGGCATGGGTTCGATTCCTAGTTAGGGGTAGCTAAGACTCCACATGCCTGTGGTGCAGCCAAAAAAAGAGAGAAGAATTCAGAACATCCTTTTTCACTGAGATTGTGGTAGCAGACTATTTAATCTATATTCTCGTCAGAATTAAATCATGCTCAGGAATTTTTTGGTAATTCATTGCAATGTCTTAGAATGATGACTACTTACTGTAAAGTGTATTTCTAGAGTAACAATGCCATGAAATTATATACCTTGAATATGAAATTGTCTGCTTATGTTGTAATCATACATTTAATCTGACACTTTGAAAATGTGTTTTGTTTTTTAATATTTAATCCAGATTTAGTGGTTTGTTTCATCTTTGGGATAAATATAGAAGATACTTTTTGTGATTAGTATGATGCTGGTAAAATGCTCACTCTCCCTTTTCTGATATCACAATCACCTGTTTAGGTATCCTCCTTCCACTTAAAAAATAATACTCCTTCACTGTTAGTATTTATATTATGCCTAATTGTTAATTGTGTTTTTTTTAACTTTTGTATTGTGGTATAGCCTATTAACGATGTTGTGATAGCTTCAAGTGAACAGTGAAGGGACTCAACCATACATATATACATGTATCCATTCTCCCCCAAACTACTCTGCCACATAACATTGAACAGAGTTCCATGTGCTATACACAAGGTCCTTGTTGATTATCCATTTTAAATATAGCAGTGTATACGTGTCCATCCCAAACTCCCTAACTCTCCTTTCCCTCCCTCTGCCCCCCAACCCCCAGCAACAATATAACTGTTTTTTATAGGTCAGTACATTGCCTCTATTCACATGCACACTCACTCAAGGAGTGCAGTTGGAAAATCCTTGAAGTCATTCAACAACTATTTAATTGTGGACTTACTATGTGGCCACTGTTCTAGGTGCTTAGAAAACATTCGTGAACCAAACTAACAAAGATTCTTATTCTCATGGAGCTGAAAGTTTAGCAGGGATATAGATTAAAAATAAGCATAACAGCAAAAAAAGGAAGCTATAGACTATTTTTAAAATGACAGGTGCTGTAGAATAAAATGAAGAGAGAGTAGAGTAGCATAAGGCAATTAGGAGTCCTGGGCAGATGGCAATATTTAAAAAGAAACTTAGGGGACTCCACTGGCAGTTCAGTGATTAAGCATCTGCCTTCTAATGCAAAGAACTTGGGTTCAATACCTAGTCAAGAAAATAAAATCCACATGCCACTGGGCAGCTAAGTTTGCACACTACAACTACTGATCCTATGCACAACTGCTGCTGCTAAGTCGCTTCAGTCGTGTCCGACTCTGTGCAGCCCCAGAGACGGCAGCCTACTAGGCTCCCCTGTCCCTGGGATTCTCCAGGCAAGAACACTAGAGAAGCACATTTACTGCAATGAAAACCCAGCTCAGCACAAAAAAATTTAAAAATTAATAAGAAGTTTAGGATAGGCTTCACTGAGAAGATAAGATCGAAATAAAGATTTGAAGGAGAGGAAATAGTCAAATATAACTGGCATTAGGATCTATTAAAGACAAGTCCCTAAGATGGGAACATACTTGCACACTGAGCCAAAGTAAACCAGCCAGAGAAAAATTTAGTGAGGTTACCTTGAATCAGATAAAAGGCCTCACAGCCTTTGATTTTTTTCAATGAGTGACATGAGGGACCATTGGAATGTTTTGAATAGAAGATTGACATATTTTAATATATTCTAAATGACTACTCTGGATATTGTTGTGACAAAATTATGAAAGTTAGTAGCAAAAGCAAGAAGATTTGTTAAAATCTATTGCAAGAATCTAGGTGAGAGATGAGGGCATTTCAGAAAAGGAAAGTTGTAGAATCAAACATGACTCAGTTTTTGCTCTGAGCAACCAGAAGAATGGAGTTGCTATCAGCTGAGATGGAGAAAACTGCAGGTAGAGCAGGTTTGGAGAAGAAGACCAGTAGTTAAGTTTTCGATTATGTTTGAGATGTTTATTTGACATTCCATTGGCGACATAAAGTAGTAAGTTGATGTTATGAGTCTGACATTTGGGAAGGAGGTCTGGAATTAGCTTTAAGTTTAAGAAAGTGAAAGTCGTTCAGTCATGTCTGACTCTTTGAGACCCCATGGACTATACAGTCCATGAAATTCTCCAGGCCAGAATACTGGAGTGGGTGGCCTTTCCCTTCTCCAGGGGATCTTCCCAATACAGGGATCAAATTCAGGTCTCCCACATTGCAGGCAGATTCTTTACCAGCTGAATCACAAGCTGTTAATAAATAGATGATGCTTAAAGTCATAGGATTTAATATTGCATAAGGACAAAGAATGTTAGGTCCAATAAAATTGGATATGGTCAAACAGAAGAGGACAAGATTGAATATTGACATCTTAGGAATCAGTGAACTAAAATAGATGGGAATGGGCAAATTTAATTCAGATGACCATTATATCTACTACTGTGGACAAGAAGCCCTTAGTAGAAATGAAGTAGACCAAACAGTCAACAAAAGAGTCTGAAATGCAGTACTTGGGTACAATCTCAAAAACAATAGAATAATCTCAGTCTGTTTCAAAGGCAAACCGTTCAACATCACAGTAATCCAAGCCTGTCCCCCAACCATTAAGGCCAAAGAAACTGAAGATGACTGGTTCTATGAAGACCTACAATGCCTTCTTAGAACTGACACTTAGTGTCAGATGTCCTTTTCATCATCAGTTCAGTTGATCAGTCATGTCCAACTCTTTGCAACCCCATGGACTGCAGCATGACAGGCTTCCCTGTCCATCACCAACTCCTGCAACTTGCTCAAACTCATGTCCATTGAGTCAGTGATGCCATCCAACCATCTCATCCTCTGTCATCCCCTTCTCCTCCTGCCTTCAATCTTTCCTGCATCAGAGTCTTTTCTAATGAGTCAGTTCTTTGCATCAGTTGGCCAAAGTATTGAAACTTCAGTTTCAGCATCAGTCTGTCCAATGAATAATCAGGACTGATTTCCTTTAGGATTGTTTGGTTTGATCTCCCTTTCATCATAGGGATTTAGAAGGCAAAAGTAGGAAGTCAAGAGACATCCAGAATAACAAGCAAGTTTGGCCTTGGAGTACAAAATGAAGCAGAGCAAAGGCTAACAGAATTTTGTCAAGAGGACACACTGGTCATAGCAAACACCCTTTTCCAGCAACTCAAGAGATGACTCTACACATGGACATCACCAGATGGTCAATACTAGAATCAGATTGATTATGTTCTTTGCAACCAAAGATAGAGAAGCTCTATGCAATCAGCAAAAACAAGACCTGGAGCTGGTTGTGACTCAAATCATGAGTTTCTTATTGCAAAATTCAGGTTTAAAAAGAAGAAAGTAAAGAAAACCACTAGGTCATTCAGGTATGACCTGAATCAAATCCCTTATGATTATACAGTGGAGGTGATGAATAGATTCAAGGGATTAGATCTGATAGACTGCCTGAAGAACTATGGATGGAGGCTCTGTACAGGAGGCAGTGACCAAAACCATTCCAAAGAAAATAAATGCAAAAAGGTGAACTGTCTGAGGAGACTTTACAAAGTTGAGGAAAGAAGAGAGGATAAAAGCAAAGGAGAAGGGCAAAGATATATCCAACTGAATGCAGAGTTCCAGAGAATAGTAAGGTGAGCTAAGAAGGCCTTCTTAAATGAATAATGCAAAGAAATAGAGGAAAACAGTAGAATGGGAAAGACTAGAGATCTATTCAGGAAAATCGGAGAAATCAAGGGAACGTTTCATGCAAGGGTGGGCACAATAAAGGACAGAAATGGTTAAGACTTAACAGAAGCAGAAGAGGTTAAGAAGAGGTGGCAAGAATACAGGAAAGAACTGTACCATAAAAGGCCTTAATAGCCCAGATGGTGCTGTCACTCATCGAAGGCTGGACGTCCTGGAGTGTGAAGGCAAGTCAGATTTAGGAAGCATTACTACAGCAAAGCTAGTGGAGGTGATGGAATTCCAGCCGAGCTATTTCAGTTCCTAAAAGATGTTGCTGTTAAAGTGCTGCAGTCAGTATGTCAGCAAATTCAGGAAACTCAGCAGTGGCCACAGTACTGGAAAATGTCACTTTTCATTACAATCCCAAAGAAGGATAATACAAAAGAATGTTCAAACTACTGTAAAATTGCACTCACTTCACATGCTAGCAAGGTTATACTAAAAACTCTTCAAGCTAAGCTTCAGCAGTCCATGAACTGAGAAATTCCAGATGAACAAACTGTGTTTCAAAGAGGCAGAGGAACCAGAGATCAAATTGCCAGCATCCGTTGGATCATGGAGAAAGCAAGGGAGTTCTAGAGAAACATCTATTTCTCCTTCATTGACTATGCCAAAGCCATTGACCTTGTAGATCACAGCAAACTGTGGGAAATTCTTATATAGTTGGGAGTACCAGACCACCCTACCCATCTCCTGAGAAATCTGTATATGTGTCAAGCAGCAAGAGTTAGAACTTTACATGGAACAACTGACTGATTCAAAATTGGGAAAGGAGTACAAAAAGGCTATATATTGTCACCCTGCTTATTTAACTTATATGCAGACTACATCATGTGAAATGCTGGGCTAGATGACTCACAAGCTGGAATCAAGATTGCTAGGAGAAATATCAACAACTTCAGATACGCAGATGATACCACTGTAAGAGCAGAAAGTGAAGAGGAAATAAAGAGCTTCTTGATGGGGATGAAAAGGAGAGTAAAAAGACTGGCTTGAAACTCGACATGAAAAAGCTAAGATCATGGCATCTGGTCCCATCACTGCAAGGCAAGTAGAAGGGGAAAAGAAGGAGAAGTGATAGACTGTCTTTCCTTGGGCTCCAAAATCACTGCAGAAGTTGACTACAGCCGTGAAATTAAAAGATGCTTGTTCATTAGGAGGAAAACTATGACAAACCTAGACAGCACAGAGAGATCACTGTGCTGACAAAAGTCCATACAGTCAAAGCTATGATTTTTCCAGTAGTCATGTATGGATGTGAGAGTTCGACCATAGAGGAGGCTGAGAGCCAAATAATTGATATTTTGGAATTGTGGTGCTGCAGATGACTCTTGAGACAGCAAGAAGATCAAACCAGTCAATCCTAAAAGAAATCATTCCTGAACACACATTGGAAGGATGGTTAGTAAAGTTGAAGCTCCAATACTTTGGCCACCTGATGAGAAGAGCCCACTCATTTCCTTGACGCTGGGAAAGACTGAGTGCAATAGGAGAAGTAGGTGGCAGAGGATGAGATGGTTAGATAGTATCCCCAACTCAATGCTCATGAAGTTGAGCTAACTGTGGGAGATGGTGGAAGACGGAGGAGTCTGGTGTGCTACAATCCACAGATCCCATAGAGTGAGACACAACTAAGCAACTGAACAACAAAATATATAGATGGTGCTTCAAGTTGTAGGCCTTGGCAAGACCACTAAAAAATTAGTGTAGTTAGAAAAGGGAAGATCAAAGACTAAACTCCAGAAACTTCAATAGAAAGTGGTCTGGGGGACGAGGAGTGAAGGAAAGAAGAATATAGCCAGGGTAACGCCATAGAACCTAACTACTCAAAATGTGTTCTGTGACCAGTAGAAGCAATGTCACTGGGAAGTTAGGATCTCAGACCCTACAACAAACCTACTGAGTCAGAACTGCATTTTGACAAGATTCTCTAGATATTCATACTGTATGGTTTGAGAAGCACTATTCTAGATGGCAAAAAAAGAAAAGAGTGACGAACTGTGTCAAATGTACTAATATATGAAAGAGGATATATAGACGTGACCACTGGCTTTAGCATTGTGAACATCACTGGCACCTTCAGAAGAGGTTTTGAATAAAAGAGAAGTTTTGTTGAGAGTGGAGAGGGCAGCAGCATGACTGGGTTAGATTTAAGAGAAAATGGGAAGAAAACAATTGGAAACAACCAGACTAGAAAACTCTTTAAAGGAATTTTGCTTCTAATTGGGCTTCCCTGGTAGCTCAGCTGGTAAGGAATCTGCCTGAAATGCAGGAGACCCCTGCATTCAGGTCTGAATGCAGGTTCAATTACTGGGTTGGGGAGATTTCCTGGAGAAGGTAGAATACTACCCACTCCAGTATTCTTGAGCTTCCCTGGTGGCTCAGATGGTAAAGAATCAGCCCACAATGCGGGAGACCTGGGTTCAATATCTGGGTTGGGAAGATCCCCAGAAGAGGGCATAGCAGCCACTCCAGAATTCTTGCGTGGAGAATCCTCATGGACAGAGGAGGCTGGTGGTCTAAAGTCCATGGAGTCACTTAGAGTCAGACATGACTAAGAGATTAAAAACAATGAGGGCGAAGAAATGGATGGCAAGTGGTTAGACAAGTAAGACCAAGAAATTATTTTTATTCCCTTAAAATGGAAGAAACAAGAATGGATTTGGATGGGAATGATCTAAGATCTATCTCTTTTTTTTTTTTTTTTTTTGTGTGTGTGTGTGTGTAGAGGAAAGCAACAGATTTGTGTACATTTATTTTGTATCCTGCAACTTTACTGAATTCTTTTCTGGTTCTGATAGTGTTTTGTGGAAAATTTAGAGTTTTCTATATATAGTTTCATGTCACCTGCAATTTGTGACAGTTTTACTACTTCCCTTCTAATTTGAATGCCTTTTATTTCTTTTTATTTTCTGACTGCTATGGCTAGGACTTCTAATAATATGAGTATCCATGTCTCATTCTTGATTTTAGAGGAAAGGCTTNATATATAGTTTCATGTCACCTGCAATTTGTGACAGTTTTACTACTTCCCTTCTAATTTGAATGCCTTTTATTTCTTTTTATTTTCTGACTGCTATGGCTAGGACTTCTAATAATATGAGTATCCATGTCTCATTCTTGATTTTAGAGGAAAGGCTTTCAGCTTTTTACTACTGAGTATGATGTTGCCTGTGGATTTGTCACAAGGGCCTTAATTATGTTGAGATATACTCCCCCTATACCCACTGGGATGAGAGTTCTATCATGAATGGATTTTGAATTTTGTCAAATGCTTTTTCTGCATCTATTGAGATNGTATCAAGATATTTTCTGATTTCCTCTTTGACTTCATTATTGTCCCATGAATTTTTTTTGTAGTAGCATGTTGTTTAGTCTTCACATGTTTGTGTTTTTCCATCTCTCTTCCTGTAATTGATTTCTAGCTTCATATTGTCATGGTCAGAAAAAACGCTTAATATAATTTCTATCCTCCCAAATTTGTTGAGGCTTGTTTGGTGGCCTATCATGTGATCTGTCCTGAAGAACATTCCATGTGCACTTGAAAATAATGTGTATTCTGCTGTTTGGGGATGGAATGTCCTGTAGATATCTATGATATTAAGTCCAACTGGTATAATATGTCATTAAGACCATTTGCTTCTTGATTTTCTCTCTGGATGATATGTCTATTGACATAAGTGAGGTATTAAAGTCCCCTACTATATTTGTATTGTTGTCAACTTTTCCCTTCATGTTTGTTAATATTTGCTTTATATATTTAGGTGTTTCTATATTTGGTGTGTATATGTTAAGGAGTGTTGTATCCTGATTGTATTTATCACTTTGTCATTATATAACCCCCTTCATCTTTTGTTAGACTGTTTTGTCCTATATGAATATTCCTATTCCCATTTTCTTAGTGTTTTCATTTACATGAAATATGTCTTTCCATCCTCTGGTTTTCAGTCCATGTGTGTCTTTAACTCTAAGATCTATCTCTAACATAAGCTGAACCGAAGAATATAATGTCTTTCTGGCAAGATACACCTCTCAATCTTAGCAAATGAAAAGAAATTCAAATATGTTTTGTGCATCTTTGAGATTCTGTTAAGAATGATTATGCAGTTCACCAAATGGAAACATATAAATATGGAATAAGTTTCTTTAAGATTCTTGTTAGATACTGAATCACCCAGTATCAGTTGAAGTTAAGTCCCACAGTGTAAACAGTTGTGCTTCTAAAACATAAAAAATTTGCTGTGATGTTCATACATACCAAGATTCGCCTTTAAAAAAATAATAATAAAATGGTTTAAACTCCTATGCAATCAACACTTGTTCACCACAACTACAGCAGGAAAATTTTAAAAGAACCTTCCACAAAATCATGGGATCTCAATTGTGGTTTAGTTTTGCCTGGGACGGTCTATAGCATTGAATCACACATAGCTCTTTGTCGCTGCCCCAGTTTTCCTTGGGAAATGTAAGCCATCATCCCTGGGAACATTTAAGGGCTGAGGTGTTTCGATTGACTTGAAAACTACTTCTTCAAATATTGTCTGTCTTTCCCTGTTATCAAAGATTCAGAGGACTTAGGAGAAGGCACAGAAAGGCCTGAGACCCAGGTTTTCAGTACCAATCTTTGCCACAGGGAAAATAATTTGATACCTTTGTATCCCAGTTTCCTTGTATGTAAAATAAGATTGGGCTTCATATATACTGTCTACGTACCCTTCCATTGTTAACATTTTAAGTCACCTTAGTGAGATATAATTTACATAAAATAAAATGAAAATATTTTAGCATATAGTTCCATGAGTTTTGACTGTTATATCCACCTTTGTAACCACCTCCTCAAACAAATGCAAAATATTTCCATCACCTCAAGAAAATTCCCTCGTGCCCTTTGAATCAATCCCGTACCACCTAGGAGGCAGCTGCTAACCAGATTTCTCTGATCACAGCTTAGTTTCACCTATTCTAGAACTTTATGTAAACACAGTAGAGTCATAGAGTAGATGGGCTTCCCAGGTGTCACTGGTGGTAAAGAACCCTCCTGCCAATGCAGGAGTATATGAGACAGGTTCAATCTCTGGGTTGGGAAGATCCCCTGGAGGAGGGTATGACAACCCACTGCAGTATTCTTGCCTGGAGAACCCCATGGACAGAGGAGCCTTGCAGGCTTTAGTCCATAGGGTTGCAAAGAGCTGGACATGACTGAAACAACCATACACACATGCACGCATAAACTCTTTGGTGTATATTTCACTCAGGAAAATATTTTTGAGATTTATTTGTATTGTTGGCTGTATCAGTGGTTCATTCCCTTTTATTGCTAACTAGAGTTCTTTTATGTGAATAGACTACAATTTGTCTATTAATTCTCCTGTCAGTGGACATTTGTCATTTTCCATTTTAAACTATTCTGCTCAAAGTTGCTATGAAAGCCTCTTACAGATCTTTTTGTGAACTGCTCTTACTGATCTTATGTAGAAATGAATTTGCTGGCCATGGGAGTGTTGACTTTTTTTTTAGAAACTGCCAAACAGTTCTCCAAAATGATTGTACCATTTACCCTTCCACCAGCAATGCATGAGAGTTCTATTTTCTGTACATCTTCATCAACATTTTTGATAGGATTTTAATTTTGTCATTCAAATGGGTTAAAGTGTTACCTTGCTGTCACGGCTAAAAAGCATATGGACTATGGAAATTTTAAATTTTGTGACTTTTGAATTTGAAATAAGGGTGATAAAATTCATGTTTCTTTTCTTCTGCTCTGCAATAAAGGAAAAAATGTTTCTGCATGTAAAAGGAAAAGTTCACCTGGGAAGATTTGTGATGAGAAGTCGAGATGTCATGCTGCAAACAACTTTCTTGGATTCTATAAATGCTCTGCCGACTGCTTATGAAAAGGGGGAATATTTTGCATTTTTGGAAACCTATGGAACCCACTACAGTAGCTCTGGGTCTCTTGGAGGACTCTATGAACTAATATATGTTTTGGATAAAAAATCCATGGAGCAGAAAGGTATACTGAGAAACAGGGCCAGCTTCCAATGTTGTTTGAATCAACCACTGTTTCTAGCACTAACCTCTTCCAGTGGTTAGCACTAAAAATAGTGGTAGAGTTCTATAACCTGCTTCTTTGAAAAAATTCTTTCCCTGCCTTTTGGCCTCTAAAATCCTATCAAACAGCAAGTTGACTTCCACCTCAAACAGGATCACTTGGCCATGTACTATACAGCAAGGCTACTGAGAAATGCATAAATTCGTATTGCAATATAATGTTATTTAGTGATGCTGCTTTTAGTGAAGCGCTATTTACAAAGGGCTTCCCAGGTGGGGCTAGTGGTAAAGTACCCACCACCAATGCAGGAGACCTAAGAGATGCAGCTTCTATCCCTGGGTTGGGAATAGACCCAAGGAAGGCATGGCAACCCACTCCAGTATTCTTGCCTAGAGAATCCCAAGAACAGAGGGGCCTGGTGGGCTACAGTCCGTGGGGTCACAAAGAGTCGGACCTGACTGAAGCGACTTAACACAGTCCACAGCACTATTTACAAGGGAAAAGAAAGTACAAGAGACATCATTTAACCTCTGGCTTAATCTGTAGACTGGTTCAGTTATATGTGTGCCAATTATCTTCGAAGTATTCTTGAGAAGTGGAAAGGCAATGTTGTAAAGTTTCTCCCAGAGTGGAAGGAAGAAGCAATGGTAACAACATACAAGTCTAAAGCAAGAGTGGAAAATTAGTTTTACCCCATATGATGACAGTTCTAACCATAGAGTGGTGGTTGAATTGGGTCCATATTGAGTAGGTTTCTGACCACAGTTGAAATCACAGAAAAGACTCTTATTGATCATCAGTGTCTGCCATATATACAGAATAGGTCTGTGAGCTACATAATTAAAATCCTAGCCTAAAGACTTCCTCAAAGCCTTATAAAAATAAACTAAATGCAAATTTTCTATGTTAATAAGTTTTGTGGGTAATTATGGCTAATTACAATACTCTAAAGAGGTGATAGATTTTGTGGGTAATTATGGCTAATTACAGTACTCTTTAAAGAGGTGATAGATGTCAGCATATCTCCTTTCTCTGTTCTCAAAGTTTTGGGGTGTATCTCTTAGCAAAGGAAATATTGCTGAAACCACTTCCACAGCTTCTTATCCTTAGCCTCTGGCTGTGTCAAGTGAAAATAAAAGGAGGGTTCAGTTCTGATCCTAAAGCCTGAGCTGTCCCCAGAGTGGATAAACATTTGTAGGTGAAACAAATATGAATGGCCAGAACCAGTTGTTTTTGATGCCTCAGTCTTGGACCAGTAGAAGCATTGCCAGGGGAAGTGGAGTATGATGTTTCTTGGCTTTTACAGCCTCACAAGGCTGTTCCCGAGAGATGGTATAAATAGGTCTCAGGAGCCCTGACTGGTAGGCTATATTGATAGATATCATGTGGGGAAGGGGCACAAAGGGATGTGTCTTAAATAACCTGAAAATCAGAAGAGTCGGGCAATCAAATCACAAGGAGCCCTTCAGGCTAAGAGTTGCTTTGGTGAAAAACCCCACAGGTTGAAATCTTTCATCATGGGTACCTCAGAGCTACCTACTTACATCTATGTACCTTCTGGCCTTAGTAGACAAAGATGATTAGGACAACCCTGGGTCTTTGAAGAGCGAATCACTCTTCTTACTTTTCCACTTCGCCACACCCAAGGACCAAGTCACATCCTCCACCTCAGTGTGGGATGTCCAGACTCTGTCTGGTCATGGAAAGGTCCGCAGCTGAGGCAGAGAATCTAAGCTTTGGGGTCACTTAGGTATGTTCATCCTCATCTTAGAATTCTCATGCTTCTTGGGTTAAGGTTGGAAATCTAGTATTCTGAATTTCTAGTATTGCATTCCATTTTTATTCTCCTTCCTCCTTTCCCATTGAAAATTCCACAGAACATTTCTTAAATTCTCACTAATTGTGGGTACACCAAAGACACTTGCTGAATGAATGAATGAATAAATACCCCAGATATCTACTTCTAAATCTCACTTTGAGATTCTAATCCACAATGGGATTAACTTAGCCTATCCCTTTCTTTTTTCATAAAGTATTTTGGCTTCCAGGACAAACAACTACATGTTTATATACGTGTGTGTGACCAGAAATGATAAATAAGAGCAAAAACTATAAGGTCAACGAGCTGAGGCCTGGGTAGTTACTCTTAAAGAAATAATTTCCTATATACTCAAGTAAATATTAGGATTTTTCTTCCTTATTACTGGAGCATCCACATACCATAGTGAGTCAGCTCCCATGACCAGTGTCTACTAAAGAGTATTCATAGGACTAGAACAAAGTGTCATATATTTAAATCATCTGCCCAAACCAGGTTCTTTAACTGTTTCATGATTCTGTACCCTCATCTGTAAAATGAGGATAATGATAAAGCTTACCTCAAGAGGTTAATGTGAGGATTAAGTTAGTTAATTCCACAAAATACTTAGAATGATGCTGGGCACATAATCACTCAGTACATTTTAGCCATTGTCTCCCTTTTATAGTGTTAGAGATAAAGGTCTTGACAATAACCACCTTTGTCTGACTCATGTCCTTTTTCACAAGCAGTAAATATATTTGTCCTTTAACATTAAGTTCATAAGCAAAGTCAAAGAAGACCACTAGATTCTAGTATGAGGGCAAAGTGGGGCAGATATAACCTTACAGTTGAGTTCAGTAATAATGTCTAGAAATCTAAGTCAGTATGTTTCTTACAAAATAACAAAATTGGAATTTATTGATGATATTGATAGATATTATCGAATAATTTCCCACTAAATATATTAAACAGGTATTGAAGTGAGGGATGTACAGAGATGCCTCGGGTTTGATCTGAATTTGTCTCTGAAGGCTGGAGTTGAAGTTACAGGAAATGTTGATTCAAAACTCTGCTCAAAGAAGGGTATGGGTCAAATGGGTAAGTATGACTTAACTTACTAGGGTAAAAAGAAGGAAGAAATGTCCATGAGAACTGCCCTGTCACTATAAGTCTTCTTTATTTAAAAAGAAAACAAAAAACTAAAAGTGTTTAAAGCTATTTTACTTTTTTTTTTTTTTGCTGAGCCACACCAGCTTGTGGGATCTTCGTTCTCTGGCCAGGGATCGAATGTGGGCCCTTGGTTGTAAAAGCATATAGTTCTCACCATTGGACTTCCAGGAAATTCCCCAAAACTATTTTATCTTTATAGTGTTTCCCAAATGGCTATAAACACAAATAACCTGGGGACATATATTCAGTGGCTGAGCCCTGAAATGCACAACTCTGCTGGTGGTCATTGTAGATTTGTATATTTACCATGACAATGGTAGAATACCAATAGTAGAAAAATACCTTGAGGAAAGTTTTCTTTATTTTCCCCCAGTTTTAACAAAGTTTCTGAATGGCCTACAGGAGGTGCTGTCTGTGTCCATCAAGAGAGGAGAAGGCCAAAGCCATCTCCTTAACACCCTAATTTTCCACCTGACTCAAAATCCCTAA
The DNA here is from genome assembly GCA_006410615.1 of Neotragus moschatus. Taxonomy (NCBI): domain Eukaryota; kingdom Metazoa; phylum Chordata; class Mammalia; order Artiodactyla; family Bovidae; genus Neotragus; species Neotragus moschatus. The sequence continues at coordinate 666,371 of SJYA01002588.1, forward strand.
TTCATCCTCACCCAACTGGTCAAAAAGTACAAACTTCCAGTTATAAGATAAACATATACTGTGGATGTAATATACAACATGATGACTCTAGTTAACACTGCTGTGTGATATGTTTGAAAGTCGCCAAGAGAATAGATCCTAAAAGGTCCCATCATAAGGAAAAAATCATTTTTGTAACCATATGAGGTGATGTGTGTCAACTAAACTCTGTGACAATCATTGTGTAATATATATATATATACGTATGTCAAGTCATTATGTTGTCTACCTAAAACTTGCACAGTGTTGTATGTCAATTATATCTCAATAAAACTGGGTGAAAATGGGAAAATCCCTAATCCATCCTTAACATTAAGTCAGTACGTAACTTTTTAAAGAAATATAAATTGCTTGGTATAAATATTACCTATGTTGCTAATCACTGGCAGATTTATAATCAAGAGTGGTGCTAGAGTTCTCAGTTTTTCATTCTGACCAGAAATACTTGAGAACATTCTCAGAAATGCAAATGCCTAAGATTCACCTTTAAAGAGTCAGCTGATAATGGAGCAGAGGAGAGGAAAACCTAATATTTTTAAAAGCACACCAGTCATAAACATGTGGTCATGAATGGAAACTACTGCTGAAGTGAGAAGAAAGCTGACCAAATGTCATAATTTCAAAATGTGACCCTGAAGCTTACTGTGTGGTCTTGGGCTAGTCACTCCATGCCTCTGAGCTTCAGTTTTCTCATCTATAAAAATAAGGAAGGATAAAAATATCATCTTGAAATTAGATTTTTAGTTCAAAAAATTCACAATTCTCAATGATTCGCCCAAATCTTTTTAAAAGTGGCTTGGTCTGGGAGAGACTGAGGGAGAAATATGCAAAAAATGTGGTGGAAAAAATTGTGCTTTTTTATTCTTTTTTCATATTCTTTGATATTTTATAATATTAAAATAGTCAATACAAATTTATATAAAATATAATTTTGTAAGTAAGTCTTCAACAAAAAATGCATGCAATCAAGGTTCATGTTGGACTTCCCTGGTGGTCCAGTAGTTAAGAATCCACCCACCAGTGCAGGGGATATGGGTTCAATTCCAGGTCTGGGAAGACTTCACACGCTGTGGGGCAACTAAGACTATGCACCACAACTGCTGAAGCCCATGTGCTCTAGAGCCCATTTTCTGCAAAAAGAGAAGCCACTGCAGTCAGACGCCCATGCATTGCAACTGGACAATAGCCTCCACTCATCACAACTAGGGAACTCCCATACAGCAACGAAGACCCAGTGCAGCCAAAAATAAGTAAATTTATTTTTTTAATAAAAAGTCATGTCCTCATGTGTGCCCATGCTTAGGTGATAAACTTTAAATTATTGTGTGTGTGTGTTCAGTCATCCAGTCATATCCAACTCTTTGTGACCCCATGGACTATAGCACACCAGGCTTCCCTGTCCCTCACCATCTCCTGGAGTTTGCCCAAGTTAATGTTCATTTCAATTATTAATGTATCTTAAATATCATTCCATTTATATTTTCTTTAAAAAGATTCATGTCAATGTATAGCAAAATGAATACAGTATTATAAAGCAAAACAAACTAAAAAATAAAAATTTGAAAAAAATAAAATAAATTAAAAATAATAATAATAATAAAAAGATTGAAATCTATGATTGTCTACTAGTAAAAATTATCCTTGGATCTCTTCTTGGCCTTTTGGCTAAGATCAAGTGTAAAAATTTCCCTTGGAGATTTGGGGTGAAAAAATTACCTAAGTAATATTTATAAGTAAAATTCAATAAATGTACTAGAACTATACCTTGTAAAAGGGTTCAATAAATATTTATCAAATATCACAGAACTATACACACTTTACTTATGTCTTCTTTCTCTTCTCAGAAACGAACCCAGAGGCTGACCTCTTCGACGATGTTATTACATTCATAAGAGGAGGAACCAGAAAATATGCAACTGAACTGAAAGAGAAACTTCTCAAAGGAGCCAGAATGATTAATGTGACTGACTTTGTAAATTGGGCCTCTTCCTTAAATGACGCTCCGGTGCTCATAAGCCAAAAAGTAAGAAATACTTATTTTCAAATAGAAGAGTTTGTCATTTTCTGACCAAACGTAACTTCATCTGAAAGACATGTGAGTTTCAGAGTCACTCACTCACATCCCATCCCTGAAAGCAACAGGGCATAGAAGAAAGGCGGGGAACGGGCCTCAGACCCTCGCAGACTGAGTCTCAGTCTCTGTCCCTTGCCAGATGGGTCGTATTTTCTGACTTCTGCAACGCTGAGTCCTTCAGGGCTCCGTGTTTACTTTTAGGACTTAGTATGATTGCTTATATAGAGACTATAGCACAGATTGGTACAAAATCGTTGCCCAGGAATTGTCAGTTCCCTTCCATCTGTGCTGGTTGTTCCTTGCCTTCAGGTGACATCATACCACCCTTTTCAACATAGGAGAATCATATTTATCAAGGGCCTGTGTGAAAGAAAAGTTCATAAGTCCTCAGAAAGTAAGACCAAGGATGAGAAATTCTCATGGTTAGGAATCCTTTCCTTTTTGTTTCTTGATCATAGTAGTCTTCAGTTGATAAACCTTTGGGGACTTTACAGTCTGGTGCTTATTTCTAAGGGGAAAAAATGGCATTATAACTATTATAAAAAATATAACTGACAATGTTATTTAGCCTCATCATTCTCTCCCCAAACTAACTAAAAAGGTATGTGTTTTCCTTTACTGCTTATTTTGTTCCTGATATTGTTAGAAAGTGTTTTTCCTTCTTTCTTCTATGAAAGTGAAAAATAAGTTTTAGTTGCTCAGTCCCGACTCTTTGCAGCCCCATGGACTGTAACCCACCAGTCTCCTCTGTCCATGGGATTCTCCAGGTAAGAATACTTGAGTGGGTAGCCATTCCCTTCTCCAGGGAATCTTCCCAACCCAGGAAATGAACCCAGGTCTCCTGCTTTGAAGGCAGATTCTTTACTGTCTGAGCTCTTTTTCCTTGTCAGTTTCACAATTTTCTTCCCTTGGGTCAAATTTATCTTTGATTGACCCATACTTCCATTTTATTAACTTGAGCTACAAACATGTTGACATTTTTGCTAGGACTAGTTATTGGAGAATTGGGTTCCTTCATTCTTCATTACTGTCTTTAAAGGGAGTGAAACCACTAAAGCTACCTCATTTATGTGATTGAGAAAGAGAAACTCAGAAACTGAAAAATTATGATGGAAATCTATGAAAATCTAGCCAGTTGTAAATGTGTAAACACATCCATGAAAGACTTCAAATATTTTGTTCAAGAGCTAGGATAAAGAGAAGAAAAAAGCTAACCAAAATTAAAATCAGAAGAGTCCACTTTTATTTTGTCATATTTAAATAATATTTATACTGATTATCTTGAACTCAGTGAAATAAATCTGTCAAAAGATCTTAAACAGGAAAATAATTGGTTGAGAATTCCCTGGTGGTCTAGTAGGTTAGAACTCTGTACTTTCACTATCGAGGGCCTACATCTGATCTCTGGTGCAGGAACTAAGATCCTACAAGCCAAGCGCCAAACAAACAAGAAAAGAATTGATTCAGGTAGAAGTTTACATTCAGTTCATGCATTCATTCGTGCTCAGTCATGTCTGACTCTGTGACCCTATGGACTGTAGTCCACCAGACTCCGCTGTCCATGCAATTCTCCAGGCAAGAATACTGCAACAAGTTGCCATTTCCTCCTCACGGGGAACTTCTCAACCCAGGGATCAAACCTGTCTCTTTGTGTCTCTTGCATTGGCAGACGAAGTCTTTCCCACGGCACTATCCTTACATTCAGATGGACATCTAAAATGACTTGTCTTCTCATCTCTACGAAGTTCAACTGTTCTTGTATGGATCCAAGATTGTTCTCTGAGAAGGTCTTAATAATAATTTATCATATTCTATTGTTGTTGTTCAGTCACTAAGTCATGTCCCACTCTTTGCAACCCCATGGACTGCAGCATGCCAGGCTCCCCTGTCCTCCATTATCTCCTGGAATTTGCTCAGTTTTATGTCCGTTGAGTCAGTGATACTATCTAACCATCTCATCTTCTACCACCCACTTCCCGCTCTGCTTTCAATCTTTTCTAGCATCAGCATCTTTCCCAATGAGCTGACTGATCACATTAGATGGCCAAAGTATTGGAGTTACAGCATCAGTCCTTCCAGTGAATATTCAGGATTGATTTCCTTCAGGATTGACTGGTTTGATTTCCTTGCTCTCCAAGGGAGTTTCAAGAGTCTTCTCCAGCACCACAGTTTGAAAGCATCAATTTTTTTGACACAGCCTTCTTTATGGTCCAGCTCTCACATCCATACATGACACTGGAAAAACCATAGCTTTGACTCTATGAACATTTGTTCATAGAGTAAAGTGATGTCTCTGCTTTTTAATATGCTGCCTAGGTTTGTCATAGCTCTCCTTCCAAGGAACAAGTGTCTTTTAATTTCATGGCTGCAGTCACCATCTGTAGTGATTTTGGAACCCAAGAAAAGAAAATCTGTCACTGCTTCCACTTTTTCCCCTTCTACTTGCCATTAAGTGATGGGACCAGATGCCATAATCTTAGTTTTTTTCATATTGAGTTTCAAGCCAGCTTTTTTACTCTCCTTTCTCACTCTCATCAAGAGACTCTTTTAATTCCTCTTCACATCCTGCCACTAGAGTGGTATCATCTGTATATCTGAGGTTGCTGATATTCCCACTGGCAGTCTTGATTCCAGCTTGTGAGTCATCCAGTCTGGTATTTTGCAAGATGTACTCTGCATATAAGTTAAATAAGCAGGATGACACAATACAGTCTTGTCATACTCCTTTACAATATTGAACCAGTCCATTGTTCCATGTCCACTTCTAACTGTTATTTCTTGACAGGCATGCAGGTTTCTCAGGAGACAGGTAAGGTGATCTGGTACTACTAGTACTTTAAGAAGTTTCCAGTTTGTTGTGATCCACACAAAGGCTTTACATAGTCAAAGAAGCAGAAGGAGATGTTTTTCTGGAACTCCCTTGCTTTCTACATGATCCAACAAGTGTCAGCAATTTGCTCTCTGGTTCCTCTGCCTCTTTGAAATCCAGTTTGCACATCTGGAAGTTCTCACTTCATGTACCGCTGAAGCCTGACTTGAAGGATTTTGACCACAGCCTTGCTAGCCTGTGCGATGAGAGCAATTGCACAGTAGTTTGAACATATTTTTGCACTACCTTTCTTTGGGTTTGGAATGAAAACTGACCTTTTCTACTCCTGCGGCCACTGCTGAGTTTTCCAATTTTGCTGACATATTGAGTGAAGCACTTTAACAGCATCATCTTTGGGATTTTAGATAGTTCAGCTGGAATTCCATCATCTCCAATGGCTTTGTTTGTAGTAATGCTTCTTAAGGCATACTTGACATCACACTCCAGTATATCCTAGAGCTGCTGATTTTTTAAATCTCCAGTCAATAAAGTATCTGCTGAAGACTTACTACTGAATTTACTAGAATTATTCAAAGACATTGCTCAGTTCTGTTGGCTCAGTACTACTGGCTGGATGCAAAATACAGTTTATTCTATTTTTAAGGACAATTATTGACTCCCATATTTTTAGACTAGCAGGCATTTCATCTTCCTGATAGCTCAGTTGGTAAGGAATCCACCTGCAATGTGGGAGACCTGGATTTGATCCCTCAGTTGGGAAGATGCCCTGGAGAAGAGAAAAGCTACCCACTCCGGTATTCTGGCCTTGAATATTCCATGGACTGTATATAGTCCATGGGGTCGCAAAGAGAGAGACGTGACTGAGTGACTTTCACTTTCACTCAGGCATTTTATCTAACATATCTGTATGTTTCTTTCTTCAAGAATTGGAAGCTTGGATTTTTCATATTAATGTTCTCCCTGAGAAAAAGTCAACCATAGTGAGTCCACCATGGAACATTTCTTAAGTTCATCTTATTAGAGAAGAAATTCAGAAAATAGTAAAATAATATGAACTTTTTGACTCTGTATGGCTTTTAAACCTCTAAAGAGACTTGAGATAAAGCTTAATTTAATCTTGAAATAGATTCCAAGTTATTTTGCTTTTATAAATGTAAGGTCCTTTGGTTAACTGGCATTTCCATGAGATAATTGAACAATCTATAGTCATGGATTTATTCTTTGGTAATTGACAATAGTCTGTGTATTATGACATGTCCAAATACTGGGATGACCATAATAAAATAATTGGCCTTTCTATTCAATTATGCAAAAAAATGGAAAAAGCCCTTCCCTACCCATATTAAACTGGTTTATATTTAATTCTCTGTAGGCAGCAGCAGCAGCA
>SJYA01002588.1:673073-765737 GCA_006410615.1 Neotragus moschatus
CTTTACTGTCTGAGCTCTTTTTCCTTGTCAGTTTCACAATTTTCTTCCCTTGGGTCAAATTTATCTTTGATTGACCCATACTTCCATTTTATTAACTTGAGCTACAAACATGTTGACATTTTTGCTAGGACTAGTTATTGGAGAATTGGGTTCCTTCATTCTTCATTACTGTCTTTAAAGGGAGTGAAACCACTAAAGCTACCTCATTTATGTGATTGAGAAAGAGAAACTCAGAAACTGAAAAATTATGATGGAAATCTATGAAAATCTAGCCAGTTGTAAATGTGTAAACACATCCATGAAAGACTTCAAATATTTTGTTCAAGAGCTAGGATAAAGAGAAGAAAAAAGCTAACCAAAATTAAAATCAGAAGAGTCCACTTTTATTTTGTCATATTTAAATAATATTTATACTGATTATCTTGAACTCAGTGAAATAAATCTGTCAAAAGATCTTAAACAGGAAAATAATTGGTTGAGAATTCCCTGGTGGTCTAGTAGGTTAGAACTCTGTACTTTCACTATCGAGGGCCTACATCTGATCTCTGGTGCAGGAACTAAGATCCTACAAGCCAAGCGCCAAACAAACAAGAAAAGAATTGATTCAGGTAGAAGTTTACATTCAGTTCATGCATTCATTCGTGCTCAGTCATGTCTGACTCTGTGACCCTATGGACTGTAGTCCACCAGACTCCGCTGTCCATGCAATTCTCCAGGCAAGAATACTGCAACAAGTTGCCATTTCCTCCTCACGGGGAACTTCTCAACCCAGGGATCAAACCTGTCTCTTTGTGTCTCTTGCATTGGCAGACGAAGTCTTTCCCACGGCACTATCCTTACATTCAGATGGACATCTAAAATGACTTGTCTTCTCATCTCTACGAAGTTCAACTGTTCTTGTATGGATCCAAGATTGTTCTCTGAGAAGGTCTTAATAATAATTTATCATATTCTATTGTTGTTGTTCAGTCACTAAGTCATGTCCCACTCTTTGCAACCCCATGGACTGCAGCATGCCAGGCTCCCCTGTCCTCCATTATCTCCTGGAATTTGCTCAGTTTTATGTCCGTTGAGTCAGTGATACTATCTAACCATCTCATCTTCTACCACCCACTTCCCGCTCTGCTTTCAATCTTTTCTAGCATCAGCATCTTTCCCAATGAGCTGACTGATCACATTAGATGGCCAAAGTATTGGAGTTACAGCATCAGTCCTTCCAGTGAATATTCAGGATTGATTTCCTTCAGGATTGACTGGTTTGATTTCCTTGCTCTCCAAGGGAGTTTCAAGAGTCTTCTCCAGCACCACAGTTTGAAAGCATCAATTTTTTTGACACAGCCTTCTTTATGGTCCAGCTCTCACATCCATACATGACACTGGAAAAACCATAGCTTTGACTCTATGAACATTTGTTCATAGAGTAAAGTGATGTCTCTGCTTTTTAATATGCTGCCTAGGTTTGTCATAGCTCTCCTTCCAAGGAACAAGTGTCTTTTAATTTCATGGCTGCAGTCACCATCTGTAGTGATTTTGGAACCCAAGAAAAGAAAATCTGTCACTGCTTCCACTTTTTCCCCTTCTACTTGCCATTAAGTGATGGGACCAGATGCCATAATCTTAGTTTTTTTCATATTGAGTTTCAAGCCAGCTTTTTTACTCTCCTTTCTCACTCTCATCAAGAGACTCTTTTAATTCCTCTTCACATCCTGCCACTAGAGTGGTATCATCTGTATATCTGAGGTTGCTGATATTCCCACTGGCAGTCTTGATTCCAGCTTGTGAGTCATCCAGTCTGGTATTTTGCAAGATGTACTCTGCATGTAAGTTAAATAAGCAGGATGACACAATACAGTCTTGTCATACTCCTTTACAATATTGAACCAGTCCATTGTTCCATGTCCACTTCTAACTGTTATTTCTTGACAGGCATGCAGGTTTCTCAGGAGACAGGTAAGGTGATCTGGTACTACTAGTACTTTAAGAAGTTTCCAGTTTGTTGTGATCCACACAAAGGCTTTACATAGTCAAAGAAGCAGAAGGAGATGTTTTTCTGGAACTCCCTTGCTTTCTACATGATCCAACAAGTGTCAGCAATTTGCTCTCTGGTTCCTCTGCCTCTTTGAAATCCAGTTTGCACATCTGGAAGTTCTCACTTCATGTACCGCTGAAGCCTGACTTGAAGGATTTTGACCACAGCCTTGCTAGCCTGTGCGATGAGAGCAATTGCACAGTAGTTTGAACATATTTTTGCACTACCTTTCTTTGGGTTTGGAATGAAAACTGACCTTTTCTACTCCTGCGGCCACTGCTGAGTTTTCCAATTTTGCTGACATATTGAGTGAAGCACTTTAACAGCATCATCTTTGGGATTTTAGATAGTTCAGCTGGAATTCCATCATCTCCAATGGCTTTGTTTGTAGTAATGCTTCTTAAGGCATACTTGACATCACACTCCAGTATATCCTAGAGCTGCTGATTTTTTAAATCTCCAGTCAATAAAGTATCTGCTGAAGACTTACTACTGAATTTACTAGAATTATTCAAAGACATTGCTCAGTTCTGTTGGCTCAGTACTACTGGCTGGATGCAAAATACAGTTTATTCTATTTTTAAGGACAATTATTGACTCCCATATTTTTAGACTAGCAGGCATTTCATCTTCCTGATAGCTCAGTTGGTAAGGAATCCATCTGCAATGTGGGAGACCTGGATTTGATCCCTCAGTTGGGAAGATGCCCTGGAGAAGAGAAAAGCTACCCACTCCGGTATTCTGGCCTTGAATATTCCATGGACTGTATATAGTCCATGGGGTCGCAAAGAGTGAGACGTGACTGAGTGACTTTCACTTTCACTCAGGCATTTTATCTAACATATCTGTATGTTTCTTTCTTCAAGAATTGGAAGCTTGGATTTTTCATATTAATGTTCTCCCTGAGAAAAAGTCAACCATAGTGAGTCCACCATGGAACATTTCTTAAGTTCATCTTATTAGAGAAGAAATTCAGAAAATAGTAAAATAATATGAACTTTTTGACTCTGTATGGCTTTTAAACCTCTAAAGAGACTTGAGATAAAGCTTAATTTAATCTTGAAATAGATTCCAAGTTATTTTGCTTTTATAAATGTAAGGTCCTTTGGTTAACTGGCATTTCCATGAGATAATTGAACAATCTATAGTCATGGATTTATTCTTTGGTAATTGACAATAGTCTGTGTATTATGACATGTCCAAATACTGGGATGACCATAATAAAATAATTGGCCTTTCTATTCAATTATGCAAAAAAATGGAAAAAGCCCTTCCCTACCCATATTAAACTGGTTTATATTTAATTCTCTGTAGGCAGCAGCAGCAGCAGCAATCTACATCAATTATCTAGGTATTTATGTTGCAAAGAGTTTCTCTTGGAGGAAACATGAGGAAGTTACATCAGTCTAAATTAAAAGCTGCTTGAATATATTACTGAGATTTTCTAAGCAAAGCACTTGGTTTTATTTGTATTTATTTTCAACACTAAAGTAACTATGACCATGCTATATTAAGTATAATACTGTCGCTTTGATTACCCTTTTGTTTGTGTATGTTTCAGCAGACCCCAGATCACTTCTTGAGGAGTGTCTTGGCCCAGCCCGAGAATTGTCCTTCAGCCCTTCTCGGAAGAGGAGATAAGCTAGGTCACCCTTCCAGTACTGGTTTTGTCATAGTCTTCAGCTTTCATGAAAATATACTATTCCCATTTCCCTCTTGCCTGAACGTTAACATAAATGGCCCTACATTTTGCCTCAATAGAATACCTGAACTTTGGTTTCTTTAGCTTACTGCCACAAACTAGGTATTAAAATGTCAGCTGAGTGAAATTACACTTAGTAAGGATGGCCTGAGAGATACAAGTCTGTGACCTCCTCTAGAGCAGTAGTAGTAGAGATTGATCACCATAGGTAGCATATAGCATACTGACTTCCTGCAGAGCTTTATTTTTGCATTATAAAAGCTAATTTATGCTTGCTTTATTTGCTGATGAGAACTCATGGGAGATATTAATCTTCATTCTCAGTTTCAAGGATCATTTTATTTCTCTTGAGAATCAAGTGAGCTTTTCTTACATGCATGTAATTTAAAATCCAGTTGTCCTATTCAACTTGCTAGAAATATAACCAAATTTATGACTCACTTTGTGCACTGATGGGTCCTCCTGCATGACTTTTGTGCATTTTTGTTGCTTTTGCCTTCATCTTGCCTTCTCCATGCATTCTCAATTCTCCTTTCCCTCATTTCCCTTAGCAGCTCTTATCCACCCATATATCAAGTTCTATTAAGCCCTTTCTGGAGCAACTTTGAGGAAGAATGAATTAATTGATCTACCATTTTTGTTTATCATGCAACTCTTAGAACGATGCACCAGATGTTAAAAAACATCCGAAGAATTTTAAAGAGCTGGGGTACCAATGTTCTACACTATAATCATTACAGATATAGTGACACATCCGTAACTCCCTTGTATAGCTTTAAAACAAAACACTTTTTCAACTACATTTGGTTCATATAGTTTCATGAAGTTGACATCAAGAAACTTCAGTGTAGTTAATATCAAACTGTATTGGGAATTCATTGTATTTTAAGCATGTCACAATAGATTACATCTACTAAAAATTCATAATTTTTATGAATTAGCAGTAGGATTCAGATTTTCACTATTACATCTTTACTTGGGAGAAAGAAACTTCTACTGAAAATGATAGAAAGAGAACAGTTAGCTAGTATGGAAGAACAATGAAAACTGTTTTCTTGCTTAACAGAAGGCCAAAGTTCATCGGAGGGAAAAAATGCGGATCTTAAAGCAAATTTAGGAAGTGCCTTTTCATTGTTCTTTGTCTTCTTTTGGGATTCTTGACTTCAGGGGCTCCTCTGAAACTATTTACCATTGCGCGTCCTTCCTTTTTATCTCTTTGAACACTGTTTATGAATTTCATCCAAAATGTATTTTCTCCGTGACCCTCTCTAATCCTGTATCTTCAGTTATCTGGCCTTGACTTTCCTTTGAAGGGTAAAAACAGATGGAGTTCTTTTCTTGAAAATCAAAATAACTCCACCACATACTTATGCTGTTTGGGATAATATGGCAACACTGTTAAGAGGTTTCTTTCTTCCAGTTAAATATGTCAGAGTTGGTATCTGAATCCTACGTGCTAATTCATAAAAGACTCCACTGAGGGACAGTTGTGGGGACTTTGTAGAAGTTCTTGATGTGTTTAGGATATGAGCCTATTCTCCTATAACAGTGTTACCGACGTCTTCTTTCACTGGAAGACTTTCACCCTCCAGTAGCATTCTTTTTTGTTAGTTTGTTGTTATTGGCTGTGCCATGTGGCATGTGGGGATCAAACCTGCATTTCCTGCAGTAGAAGCTCGGACCACCAGGGAAGTCCCTTTTCTACTTTTTTATTTTATTTTTTATTTAATTATTTTGGGCTGTGTCAAGTCTCAGTTGCAGCATGCAGGAACTTTCATTGTGGCATGCGGGCTTCTCTGTAACTGAGGCACAAAAGCTTAGATGCCCCATGGCATGTGGAATCTTAGTTCCCTCACCAGATACCCACTCATATCTCCCCTATTGCCAGGGCTTCTATCAGAGTAGCTTGAGGCTTGAGATGATTTTATTTTCTTCCAAAGAAAATACATATTTATATTTTAAAAGCTCCTGGGGTACTGACTCAGGATTATGTTTAAACTGGCTGCATTCTTTGCCAGGGCCTCCTCAGTTCCAATTCCCGCTTACTTCTAGGGCTCTGGTCCCTGAGTCTCAGCCAAAAACACAACTTGTTTACCTTTGTTGTTTCTGAATTCCAATCTTTTTCCCAGCCCAGTAACATGCTGCCCTACCTCTTAGCTCCTCTTCCTGATTTAGGAAATGTGTCAAGGGGACTGTTAACCCAAAAGTACTGATCTCACCTCACTGAATTTCCACCATCTCTCCACCTGGTCTTAGCCTAGTCATTTTTTGTTATCTTGTTAGTTCTCCAAGGTCTTCAAGTGGATTTTTAAACTTCACTTTTATTTACTTGTTCAGCTTTTCTCATTGTCTTCAGAAAAAGGATTGGTTAACATTATTTAATCTATTACTCTCCTGCAGGAATTTGTGGTATATTTTTTAATCTCATCTTTCTTGAGTCTTTAGATTCTAATTTCTTCTAAATTTTGCTATCTCATTTCAAAGTACTATGCCACCAAAGGGTCTCATTTGCGACCCTATGGACTATAGCTTGCCAGGCTCCTCAGTCCATGGGATTCTCCAGGCAAGATTACTGGAGCGGGTTGTCATGCTCTCCTCCAGGGAATCTTCCCAATCCAGGGATTGAACCCAAGTCTCGTATGTCTCCTGCATTGGCAGGTGGGTTCTTTACCACTAGTGCCACCTGGGAAGCCCATATATGATTTATATAGGTTTATAAAACATAACTCTATATATTCTATATGTGTTATATATGTAACATTACTATAAGAATTATTTTTTTAAACTCTACACTATATTACTAGAATAGTCTTTTTGTCTTTACACCCTCAAATCTCAACTTCATAGTCATTTTCTCAGGAAAGCTTTTCCAAACTTCCCTGATTCAATTGTGGCAACTATGTATCTTACTCCAGGAATTTAAGGGTACAAAATAAATCACTTTGCTTCATTTATTTAAGTATAATTAAATTTGACATTTCCACCCTTCCATGCTGCTGGAAAATTCATCCGTCATTCACTTGTTGAATGGGTTCAGGGTGGTTCTTGCTTGTCCAGATGTTTCTCGTTGGGAAATAAGGATATGATATATGTAAGTATTTAGTCCATTGTGGTCACCCTGATGACCTCATGGTTCAAGTCTACAAGTTTACTTGACATCAAGTGGTTTCAAACTTTCCATGCCAAGATTGTGCATTGGAGACATTGACAAGTCTGTAGCCTGGTCCCTGATAGCCATCTTCCCTGGGGGCCCTTCAAAGATTTTGCTACTTGCCAAAACAGCTGTTAGAGATCTAGTTATGGTTCCTGCTACTTGAAGTATATGCTAACTCTATCCCCTTCCTGGACTGGAGAAAAGCTCTCCCTCAAAGGTAATAAAAAATTCATTTTTAGGGACATTCTGGACTTGGCATCACACATAAACCTTCTCTTAGACAAGAGATCGCAAGCACTTGTCTACCTTCTGGAAGGGGGAGACAGAAAAAAGGCAGCAAAAAGGATTCACAATAAATATGTCAGTAAATTATCTCGCAGTATCAGTCTCCTTTCCTCAATAATGGGCTTCCCTGGTGGCTCAGATGGTAAAGAATCCACCTGTAATGTAGGAGACCCAGGTTTGATCCATGGATCAGGAAGACTACCCCCCACCCCGCCCCCAGAGAAGAAAATGGCAACCCACTCCAGTATTCTTGCCTGGAATATCCCATGGACAGAGGAGCCTGGCAGGCTACAGTCTATGGGGGTCACACAGAGTTGGACATGACTGAGTGACTAACACATTTTATCTCTAATGGGATCTCCATGGTNAAATAAATCACTTTGCTTCATTTATTTAAGTATAATTAAATTTGACATTTCCACCCTTCCATGCTGCTGGAAAATTCATCCGTCATTCACTTGTTGAATGGGTTCAGGGTGGTTCTTGCTTGTCCAGATGTTTCTCGTTGAGAAATAAGGATATGATATATGTAAGTATTTAGTCCATTGTGGTCACCCTGATGACCTCATGGTTCAAGCCTACAAGTTTACTTGACATCAAGTGGTTTCAAACTTTCCATGCCAAGATTGTGCATTGGAGACATTGACAAGTCTGTAGCCTGGTCCCTGATAGCCATCTTCCCTGGGGGCCCTTCAAAGATTTTGCTACTTGCCAAAACAGCTGTTAGAGATCTAGTTATGGTTCCTGCTACTTGAAGTATATGCTAACTCTATCCCCTTCCTGGACTGGAGAAAAGCTCTCCCTCAAAGGTAATAAAAAATTCATTTTTAGGGACATTCTGGACTTGGCATCACACATAAACCTTCTCTTAGACAAGAGATCGCAAGCACTTGTCTACCTTCTGGAAGGGGGAGACAGAAAAAAGGCAGCAAAAAGGATTCACAATAAATATGTCAGTAAATTATCTCGCAGTATCAGTCTCCTTTCCTCAATAATGGGCTTCCCTGGTGGCTCAGATGGTAAAGAATCCACCTGTAATGTAGGAGACCCAGGTTTGATCCATGGATCAGGAAGACTGCCCCCCACCCCGCCCCCAGAGAAGAAAATGGCAACCCACTCCAGTATTCTTGCCTGGAATATCCCATGGACAGAGGAGCCTGGCAGGCTACAGTCTATGGGGGTCACACAGAGTTGGACATGACTGAGTGACTAACACATTTTATCTCTAATGGGATCTCCATGGTCACAGAGATCATGGCTACTTTTGATCACTAGTATAGGCTTAAAAACTAACATCATGTTGTGATCAGTTGCTCAGATGTGTCCAACTCTTTATGACCCCATCAACCACTGCCTGTCATGCTCCTCCATCCATGGGATATTCCAGGCAAGAATACTGGAGTGGATTGCCATTTACTTCTCCAGGAGATCTACCCAATCCAGGGATTGAACCTAGGTTTCCCGCATTACAGGCAGGCTCTTTACCATCTGAGCCACCAAGTCTTAAAAGCTAACATTATAGCTGGCAATAATAATCATTCAATAAGCCTTTGTTGAATTAATGAATCAAAGAATAAATAATTTAGTCAAAAATATTACATAAACTAAAATATTAGTCAGTAGGAAAAGACCAAAAATTAAATGTTTTTCTCTCTTGCAGCTGGCTCCGATATATGATCTGATTCCAGTGAAAATGAAAGATGCGCACCTCAAGAAACAAAATTTGGAAAGAGCCATTGAAGACTACGTCAATGAATTCAGTTCAAGAAAATGCCAGCCGTGCCAAAATGGAGGGACTGTGGTTCTGCTGGACGGAGAATGTGTGTGTTCCTGCCTAAAGGAGTTCAAGGGAGTTGCCTGTGAAATAAAAAAATAGAAAATTTCTAAAGGTGAGAATAACCTCTTTAACATCATTAAGGACAAAAATATGCATTTGGGAGTTATTTAATTTGAAAGCTAGTTCTTCAGTTAATTTGCACTAAGCTTCTAGATTAGCCATATAAACAAAAGATAAAAATGGAATGAATAGTGGAAATGGACAAATCAGCCTTTATGTGTCATTTACACACAGTTAACCTCTACCTTTTCTTCTAAATAGAGCTAGAGACAATAAATTGTAATGATTGCATTACTTCTTTAGTTATAAATATTTTACATAAAGGGAAAAGTTTACAGAAGTATAACAAACATCCAGGAACTCACCATGTGAATATATGTGTGTGTATATGTAAATATATATATGCAATAAATACTTCAGAACCCCTTTATAAGAAAAATAATCACAGATACAATAGAGTACTTTGTACCACATCATCTCCCTGCAAAAAGCCCAGGTTGATTCTTGTCTCCCACATAACTCAGATACAATTACTGTCTTCTTCCCATTTTATTGATATATAATTGATGTACAGCACTGTATGAATTTGAGTGTAACATCATTATTTGACTTACATTTCACTTACCTGATTATCACAGTAAGTTAGGTGAACACCCATCATCTCCTCTATTAATACAAGATTAAAGAATTAGAAAAAAAATAGTTTTCCTTGTGATGAGAACTCAGGATTTTCTCCATTAACAACTTGCATATAATGTACAGCAGTATTAATTATATTTACCATGTTGTACCTTATATCCCGAGGTCCTTCCTATAGCTCAAATGGTAAAGAAGCTGCCTGCAATGCAGGAGACTTGGGTTTGATCCATGGGTCAGGAAGATCCCCTGGAAAAGGAAATGGAAACCCAAAGTAGTTATTTATCTTATAATTGGAAATTTTTACCTTTTTGACCATCTTCATTCAATTTCCCCTCTTCTTACCCCCATCCTCTGGTCACCACAAATGTGATCTCTTTCCCTATGAGTTTGTCTGTTTGGTTGGTTGGTTTTGAAGTGTAATCAACCTATAACACTATGGTAGTTCTTGTTACACAACATAGTTATTCAATATTTCTATACGTTTCAAAAGAATCACCATGATATGTCTAGTTATCATCAGTCACCATAGAAAGATTAAATAGTTATTGACTACATTCCTTACACTGTACATTCTGTACCCCTGACTCATACTTTGTACTTCTTAATCTTCCTCACCTTTCCTCGCCTTCTTTTACCCTCCTCCCCTTACAATCACTTTCATTAAGTTAGGAGTGTTTCCTTTTGGTCCATATTTTTCACTTTTTCCAAATACATCTGTGGAATGGGAAAATATCCAATGTGTTTTGGATGGGTTTTTAATTTCTATAAATGGTATTCACTGAATTTTAATTTTTTAATTTTAACTTTACTATCCTCGCCGGTGGCTCAGATGGTAGTATTGGCCTGCAATGCAGGAAACTCAGGTTCAATCCCTGGGTTGGGAAGATTCCCCTGGAGAAGGAAATTCCAACCACTCCAGTATTCTTGCCTGGAGAATCCCATGGACAGAGAAGTCTGGCGGGCTCCAGACCAAGAAAACAGATTCTTCACTTTTTATAGCTAACCATCTGAAATTATATTTTAATATTTTGCTTTTTTCGAGGAGGAATGACTTTAGCCATCTTTCTAAAACTGAGGATTTGCTAAGCCTTTCATTCTGATAGAATTAATTAGAATCATAATAGATAAGTAAGATTTAGCTCAACTGTTAATTATCACAAGATTAGCTAGTTAATTTCTTTTGAAAATCATAACTTACTTTTTTATTGAATAAGCAGTTTCCTACAACAAAATGTCTGAAACAATTATTCAGTTTCCTCAAAGATTTCACGGCCTCAAGTTTATCATTCAACCATACTTTCAACAAAGGTCTGTCTAGTCAAAGCTATGGTTGTTCCAGTAGTCATGTATGGATGTGAGAGGTGGACTATAAACAAGGCTGAGCACCAAAGAATTGATGTTTTTGAACTATGGGTTAGAGAAGACTCTTGAGAGTCCCTTGGACTGCAAGGAGATCCAACCAGTCTATCCTAAAGGAAATCCGTCCTGAATATTCATTGGAAGGACTGATGCTGAAGTCGAAACTCCAATACCTTTGGCCACCTGATGCAGAGAACTGACTCATATGAAAAGATCCTGATGCTGAGAAAGATTGAAAGCAGGAGGAGAAGGTGATGACAGAGGATAAGATGGTTGGATGGCATCACTGACTCTATGGACATGAGTTTGAGTAAATGCTAGGAGGCTGGCATGCTGCAGTCCATGGAGTCGCAAAGAGTCGGACACAACTGAACTGACAGAAATTTTTTTTGTATTTACAAAGAAAATTTTAAAATTTTCGTATTACAAGTGTCTTTTGCCCTTCTTAACACACACAGAAACTCAGGAACATGCTGCCAAAATACATGTTAATATGTCTCAGAAATTTTAGAATAACTGATTTATCCTATATACCAACTCTGTCTCTCACCTATCTAAAATGTCAATCCTATGTTCTATATTCCAAGCAGCATTTGTAGCAAAAATTTCTTACTCAGGACCTCTATTTTCTACCTGTTTCTCTATATGTGGAATATTCTTCAACTTTCTATAATTTCTTCACCTCTGCCTTCTAATTTTTCAGTTATTTTTTTTAGCTACATATAGACTATATCCTATAACCATGAGCATTTTCTAAAATTTGTTTTAATTATAAACTAATAATAATTAATTATAAATAAATTTAATTTCTATTTTTTTTTAAGTCTGTTTTTTTCTTTCCTGGCCTACTGGATGTTTCCTATTTCTATTTCTTTGAACATGCTGGTTGGTGGTGGTTTAGTCACTGAGTCGTGTCCAGCTCTTGTGACCCCATGGACTTATAGCCTGCCAGGCTCCTCTGTCCATAGGATTTTCCAGGCAAGAATACTGGAGTGGGTTGTCATTTCCTTCTCCAGAGGATCTTCCCGACCCAGGGATCAAACCTGGATCTCCTGCATTGCAAGCAGAATCTTTACCTACTGAGCTACCAGGGAAACCCTTTGAACATGCTAAACATGTTCATATAAAAGTCTCTCTCAGATTCACCTAGAATATATAGTTCCTACACATACTTATTCTCGTGGCATTTTTTTCTTCCTTGAGTATTAATAGTTTTTTTTTTTTATATCATGCCTAGTCTTCAGGGAAATTTGTTTCCTGTGGGAACCTTGTGTATTCTGGGTAGAGATGGTAATCCTAGGGTTGTTTGTCTCTAGGAATATCCTGTTGTTTTTATCACTTTGAACCAGTTTTTCATATAAATTTCTTGATTTGGATTCTACATTTTGTATTCATGGATAATGACAATCAAGGTCCCTTCTCCTGTATATATCACATGCTTGAAAACACTGGTGTCTTCTGGCTGACTTTTCACACCTGACCATGAGTTCCTCACTGAGATGCTAGATCACAGTGAAACCTTTCTTGCTGACTCTTTCCCTCGTGGAAGCACTTCTAGGCATCCAGTTTTCTACAGACGTTCCATTCCACATTTCCACATACACTGGACTGACCCCCATCATGAGGCTGAAAATCTTAGCCTTAGTCATCTTTCTTTTTGCATACTATTTACTTAGGGTGGAAGACTGCAACTTTCTCCTCCTCCAACTAATCCAACCTCCCTCTCCTTATGTGTTTCTACTTCTCCCAGACCAATGGTTCTCAGTCTAGTTGCTAATTGTATCAATATTAACCTGATATTAACAGATTAGCTTTTTTAAAGGGCAAAATAGAAAGAAAACAGATATCCACCCCCAATTCAGTGAAACTGGAACCTGTGTGGTGGATCCTGGGTTGCCATGGTTCTCTTTTTCTTCTTTCTCTCCCTCTCTCCCTTTGCTTCTCTTTCTCTCTTCTTTTAAATCCTCTGGCTATTCTAATCTATTTAACCAAGGTTAAAAACCTCTCTTCTGGACCCAGGTCAGTTAACACCGCTGATGAAATCTCCTCCAGCGTCTCCAGGCATCCGTACTCTATCTACGTGTTGAGCACGTCCCCCCTGCTTTTTTAGCGTTAATCACATTTACTCTCCCAACACCAGATGAACATCTCCTCAAGTTTGGAAATGCATCTTATATCTTAAACCTCACTGTCTTCCCAGCACCTGGACAGTATCTGGTATATCATAATTCAACAGGATAAAAGGATGAGTAAATTGATGGGTGGACTGACCCAACATTGAAGCTCTATTAATCATTAAGATTTGATAATCCTTTGCTTTTCTCTAGGATTGCAGTTGGAAAAAAAAAAAAGAGTTGTTGGTTTCCCTGGGATCATATGGAAAGAAAAACACCAGCACCTTCCAGAGATAGTTTTTGCTGCCAAATGAAAAGCAACATGCTTCATGAAAGTCCTACCAACCTCTGAAGTCTCTCTCTTAAATCCACAATGCTTCTTTTTCTCCTTCAATTCCCATGATGTTTCCATTTGTTGTTCCCTAATGAGGAGTCAGCAGTGAGGTATGCCAGGACTTNTAGTTTTTGCTGCCAAATGAAAAGCAACATGCTTCATGAAAGTCCTACCAACCTCTGAAGTCTCTCTCTTAAATCCACAATGCTTCTTTTTCTCCTTCAATTCCCATGATGTTTCCATTTGTTGTTCCCTAATGAGGAGTCAGCAGTGAGGTATGCCAGGACTTCTTTCCCATGCAGCTAATGCCAGTCTCTGGCTAGCAAAACAAAACTGAATTAAAAAGAGAATGTTGGTTAAAAAGACTTTAAAGTAATTGTCACAGTTCTTCACATGATGAATATGTTCTGCCAGTTCCATTACCACCAGTCCGAACCATGCAATTTTGCTCTTGTTTACATTCCTGTGTCTTGTTCAGTCATTTGTGAATATGAGCACGCATTCATTCTGCAAATACCTGCCGAACACCTACCACAAGCACAGAACTCTGCTTTTTAAATCTTAGCTTTGTGATTTAACTCTACACCTCCAGAGGAAAAAATGCATTTGTAACCAAAAACCATTAACTTAAATCATGTGAAATTGTCTCTATTCAGTCATATTTTACCAAAAACAAAACAAAACCCAGGAATTTCATATGGCCAAAATTAATACGTAGCCTCATGAATTGTATAAGATAAGTCAGCCTACAAAATAAGCTAATCAACAGAGCTGATTGTACACTTTTATTCATTAGACAGCATGCTGCTTAAAATCTGAGAGTTTTTGAAAAGGTCTGACAATCCTTAAGTAAAAAGAAAGAGGAGAAGAAGGAAAAGGAGGAGGAGGAGAAGAAAAAGAAGAAAGGCTCAAACAACAAGGGAAAAATGTGAACTCAAAATTAATAAAATTTTAATTAAATGTTAATTTAATTATTAAAATGCTAATTTATGATAATTAAACTTAATTAAATGTCAAATCTTATGTCTTCAGTAATTTATATTCTTTTATTAATAAACTTTTCACACTTTTGTAAATAAATTTAAGTTAGTTTTCCTCATTTAAAAGAAATTCTCAAGAATGTACATGATTGTTGAGAGATCATAATACAAATAATTTCAAAAGCAAATTTTTTTCACTGCTTCATTTATTGTTTAATCAGAGGGTAATCAACACAATGTTGTGTTCATTTCTGCCATATATCAACATGAATCAGCCATTGATATACATACGTCTCTTCCCTCTTGAACCTACCTTCCACCCCTCTAGGTTGTCACACATCACCAAATTGAGCTCCCTGCGTTATAGAGCAAATACAGAAAATAGATATAGACTATCTATTTTCCATATGGTAATGTGTGTATTTCAATGCTACTCTCTCAGTTTGTCCACCCTCTCCTTCCTCCACTTTGTCCAAAGTCTGTTTTCTATGTGTGTCTCTCTATTGCTGCTCTGCAAATAGGTTCGTCAGTACTATTTTCCTCGATCCCATATATATGCATTAATATATTTGTCTTTCTCTTTTTGACTTACTTCACTCTGTATAACAGGCTCGATTCACCCACCTCACTAGAACTGACTCAAATTCATCCTTTTTTGTGGCTGAGTAAAGCTGGAATCAAGATTGCTGGGAGAAATATCAATAACCTCAGATATGCAGATGACACCACCCTTATGGCAGAAAGTGAAGAGGAACTAAAAAGCCTCTTGATGAAAGNGCATGCTGCAATTCATGGGGTCGCAAAGAGTTGGACACCACTGAGCGACTGAACTGAACTGAACTGAATATTCCATTGTATATATTTACCACAACTTCTTTATCTCTCAAGGAACATCTAGGTTGTTTCCATGTCCTGGCTACTGTAAATAGTGCTGCAATGAACATTGCAGTACATGTGTCTTTTACTATTGTGGTTTTCTCAAGGTATATGCCCAGTAGTGGGATTGCTGGGTCCTATGGTAGTTTAATTCCTAGTTTTTAAAGAAATCTCTGCACTGTTCTCCATAGTGGTTGTATCATTTTCATTCCCACCAACAGTTCAAGAGGGTCTTCTTTTCTCCACACCCTCTCCAGAATTTATTGTCTGTGGATTTTTTTGATGATGGCCATTCTCAGCAGTGTGAAGTGATACCTCATTGCATTTCTCTAACAATAAGCTATGCTGAGCATTACTGGCCATCTGTATGCCTTCTTTGGATCTGTTTACGTTTTCTGTCCATTTTTTGATTGAGTTGTTTGGTTTTTTGATATTGAACTTCATGAGCTGTTTTATTTTGGAGATTAATACTTTTTCAGTGGCTTTATTTGTAATTAATTTCTCCCATTCTGAGAGTTGTCTTTTCATCTCAATTATGGTTTCTTTTACAATGCAAAAGCTTTTAAATTTAATTAGGTCCCATTTGTTTATTTTCATTTTTATTTCCATTACTTGTAGGAGGCAAGTCATAGAGGATCTTGCTGTGATTTACATCAAAGAGTGTTCTGCCTATGTTTTCCTGTAAGATTTTTATTTTTTCTTGTCTTATATTTAGGTCTTTAATCCATTTTGAGTTCATTTTTATGTATGATGTTCAGTTCAGTCACTCAGTCATGTCCGACTCTTTGCGACCCCATGAACTGCAGCACGCCAGGCCTCCCTGTCCATCACAAACTCCTGGAGTTCACTCAGACTCACCTCCATCGAGTCGGTGATGCCATCCAGTCATCTCATCCTCTGTCGTCCCCTTCTCCTCCTGTTCCCAATCTTTCCCAGCATCGGAGTCTTTTCCAATGAGTCAGCTCTTCGCATGAGCTGGCCAAAGTACTGGAGCTTCAGCTTTAGCATCATTCCTTCCAAAGAAATCCCAGGACTGATCTCCTTTAGTATGGACTGGTTGGATCTCCTTGCAGTCCAAGGGATTCTCAAGAGTCTTCTCCAATACCACAGTTCAAAAGCATCAATTCTTCAGTGCTCAGCTTTCTTCACAGTCCAACTCTCACATGCATACATGGCCACTGGAAAAACCATAGCCTTGACTAGACGGACCTTAGTCGGCAAAGTAATGTCTNAAAAGCATCAATTCTTCGGTGCTCAGCTTTCTTCACAGTCCAACTCTCACATGCATACATGGCCACTGGAAAAACCATAGCCTTGACTAGACGGACCTTAGTCGGCAAAGTAATGTCTCTGCTTTTCAATATGCTGTCTAGGTTGGTCATAATTCTTCCAAGGAGTAAGTGTCTTTTAATTTCATGGCTGCAGTCACCATCTGCAGTGATTTTGGAGCCAAAAAAATAAAGTCTGACCCTGTTTCCACCGTATCCCCATCTATTTCCCATGAAATGATGGGACCAGATGCCATGATCTTCATTTTCTGAATGTTGAGCTTTAAGCCAACTTTTTCACTTTCATCAAGAGGCTTTTTAGTTCCTCTTCACTTTCTGCCATAAGAGTGGTGTCATCTGCATATCTGAGGTTATTGATATTTCTCCCGGCAATCTTGTTTCCAGCTTGTGCTTCATCCAGTCCAGCGTTTCTCATGATATACTCTGCATAGAAGTCAATAAGCAGGGTGACAATATACAGCCTTGACATACTCCTTTTCCTATTTGGAACCAGTCTGTTATTCCATGTCTAGTTCTAACTGTTGCTTCCTGACCTGCATATAGGTTTCTCAAGAGGCAGGTCAGGTGGTCTGGTTAGGAAGTGTTTTAATTTGTTTCTTTTACATGTAGAAGTCCAGTTTTCCCAGAACCACTTATTGAAGAGGCTGTCCTTTCTCCATTATGTATTCTTACATCTTCTGTCAAAGATTAGGTGCCCATAGGGGCATGGGTTTTTCTCTGGGCTTTCTATCTTATTCCATTGGTCTATATTTCTGCTTTGTGTCAGTACCATACTGTCTTTGTACCATGTCAGTACCATACAGTCAGTACCATGACTGCAGCTTTGTAGTTAACCTGAAGACAGGAAGATTGATTCCTCCAGCTTCATTTTTCTCTCTCAGGATTTTTTTTTTTTTCCTATTTGAGGATCTTTAGTGTTTCCACACAAATTGTGATTTTTTAAATTCTAGTTCTGTGGAAAATGCCATTGGTAACTTGATAGGGATTGCATTGAATCTGTAGATTATTTGGGTAGTATAGTCATTTTCACAATATTAATTCTTCCAATCCTAGAACATGGTATATCTCTCCATCTGATTATGTTGTCTTTGATTTCTTTCATCACTGTCATAGTTTTGTGTATACAGGTCTTTTGTCTTCTTAGGTAGGTTTATTCCTAGGTATTTCATTCTTTTAGTTGCAATGATGAATTGAATTGATTTCTTAATTTCTCTGATTTCTTATTGTTACTGTACAGGAATGCAAGGGATTTCTGTGTATTGATTTTGTATCCTGAAACATTACTAAATTCACTGATAAGCTCTAGTAACTTTTTGATAGCATCTTTAGAATTTTCTATGTATAGTATCATGTTGTCTGCAAACAGTGAGAATTTTACTTCATTATCAATCTGAATTCCTTCTATTTCTTTTTCTTCTCTGATTGTCATCGTTAGGACTTCCAAAACTATGTTTAATAATAGTGGCAAGAGTGAGCACTTGTCTTGTTCCTGATCTCAGAGGAAATGCTTTCAGTTTTTCACCATTGAGAAAATGTTTGCTGTGGGTTTGTTATATATGCCCTTTATTATGTTGAGGTAGGTTGCTTCTACGTCTATTTTCTGAAGAGAGTTTTTTGTTTTTGTTTTCCATAAATGAGTGCTGAATTGTATTGAGAGCTTTTTCTGCATCTATTGATATTTTCATATGATTTATATCTTTCAATTTATTAATATGAAGTATCACATCATTTGTGATTGATTTGCAAATATTGAAAAGTCCTTGTATCCCTGGGATAAGCTCAACTTGAACATGGTGTATGATCTTTTTAATGTGTTGTTGGATTCTGTTTGTTAGAATTTTGTGGAGAAGTTTTGCATTTATTTGCATTATTTTCATCAGAGATATTGGCCTATAATTTTCTTTTTTTGTGTGTGATTTCTTTAGCTTTGGTATCAGGGTGATGATGGCCTTATAGAACAAATTTGGAAGGGTTCCTGCATCTGCAATTTTTTTGGAAGTGTTTGAGAAGAACAGGCATTGGCTCTTCTCTAAAGATTCTTTGACAGAATTCTATCAAAAATTATTTGATATAATTCACCTGTGAAGCCCTAGGCTTTTGCTTTGGGGGAGATTTTTTTTCTATCACAGTTTTGATTTCAGTGATTGTGATTGATCTGTTCAAAATTTCTATTTCTTCCTGATTCAGTCTTGAAAGGTTGAACTTTTCTAAGAACCTGTCCATTTCCTTCAGGTTGTCCATTTTATTGGCATATAGTTGCTCATAATACTCTCTTTTTTTTTATTTCTTTATTGTCTATTGTAATTTCTCCTTTTGCATTTCTAATTTTGTTTATTTGAGTCTTCTCTCTTTTCTTCTTCATGAGTCTGGCTAGTGGTTTGTCGACTCTTTTTATCTTCTCAGAGAACCAGCTTTTAGATTTATTGATCATTACTATTGTTTCTCTCATTTTTTTCCCATTTATTTCTGATCTGATTTTTATGATTTCTTTCCTTCTACTGACTTTGGGAATTTTTGGTTCTTTTTTAAGTTGATTTAGGTGTAAGGTTAGGTTGTCTTTTCAATGTCTTTATTGTTTCTGGAGATAGGATTGTATTACTATAAACTTCCCTCTTAGAATTACATCCAATAGGTTTTCAGTCATCATGTTTCACTGTCATTTATTCTAGGTATTTTTCATCTCCTCTGATTTCTTCAGTAACTTGTTGGTTATTTAGGAGTATATTATTTAATCTCCATGTGTTTGTGTTTCTTACAGTTTTTTTTTTCCTATAATTGATATCTAGTCTCATAACGTTATGGTCAGAAAAGATGCTTGATATGATTTCAGTTTTCTTAAATTTACTGAGGCTTGATTTGTGACCCAAGATGTGATCTATCGTGGAGAATGTTCCATGTGCATGTGAGAAAAAAAGCATATTCTTCTGCATTTGGATGTAAGAAGATTATCAACTGGTCCATCTAAGGCAATGAGTCATTTAAGGCTTGTGTTCCTTTATTAATTTCCTGTCTTGATGCTCTGTCCATTGGTGTTAGTGGAGTGTTAAAGTCCCTTACTATTATTGTGTTACTGTCAATTTCCCCTTCTATGTCTGTTAGTGTTTCCCTATGTATTCAGGTGCCCCATTGTACATAAATATTTACAATTGTTATGTCTTCCTCTTGGATGAGGCTTCTCTGGTGGTTCGGTGGTAAAGAATCCACCTGCAATGCAGGGGACACAGGAGATGCAAGTTCAATCCCTGGGTCAGGAAGATGCCCTGGAGTAGGAAATAGCCACCCATTTCAGTATTCCTGCTCGGAAAATCCCATGGACAGAGGAGCCTGGCAGGCCACAGTCTGTGGGATCGCAGAGTCAGACACACGTTAGCATGCACATGACACAGATTGGTTCTACTCAGCTCTTTCCATTTTCCCTCTTATTTCTGCTAGTGTTCACCTTATTTGTTGAGGTGCCCCTATATTGGGTGCATAGATATTTAAATTGTCATGTCTTCTTGTATTGATCCCTTGATTACTACATAGTGTCCTTCCTTATCTCTTGTAAGTCTCTATTTTTAACGTCTATTTTGTCTGACATGAGAATTGCTTCTCCAACTTTCTTTTGATTTCTATTTGCATGGAATTTCTTTTCCCATCTTCTCAGTTTCAATGAGGTGTGTCTCTAGATATGAAGTGGGTCTCTTGTAGACAGTATAAATATAGGTCTTACTTTGGTATCCATTCAGCCAGTCTCTGTCTTTTGGTTAGAGTGTTTAACCTATTTACATCTAAAGCAGTCACTCATATATATGTTCCTATTGGCATTTTCTTAATTATTTTGGATTTGTGTTTGTTAGTCTTTTCCTTCTCTTATGTTTCCTACTTAAAGAAATTCCTTTAGCATTTGTTCTAAAGCTGATTTGATGGTGCTGAATTCTGTTGACTTTTACTTGTCTGTAAAGCTTTTGATTCTTCCATCAATTGTGAATGAGATCCTTACTGAGTAGAGCAATCTTGGTTGTAGGTTTTTCCCTTTCATTGTTGTTATTGTTCAGTCACTAAGTCCTGTCTGACTCTTTGTCACTCCCTGCAGCACATCCTGCCACTCCTTTCTGGCCTGTAGAGTTTCAGCTGAAAGATCAGCTGTTAAGCTTATGAGGTTTCCCTCGAATGTTACTTGCTGCTTTCCTCTTGCTGCTTTTAATATTTTTTTCTTTGTGTTTAGTTTTTGTTAGTTTGATTAATATGTGTCTTGGTTTGTTTCTCCTTGGTTTTATTCTGATGGGACTCTCTGAGCTTCCTGGACTTGATTGACTACTTTCCCATGTTAGGAAAGTTTTCACCTATAATCTCTTCAAATATTTTCTCAGATCCTATCTTTTCTCTTCTTCTTCTGAGCCCCCTATAATTATAATGTTGGTGCATTTAACGTTATCCTGGAGGTGGCTGAGACTATCCTCAGTATTTTTAATTCATCTTTCTTTACTCTGCTCTTCAGCAGTTATTTTCATCATTCTGTCTTCCAGCTCACTTATCCATTCCTCTGCCTCAGTTATTCTGCTCTTGGTTCCATCCACAGTATTTTTAATTTCAGTCATTGTGTTGTTCATCTCTGCTTTTTCCTTTATTTCTTCTTGGTCCTTGTTAAATGTGTTAAGTATTCTTGCATTTTCTCCATTCAGTTTTCAAGATTTTGGATCTTTACTACTATTATTTTGTGTTCTTTCTCAGGTGGTTTGCCTATTTCATCTATTGATCTTGTGGATTTTTACCTTGTTCCTTCACTTGCACAATACTCCTCTGTCTTTCCATTTTCTTAACTTTCTGTTTTTGAAGTCTCTTTCCCCAGGCTATAGGGTCATAGTTCCCTTTGTTTTTGCTCTCTGCCCTCAGTGAGTGAGGTTAGTCCAGTGGCTTAAGAAGGCTTCCTGTTGGGAGGGACTTGTGTCTGCGTGCTGGTGGGAGGAGGTGAGTTTATCCCCCTCTGATGGGCAGGGTTATGTGCGGCAATGTGTTTTGGGATATCTGTTGATGGTTGATTAAGTTTGTGTTCTTATATTGCTTGTTGTTTGGGTGAGGCATCTTGAGGTGGGTGCTGCCTGCAATTGGGGTAGTGCCAGGTCTTGGATACAGATGAAAGTCTTTGTGGGAGTTCTCTTTGATTAATACTCCTTGAGGTCAGTATTTCTTCAGATGCCTAGTGTCCTGAACTCAGTGCTCCCATCTCAGAGTCTCAAGCCCAACCTCTGGTTAGAGAATGAAGACACAACAAGCTATTTGTTATGGCAGTAAAGAGTATTAAAGCAAACAAAAAACTAATAAACAAACAAAATAACAAGAAACAAAATAAACCCAGACAAATGGTAAAAACAAATTCAGACAAATAACAACAAGAACAAAGGAACATACACACACACACACGCACAAACAAAACCAAAACAGACCAAAGAAAACAAAGTATGAGAGTGACCCAGTGAGCAAAGGAAACCAAAAATATCAAACAATGAAAAACGAACTAAAACAGAAAAAAGATCAGAGCAGAATGCCAGGTAAGGAACAAAGCAAAGAAAAGAAACAAACGTAGTGAAAAAAATAAAAGTGGAAAAGCAAGGTTGAATAGAAGTCTATTTAAAAGATCTATATGTGATATATATATTATACAATATATAAAAGTATATTTTACATATAATTATATTTATATAAATATAAAATTATATTTTATATTTATATACATATAATAACAACAAGGAAAGAACAGGAACAAAATCAAAAGAAACATAAAAATGCAGAACTGTAGAAAGCCAAAGTTGAACTAGAAATATATAAAGGAAATAAAAAGTGTGCTTAAAAAAAAAAGAAAAGAAAAAGCTCTCAAGTGTCCAAATAGAGATAATAGTAATAAATCAGCAATCACAGCAACAGAGAAATCCAGAAACTACAGGACAAATCAAAATATAAGAATACTAATAATTGTCTTTTGTGTGTTCCATAAAAGGACAGTCTGTGTCCTTTTCCCAGCTGTGAGCCATAGTGCACTGCCGTCTATCTAGGAAGCCCCCCAATATGGCATTGGAGGTCTGGTCTTTGGACCTGCTGTGGGACTAATTAGCTCAAACTGATCTGACCCTACTCCTGCTGTTCTAACCTCCAGCATCCACAGCTGCCAGAGCTAGGGTACTTTCTTCTCTGGGAATGCTTGTTATCCTTGTATATGTGACATGACACAGAGTCTGCCTAGGTGATTGTGTGGATTTAATGTTCAACTTGTACAGCTGGTGGAAAGGTTTTCAAACCTCTTCCTTAGCCATTCCATCCCTGGATCTCAATCATGGGGGTGCTTCCCTCATGGATCAGACAGTAACAAATCTGCCTGCAACACAGGAGACTCAGGTTTGATTCCTGTGTTATCAAAATCCCTGGAGAAGAGAGTGGCAACCCACAACAGTATTCTAACCTGGAAAATTCCATGGGAAGAGGAGCCTGGAGGGCTATAGTCCACGGAGTTGCAAAGACAGACCAACTGAGCAACTAACACTTTTACTTTCCCTTTCTACATGTGGGTCATGCACAGAAGTTTGCTCCTGAGGCTGCCCTGGAGGACCGGTTGTGAAGGTGGCATGGCTGCTTGTATAGTGGGGATCCCAGTGGCACCAAGTGCTCAGGGAGGCGAGCAACCACAGGCACAGGAGATACGGTGCTATAAGGATTCTTTTCTAGCCTCTGGCAGCTCTACCCCGGTGAAGACCTTGCGTGGAGGTGGCGCCACTGCTTGTATTGCAGGGATCCCAGTAGCTCTAGGCGTATGGGGAAGCCGTCAGTAACAAGTGCAGAAGATATAGCACTATTAAAATTCTCTTCTAGTCTCTGGTAGGTGGTGTTCAAAGGGCCACCCTGACTGGTCTTGACTGGTTGCTCAGCACAGGAGGCACTCAAAAGGCACCCCTGGCTGGGGTCCTTTACTATTGCTCAGCGTGTTAGGCATTCAGAGGGCCACCCTTGCTGAGGTCTTTTTCTATTGGTCGCTAGTGTGTGGGGAGAGAGAGGTCACCACGATGGCTCCACCCCTTGCGATGACTCAACACCCTGCCTCCATAGCTGCCCAGCATTCCTCCAAAGGCACTCCTCACCACGGACTTCCTCGCTCCCTTCCCCTCTGGTCATCTTCCCACAGTCAACAGCTATCCTTGCCTTGGGATTGCTCTCCAGTCCCCATGCTCCTGCTCCCAGCCACGGTGCATTTCAGAGGACTTGCCTCCCTGTTCAGGGTACGTAGGACCACAGCATGAATTTCTTCTGTGATTCTCAATCCATTCAGACTGTCACAAATCAGCTGCTTCACTCTCTGACACCCTCAAATGTTTCCCTTTCTGTCCCAACTGATTGACCTGCATGCAAGTGTCTCTCCTGCTTCAACTCATCCATCCACTAGGTACAGATCAGGTGCCACTCACTCTTCTCCCTGCCCGCCCCCACCCCCCCGCTTCTTTCCTTCATCCTACCAAGTTTTGCATGAAACTATATTTTCCTTTCTGATGGTCAGGGACTCCTGCCAGTACTCAGCTGGTTCTCTGTGAGATCCTCTGCATCTGAAGATATATTCCTGACATCTTTGTGGAGAGAGATGTACTCAGTTTCTACCTACTCTTCTGCCATCTTGTCCCCCTTCAAAAGAAAAATTTAAGAAGCAATTTTCAAGTGTTTTTTTTTTTCCTAGTAAAGAAAAAACCTGTTGGATATGACATGTATTTTAATATTAGGTAGGACACAGAGATGGTATTCTAAAAATAACAGTGCCCAACCCTTTAGGGTATAAAATAGCATTGGCGCTCAAGAGAGTACCTATTTCCTTCCCCCAGAAGTCTGAGTCAATCAGAAAGAATTAGGGTGTTCAATGCATAGAAATATTACACTCTGTTCCTAGACAATCCACGGTTGAAAGAATTTCTAATGTAGAGCCTTTGAATCAAGGAAGAGTTACCATACTAACTACTGAGAATTCCTTGCATCCTTGTGAATTATAAATGTCAAACAAGAAAAGAGCTGAGCCTTGATGAGATCCCTGAGGGTCAGCGTAATGATTTATCAGAGTCCCTTTACTGGAAATGGGGGAAACAGTGTAGGTTGGCTGTTGACAATGAGACTCTCCAACTTCCTCCAGAGGTGGGGTATCTGGTAGAGCATTTCCAGCAGGGTGCACCATTGAGACACCAGAAACTGCCCAACAGCAATCAGCACAGAGGGTGAATCACCAGAAACTGGGGGAGAGGAAGACCTCTGGAGGCTAAGGCTTACATGGTTCAGCTTGGATTGAGGTTTCCTAAGAAGGGAAGTCCTCACTTGGTCCTGCCAGACTGAGTACAGTATAACCGGCCCTCTGAGAGGCCACTCCACAAATTCAAAGAGAAGGATGTGTGGGGGAATAGTCCTCTGACACTCAGCCTTTACCTTCAGTTCATTTTACTGAGCTCCAGCCATTACCAAAGGACCTGGGGAAGTTGGATGGGCATTCATGTTTCCTTGGGCCTAATGAGAAAGAAAGCTTCAGAGAATCACTACATTTTTATTGTTTTCCTTTTTTATACTTAAAACTTCGGTTGCTTATTTACTCTACTTATGACACAATAGACATATACCTATATCACTGCCAAGAGATATCTTGTTTTACATCATTATCTCCCCAAGGCCTTTTGAGTGTGTATTTGATTGCAAACACTGCAGAATACTGCATCCAAAACCCCACAAGAGCAGCTCTTGAGTTAGTGTCTCAATATTTGTGAAAAACTGTCCAAAATGGTGAATAAAGACCAGACTCAGCTTAAGTCTAGTTTAAAAGAAAATAAAACTTTTTGTCTCTCCGTCTCTGTTTGTGGATGTGTCTCTCTGTCATACACAAACACACACAAGTAATTTATAGAACAACCATTTATCCTTCTGTTCACCAGTCCCCTCCCAGCCTCTCCACCCGCCCCTCGTGTTCATTACCAACTACTCTACTGAGAGCAGTGAAATGGTTCGAGAGAATGGAATGGTGTGGCTTTTTAATAGTAGACAAGTTACTGAACTCAAACTCCAAGACACATCCGAGGATAATATCTCCTTCATAGAATTGTTAGGCTGATTCATTGAGATAATGCATATAAAGACCTTGGCACCAAAGAGCAGTAAGTGGTTGCTGTTGTTATGTTATCATGCAAGGCTATTGATATAAATCTTTTCCAATTTGACTCTAATGTATGTGACATTAGGCAGCCAAGAGGATTAAACTTGAAAATGGAGGATAACAATATATGGCAGAGTGGCTTGGTACTCTCCTTTATCTAATTGGTGGATTCAGTGATTTTTTTTTTTTTTTAAGGGAGGCTTTTGTGTGTGTGAGAGGCAAAATATACATTATAAAAAATTTACCATTTGATCAGTTTTTAACAATACAGTTTAGTGGCATTAAGTACATTCATATTGTGCAACCATCACAACTATTCATCCGCAGACATTTTTCCTCATCCCAAACTGAAACTCTCATTAAACAGTATCTTTCCATTCATTCCCTGCCACCCCAACCATGGGAGCCACTATTTTACTTTCTATCTCTGTGACTTTGACTTTGTTTTAAAATTATAGCCATCCTAGGAGGGTATGAAGTGGTATCTCATTGTGGTTTCAATTTACACGTCCCTAATTAATTATTAATGGTGCTGAGCATCTCTTCATGTGGTTATTGATCTTTAGTATCTTTTCTTTGGAGAAATTTCTGTTTAAGTCCTTTGCCTGTTTGCTGTTATCATCGCTGTTGAGTCGTATGAGTTCTTTATATATTCTGGAAAGTAATTCCTTATCAGATATATGATTTGCAAGAAGTTTCTAAAGTTGAAGTCTAACTCACCTACTTTTCCTTTTGTTGCCTGTGCTTTTGGTGTCATTGAATCCAAAGTCAGTGTTACACGAAGCTTTCCCCTGTGTTTTCTTCTGAGAGTGTTATACTTTATTAGTTCTTATGTTTAGGCCTTTGATTCATTTTGAGTTAATTTTTGTGTATGGTATAAAGTAAGGTTCCAATTTCATTCTTTTGCAATGTGAATATCCCCATATCATTTGTTGATCAATGATTTTTTTTTAACCATGTGCTAGCCTACTAAAGTCAATCTCCTTGGAAAGGACAAGAGAAAAGAGGATCAGGATGACACTGAATCATTTCACACATTGTGTTCTAATATGTTTGTTTTCATAGCTATGTTATAGATATTCCTACTTCCTCCATATAGCATTATGAAGTAGTAGTATTTTGTTCCAAAAAGTACTATAGAATTGAAAATAGAAATATTACTATCCTTCTGACCAAAAAGAAAATTGTCACTAGTTTAACTCAATTTTGTATTAAGTCATAAATAATTTTGTATTTAGGAAGATTTCTTGTCTGACAAATCTTGATTTGAGCAATAGGGTGCAAAAAAGACTAAGGTTGCGTAATCTTTCAAATGGAGAGACTAGAGTAATTCAAAAGTTCAAAAAAGGAGAAAAGAAAGAAACTCAAGGAAAAAAAAACTATAAACTATTAAATCGACTATTATAAACAAATTTGAAATATATTCTAAGAGTGTACACACCACAAAAAAGCTGTATGGCTTCATCATTATTTATCCCATACTAAAATGGAAATATTTCTGTTTTAAAATTGAACAGGGAGGATGCAAGGCAGGCTCAAAAGGGAGGGGATAAATGTATACTTATGGCTGATTCATGTTGTTATATGGCAGAAATTGACACAATATTGTAAAGCAATTATCCTCCAATTAAAAATAAATTTTAAAAGTTAAACAACAGACTAAGAAAATGAGCATATTCACACCTGCAGTTAATCGACAGTGGAACAGGATAACAACTCTAGAATGGGATAGTGATCCACTTTCCCCTTTGTCATCATCTCTGAGTCTATTCATTCCCGAAGCCCATCAACTTATTTTCCAAATCTTTCTGGCTTCACTTTTCTGTTTGGAAGGAAAATGGGAACAAATGAATGAATGGGGAAGGACAAAAAGAAAAACAGATCTATTTTCATGTAGGACCTTTTCTTTCTTTTATTCATTAAACTGCAATTGTCATTAATACATTTTCAAAGATCATGATCAATCCAATGAGGGTGTATATTTTGATGGCGCCAGTTAAATGTTTTCTTAGAGACCCAGTGAGATAAAACGATTATAAGACTCAGCAGAATCCTACAGAGCTGTGTATTTGTTAGTTGCTTAGTTGTCTCCAACTCTTTGTGACCCCACGGACTGTAGCCCACCAGGCTTCTCTGTCCATGGAATTCTCCTGGCAAGAATCCTAGAGTGGGTTGCCATTTCCTTTTCCAGGAGATCTTCCCGACCCAGGGATCGAACCCGGGTGTCTCACATTGCAGGCAGATTTTTTACCATCTGAGCCACCAAGGAAGCCCCTGCAAAACTTTAGGAGTTCCCAAATCTCAGGAGAGGGTAAGATACAAATTATACGCAAAATAGGAAAGTCGTAAGTAAATTAATATATAACATAGAATTCTTACGGGGGCTTCCTAGGTGGCACTAGTGGTAAAGAACCCAGCTGCCAATGAAGGAGAGCTAAGAGGTACAAGTTCAACCCTGGGTTGGGAAGTTCCCCTGGAGGAGGGCATGGCAACACACTCTAGAATTCTAGTCTGGAGAATCCCATGGACAGAAAAGCCTGGCGGGACAGAAACCTTGGTGTGCTGCAGTCCATGGGGTCACACAGAGTCGGACACGACTGAAGCGACTTAGCACGCTGTATGACTTTCTTGACAGAAGAGAAGGCATTTTCTGCCTTAGCCATTTTGTGCTCTAAGCTTGGCCACAGTGTTTATCCTTGAACAGTCTCAGTAATTAATGATGTTAAGGGAACAAAAGAATGCAGTTCAGTGGGAGTCTTTCACTGGGAGTGGTAAAAATTAGCCTGAAGCTCTCAACCACCAGATCATCTAAGAGGGACTCTTGAGAAGTCCCGTAGACTGTATTCATGGGAAGGACTGATGCTGAAGCTCCAATACTTTGGCCACCTGATTCGGAGTCAACTCATCGGTAAAGACTCTGATGCTGGGAAAGATTCAAGGCAGGAGTAGAGGGGGATGACAGAGGATGAGATAGTTGAATGGCATCACTGATTCAATGGACATGAGTTTGAACAAACTCCAAGAGATTCTGAAGGACAGGGAAGCCTGGCGTGCTGCAGTCCTTAGGGTTGCAAAGAGTTGGCCATGACTGAGCAACTGAACAACGACAAGAGATGATGATGTTGACCTTCGATGACTCTCGTGACTTCAGCCAACTAAAGCTTGGACTGTTAACTGTCCAAGCCGCTTCATGAATATGTATATACCCTTAACTTAAAACTTCCCCAATGTTGCTGTTCCAGCTGATACTGCTTTGGGAAAGATCCCTAATGTTCTCCTTGTTGTAAGTAAAAAATCCTTCTTTCTCCTGTGCTTTGGCTTGGTGTGTCTTTTGGCTCGACACTTACCAAGAGGCAAACCCAGTTTTCAGGTAATGATCCTACTGAAATACAGGATTTCTTGAAAGAGAAATTGACTTTTCACTGGTGTAACATGCTATTTCTTCCCAGTGCATGTATATTCTGAAAGAGTTAAGGCCTCCTTTCATCAAAAATAGAAAGTACAAGAATGAAAACAAAATTTTTTGTTTTCAAAACGAAAAGTGAAAGAGAAATAAACCAAATCAAGGAGCTACCCATTTCCTCCTGCACAATTTTTTAAAGCGTGCCTATTCTTATCCTGCTTTTTTCCTGTTACTTTTCATTTGGCTACTCCATATCTCCACACACAGAGAGACTAGAACTTCCTTGAATTTCTATGAATCTATTTTGTGAGTTTGAGTTGTTCTTTCCTGGCAAGGTTCAAATGCATGTTGATAAAAGGAGACAAGTTTACAAAATAATGAAGTTTCAGCTGACCAGTTCCCTAATTTGGAAATTTAAGGGATCACTGAACATTTCTGTGCTTTCATTTAATCATCGAAAAGCACCCATATAGTGATTATCTCCTAGTATTTGAAGATATTTTAGCCAAGAGTTCTCCTACAGCTTCCCAGAAATGACGGGCTTCAAGGAAGGCCGTGCACATGCATAATTAGTGTGCAAACTATTTTATCAGATTCTGAAAGGAACCCATAAGCCAAAAAAAAGCTTTAAAAAGACTAAAAGCTACTCTATGCTCTTAGGGTGACAGAAGGAAGTACAAAAATTAATTCACACTGGAGGAATTTCAGAACTGGTTAGGGAGCCAAACTTAATGCAGCCAATACAATGGGAGCACCATAAAAGGCAAACATATCAAAGAGCTTCATTTCCAGGTTCACTCTGCAGGAGTCCAGGAAAAGGGGGAGATGAATGGGCCAGCAGCAGAGAACGCTTCCTGGAAGAGGTGAGCCTCAACATCCTCTTGTTCTATCTCAGGGGTCTTGTCCAGTCCTATGAATGCTGAGCATGTAAAGGAGATGATCATTTGTTTCTTTTCTAAAATGTTAGCCAGTCAGGTTACAAAGCTGAAATCAAACATGTAAGAGTTTCTAAGTGTTTCTAACCCTCTATGCTAACAACTTCAACCATGCTCCTTTTAAAACCTGCTAGATACGACAACGATTGTGTTTTTAAATAAGGAGCATAAGCAATGTGTCTTACATTATTAGTGGTCCCTGCCTCCATCTTGTAAACTGACTTTAAAAAAAATGAAGCTGGATTTGCCAGCCCCTCCACCCCTGACTTTGTCTCTGAGCCTCACAGTCTCCATCTAGCTGTCACTTTGTACCAGGGAGACAGCTTAATTTTACCACTGCCTGAACATAAATAGTTCTCCAGAATGCAAATTTATGAAAAGAGATTTGAAGAATTATAACCACATTTGCATTCTCTAAGATACTTCACCCTTCTGCTAGCAGGAATAATTTCAGTGCCTATACCACAAAAAACAAAAACAAAAAAAAAACCACCTTTATCTTCTTCAGATGGTATCATTATATTGTGTCAGCTTTCTTGCATTTCCTGTTTCATCTTCCTGCTCAAGGATTTGCATACTTAATTGACTTCACAGGAAATGTACTCACATAAGTGATCATTGAAATACATGTTTTTTTAAGTAAAATGATTATGCTCCAAAAACTAAAAACTTATTGGTGGATTATGAGTTATGGATGGGAGCTTTAGCCTGTTTCTTCTTAGCCAAAATACCTCTCATAAATATACTACATTTAGAAATATTAAATAAACACAAACTGAAATGGAACTCAAATGAATAAATTGAAACTCAGTGTTCATTTAACCAGAGACTTGTACTACATTGTGAATGGAAATTGCTCAGTTTTTGTTTATCATGTGATTCTTGTACAACTGACTGACCCAGAGAGAAAAGTCATGGAATGATCAAGAAAAAGTAATTATTGTGTAGTGCATGTTGAAAATATGTTGATGAATTTAGTAGTAAACAGTGTCAGGGTATCAGGATTATTTCCACTGGCAAATCTTGCCTGCTAATCTGTTTGTCATCTCCCTAGTATGTCACTGGCTCCTCCTTTTAGAGCCCAGGCTTGCCTGTACCTTGAAACTACCTGGGGAACTGTGTTAAAAAATACTGATGCCTGGGGCTCAAAACTAGAGATCTGTATTTAATGGTCTCAGGTTAAACCTGAAAACCTGGATTTTTTAAAACTTCCCAGGTGATTTTAATGGGCTGCCAGGTGAAAAGCTTCTGCTTTAGAACCTAATTTGCACTGTTTCAACAGATAGTGGATGAGAGGCTTTCTGGTTATGCTAAAGAATGTTTCCATTTCAAGGTCTTCTGGCAATGTCTTATTGTCTAAAAAAAATGCCTAGTTTTCTCATACCTGCCTTGCCTTGATCTTCCTCCTCCATTCATTCATTGCCTACTTATGCTGTGCCAGAGACAGTATAATTTCTGACTACTCTCCTAGCTCCTGAGTATCCTCAAGCCCCATTTTAAAAATACCTACAGTTTCAAGGCAATCTCAAATTCCTTTCTGCCCCTGGGAACTGACCCCTGCTCTGCCTTTCTGTCTTGTCTTGGCAATGGTTCTGTCCATATTTCTACCCACATCTCAATTTTGAAAAACATTTTTGTTTAAGAAATAAATAAAAGGAAACATCTACTTACTAAAGAATTTTTATTGTCATGATAGTAATTAGTATTAGTTCAGGATCAAACAAAAAAAATTGATGCCCCTCTTCTAGGTTAATGTGGTAATACACACAAGATCTAGAAATTTGCAACCCCAAATTAAGATGTCAGTTGCTAACAAATATTACCAAAAAATTAACGCATGAACCTAGACTGTTATGTACTTTATGTTTTTAATGAAATGAATAACATCCTATGATAAGGTTTAGACATGTCCTGTATTTAAATATCGATGAGATAGATTTAAATGCGTTGAAATTGATGATTAAAATTATCGTTATCATTTTGTCTTTTTAAGATTATAGTTCTGTTTTAAACAAGTATTATATACTCAAAATTGAAAAGTCAAAAAGTCAGCAAAGGACAAAACAAGGATTATTTATAATATTGTCACCACCGAAGTCAACCACGTTAACATGTTAATATGAATCCTCTACAAACTAATTTTATATATAAAATGGGTTAATAACATACACAGAATTTACTATTCAGACACTTTTTAAAACTTCTGTGTCAGTCTTTAAGACTTTAAAGCTCTACCTGTAGTTCTTTTCATATCAATAAGGCATAGTAACTGGATAAACCTAGCCAGTTACACAAATGTTCTGAGGGCTGAGATAACATGCAAATAAACCTTATATATCAATGTGTGAAAACTGGACAGACCACAGGGTTCAAAAAAGGAAGTACTGTCTGCATAGCTTACTTGCACATTCACTGTCCGAGTTACAGCATCTTCGGAGTCGCTGTGTGCCACGCACGTCAACTCTTTCATAAAAAAATGGTAAGTAATAGATTTTATGACTCTCCTTGGTCTCCGAGCAAACATCTGATCTTTTCTACATAGAGCAGAGAGGGCCGGGTGTGCCTCACGGGCAGGTCTTCCGAGCCTCTGGAATTTTTGCTTATCTCTTCGTCGTTCCCTTTGTTATTAAAGTTGCTAAGGCGTTATTATACCAGTTGAAAGACTGTGGCTGCAGGAGTTCCCTTTTCTGATTCTAGCCTGCGAACAGAGGAAGAGTTATGCTTTAAAGAAAGAAAAGCTACATTCTTTGTCTTTGCTTCTTGAGATGGTTGGTTTAGAAAAACAGTGCAATCAAGTTTCCTTTCATGAGCACTTTAGAAACCTGAGGAAAACTCCAGTGTTATACATTGGGCAACAATGCTGAAGATGAGGGTCGTTTTGATAACATGGTGAAGTTTTACAAGAGGAGTTCTTTTGTTTAGAAAAATGCAGTTTAGGGGATTTCCCTGGTGGTCCAGTTGTAAAGAGTACACACTTCTAGGTGCACGTTCAATCCCTGGTCTGAGAACGAAGCGCCCACATGCTCCTACAACACGGACAAAAACTAAAATTTAAAAAAAGAAAAAGAAAAAAGTGAATTTTATTATTTTAATTAAGAGAAGCAAACAAAATCCAAATAGTCCAAATCTTAGGGACAGTCTGTGTTCCAAAGTTAATAGAAAATCCTTATGTGGAGCACACTTAAAATCATGACTGCATTCCCAGTGTACCATAAAAACTAGCTGAACCCATAATGAACCTAAACTACAGCATTAATATTCTGCTAGCTTCCTATTATTTCTCTGTATAATTGACTGTGTTCTCATACATGTGGTGTTCTTAGGCTCCCAAAGTCCAGGAGAAAGATAACTTTTTAATTCCACACAACTTTCCCCTACTCTCCAGCTCATACAAGACTAGAAATTGGTTACCCCTTCTCTCCTTATGGAGAAGGAAACAGCGACCCACTCCAGTATTCTTGCCTAGAGAATTCCATGGACAGAGGAGCCTGGTGGGCTACAGTCCATGGGGATCACAGAGTCGAACACGACTTTGTGACTGAGAAATCTCTCCTTATGGAGAAGATGACAGCCTTTGCCCCCTCCCAGTGGGAAAATGGGGACGAGGCGATGATCCCTACAGGTACTTGGTGGGGGTAGAGCGTGCACTCTGTAGGCACTGGAATGAACAGGGTAAAGAATTTATGGCACGAGTTTGTAGTCTGAAATCTTATGAGACAAAATGGAGAAAGTGCAGAGGTGACTCAGATGGTAAAGAATCTGCCTGCAATGCAAGAGACATGGGTTTGATCCCTGGGGAGGGAAGATCCTCTCGAGAAGAGAATGGCTACCCACTCCAGTATTCTTGCCTGGGAAATACTAAGGAGAGAGGAGCCTGGTGGGCTTCAGTCCATGGGGTTGCAAAGAGTCGGACACTACTGAGCGACTATCACTTTCACTAATGTTTCCAAACTCTGCCTGCAGATCTAGGACTCTTAGGAAAGATCTTGACATTAATTGCCATACTCTCTTCAGAAATAAGTAAGGGCATTGTGGTTTACAGGGTTATTTGAATTTTCTTAGGGAACACAAGATGGTAATAGAAGAAAAAAAGAAAGGTTTAATTGGATCGTGTGGTGTCTTACAGAATGTTTTCTTAAGAGAGCACAATCTTATTATAAAAGTAACACATTATTAAAGAAAATTTCTTAGAAATATAAACATGCAGAAATGACACAATACATATTTTCTATAGTTCTATCACCTGGGGCAATCATTGCTAAATTAGTATAGATCCTTCTAGAATTTTGTCATTTAAAAGGTATTTTATAAATATAATTTTCTATAAGTACTATCATACTTTATAAACCATTCCCTTATCTGCTTTTTCATTTAAAATACCTGAGTTATGAAAGTATTTTTAATAATGAATCATTTTTAATGACTGCATTGTATTCCATAATTCATTTTAATCGGTTCCATATAGTTGGACATTGAGACTGCTTTTTGTTTTATTTTACTTTCTTTATGGTCATACAGATAAGACTATCATAAACATTTATTTACGTTTGTTGCCTAATTATTTTCCATTGCAAGAAATGCTAAAAGAATAGATAGATCAAAAAAAACACAAATATATTTTGACTTTCAACCAAGTTACCCTCTTGTAAAACAGCATATTTTAATTTTACCTACTGTATAGTGAGAGCTTCCCTAGTGACTCAGTGGTAAAGAATCCACCTGCCAATGCAGGAGACACAGGAAATGCAGGTTCGATCTCTGGGTCAGGAAGATCCCCCGTAGAAGGAAATGGCGATCCACTCCAGTATGCTTGCTTGGGAAATCCCATGGACAGAGAAACCTGATGGGCTACAGTCCATGGAGCTGCAAAAGAGTCAGACACAACTTAACAACTAAACAACAAAAACGACAAAACTATATAGTGCCATGGTGCACAACTTTCCCAGTTGCAATAATGCTATACGATACCTATCTTTGTAGCTTATCAAGGTTATACTTAAAAAGGAAGTATATTTCCTTTAGTTTCTCTCTCCCCAACATTGCCTCTGACATTCTATAACAAGTTGCAGAAGGGCAGGCAGCATATAAAAGGAAGGAAGGAAACTCTTCTACTTTTTCTCCTTGGGAGGCATCATAGATCAGTCAAAGGCTGTATTTCTACCTACTTATTCTCTGCTTTCTAGTCGCATGGTTTTTTCATAAGTCACTTAAGCTCTGAGTTTGTTTCCTTATCCAACAATGATGAAGATGATGATGATAGTATCTTGAAAGGTTGTTTTAAAGAGTAAATAAGATTGTAATTATAAAGCACCCATTAAAGTACAGGCAGCCACCAGACACTGAATGAATGTTGGTTTCTTTCTTTCCAGTCCCAAATAAGTGATTTCCTAAGGAAGTATAAAGACTCCTGGTGAACACAGGAAGATAATAATAATGGCCATTAACGTTTGTGAGCCTCGACATGTAAAAGTAGTGAAAGTGTTAGTCACTCAGTCATGTCCAACTCTTTGTGACCCGATAGACTACAGCCCACCAGGCTCCTCTGCCCATGGATTTCCCCAGGCAAGAATACTGAAGTTGGTTGCCATTCCCTTCTCCAGGGGATCTTCACAACCCAGGGATCAAATACAGGTCTCCTGCATTGCAGCTAGATTCTTTACCATCTGAGCCACCAGGGAAGCCCAAGCCTTGGCATCCACCATCTCATTAAATCCCTAACAGTTCAGTTCAGTTCAGTCGCTCAGTCGTGTCTGACTCTTTGCAACCCAATGGACTGCAGCATGCCAGGCCTCCCTGTCCATCACCATCTCCCAGAGTTTACTCGAACTCATGTATGGCAATACCATCCAACCATCTCATCCTCTGTCCTCCCCTTCCTCTGCCACCTTCAATCTTTTCCAACATCAGGGTCTTTTCAAATGAGTCAGTTCTTCATATCAGGTAGCCAAAGTATTAGAGTTTCAGCTTGAGCATCATTCCTTCCAAAGGACACCCAGGGCTGATCTCCTTTAGAATGGACTGGTTGGATCTCCTTGCAGTCCAAGGGACCCTCAAGAGTCTTCTCCAACACCACAGTTCAAAAGCATCAATACTTCAGTGCTCAGCTTTCTTTATAGTCCAACTCTCACATCCATACACGACCACTGGAAAAACCATAGCCTTGACTAGATGGACCTGTGTTGGCAAAGTAATGTCTCTGCTTTTGAATATGCTGTCTAGGTTGGTCATAACTTTCCTTCCAAAGAGTAAGCGTCTTTTAATTTCATGGCTGCAGTCATCATCTGTAGTGACTTTGGAGCCCCCCAAAATAAAGTTTGCCACTGTTTCCACTGTTTCCCCATCTATTTGCCATGAAGTGACGGGGCTGGATGACATGATCTTAGTTTTCTGAATGTTGAGTTTTAAGCCAACTTTTCACTCTCCTCTTTCACTTTCATCAAGAGGCTCTTTAGTTCTTCTTCACTTCCTGCCATAAAATCCCTATCACCTCCTTGCAAACAGTTACTGCTATTGTTCCTGTTCTCTATCTGAGAAAACTGACTGTTGGGAAGGGTGATTCCCTTACTCACAGCCACACAGCTGCTGAATACTGGGACTGAAATTTGAGCACAATCCTGTCTGCTCTCAAGGCCTGAGCTTTTCTGTATTATGCTGCTGAGGAAAAGTAGGTACCAAGGTAGACAATGGTTTAAGAAAAGCTGGGGCTGGTTTTTAGGAGTGCCAAGGACCTTTTCTGAGGCTGATGACCACCTCTGTTAGATCTGGGAGGCATTGCTTGTCACTTCTGCTAGTACCATTATGAATTATCCTATTTTCAGAATGATCAGTTTACAGAAAGCTTCTTGTAGAGCTGTTGGGGTGGGAGACTGAAGGGGTCACTGACTTTGTGGCTCTCCACCCCAGGGCTCAGAAAAAGGGGTTCAATGATCAAATATTTAGCCTTTCTCTAAGCTCTCTGTTACTGGTATAACTAAGCCCGCCTCTTCCAGGTAGAGTGCCGGAAGCGGGTATTAGAAAGTGGAACCACACGGTGGCCCATGTGGTTATTGAGAAATCTACCTGTTATCACCCTCTTCCT
Organism: Neotragus moschatus; assembly: GCA_006410615.1. Lineage (NCBI taxonomy): Eukaryota > Metazoa > Chordata > Mammalia > Artiodactyla > Bovidae > Neotragus > Neotragus moschatus. The sequence goes on from SJYA01002588.1 coordinate 710,230, forward strand.
ATAACTTATTGGTAGAGGAACTGTAGAAACTTGTGGGAATTAGGTGGAAAAGTACATGGGGTTTTGTGAGGACAAGGACATAAGCTATAATGAAAGATGGATTTCAGCTACCTGGTGGCAGGGAGTGCTGGCTTTGCAGTGGGATCTTGACTCGGTCTTGCCAGCTCTTTCTCAAGTTGCTTAGTAAGGGTAGAGGATTGGCTATGGCTTCCTTGATGTTCTTTATAATATGATTCTACATTTTAGAAGCAGAAGGACAAAAAAGTAAGATTCTGTTTCTCAAATGTCTGATCCTGTGGAATTAACTTAATCTGAAACTTTAAACAAATTATCTCACTTCACAGCCGGAAATGGAAATAATAGAATGATAACTGTCTACATGACAAATACTTTTAGGCACATTTCAAGTTGTAGATTTCCTGAAAAAGAATGAGGAGAAAATAGTGAAGCATGCACAGATTTTTGTATGTTCACAGTTAGTGAACATACCAAATATTTTACCAATAAAACTTAGACTGTTTAAGAAATGAAGTATAAAATTGGTTTGAGAGTTTTATTAGTTTGGTTTGCTCCTTTCAGTCAGCTTGCAATTTGCATGTGAGCTACTTACGGAAGAAATGTGTTATCACTATTTAATGAAGGCTTATTGAGCCCTTGTTCCTTGTTGAACTCTGCTGGACAAGAATGCAGGGCGAAACAGATGGTGAGGGCCTGACTTCTTGGAGCTCACACTGAATGTGGTGGATATAACTTTAACACACACCTGAATATTCTGAAGAGTCAGAGATGGAGCCTGGAAATTTGCATTTCTAGGTGATATTTTCAGGTGATGCTGATGCTGTTAATCCAGGGACCACACTTGGAGGACCATTGTTCCCTGGAAAATGGAAAGCTAATTCAAGTAAAGTTAAGTGAAAGTGTTAGTTGCTCAGTCATTTCTGACTCTTTGCGACCCCATAGACTGTAACCTACCAGGCTCCTCTGTACATGGAATTCTCCAGGAAAGAATACTGGAGTGAGTAGTCATTCCAGGGGATCTTCTCGCCCCAGGGATCAAACCCAGGTCTCCTGCATTGCAGGCGGATTCTTTACAATCTGAGCCACCAATTAGAGTAAACATGTAAGTAAAATACCAAGTAGTGAGCTCTAAAGGAGGTAAATAAGGAGCTGAGACAGAACATAAGAAGGAAACATCCTTTTTAGATACCAATCTGGTCTTTGATGCAGTGATGTTTAAACTAAAGCCCTGGTTCTCAACCCTGGTTGTACATTGAAATCATGTGAGTACCTTATAAATCATACCTATTCTCAAGGCCTCAGCCTAAACTGGTTAAATCGAAACCTTAATGTATAAACTGGGGCCTGGTGCAGGTTGAGAATTATGGCACCGAAGACTGAGAATAAACTGGGCACAGGGAATGTGGCAGTAAAGACCATTTCAGGCACAGGAAATGGCAGGTACAAAAGACAAGAGGCAGGAGAGAGGTTGGATTTGCAAGAATACATGAGGCAGGAGGAGAGGAGAGGGGCAAAGAGGTGGCTTCTAAAAAGAGGCAACTGTCACATGTTACTGGGTTTCCAGGACCATGACAAGGAATTGGATCGTATTTTGTTCCCCTCTAGCAGCCACTGAAGACTCCCAAGCAAAGGAGTCCATGTCATTGTCCAATTCACATTTTGAGAGGAGGGTTTTTTCTGAACCAATGTCCTTGGTTCAGAATGTCCAGATGTCCTTGACCATGACAGGGGGCTTCATTAATTTAACTTTTCGAATTGACTTCAAAAAGTCAATACTGACTTTTTCTCCCTCATCCTTTAAAACTGTGAGCCCCAGATTTAAACACAACCAAGAGTTTAAATTGTGAAGGATTTCTGAGGGGAATTAGTTTGTGACCCCACAAATGATTTGAGGGGCTGCAATGGAGGCTTAGTTGAGAGCTGGTATCCCAGGCAAATTAGAGAATGAAATCTGAGCTACAAGAATCCCTCTGGTAGGGTTCCCACCCAGTTCTTTCATGGAGAGGGAGAGCATGGTTCTTGTCTTTATCATGTAAGTTGGAGGGGGTCAGTCGCAGTTCTGAATGACAGGCTACTGTCCCCAAATAGAAGTCCACATACCTCCACACACTCTCTTCACATGCACGCCTACTCTCTACTCTTGATCTGTATATCCTCTGCTTCTGCATAATGGACTACCTCCCTTTTGCTGCAAGATCTGTACCAATGTGTTAAAAAAAAAAAAAAAAAAAAAAAAACCTCCTCTGTTATGACAAGCAAGTTTTGAGCCAAGACTGAAAAGTTCAAATTATATGAGATCTCATTCATGCACAGGTCAATGCACGGGGGAGGAAATTAGAGGCACTTTAGAGCACATTTGCGCAGACACTAAATGCTCAGCAGCCTTGCTCTTGAAGCAAATGGGTGGGGGCTCCAGCTCCGGGTTTGGTAACTTCAATATATCATTTCCCTAATTCTTGGAGATGCATTTCATCTGACCTTTCTTTCCTCCTGTACCCTTCTCTTCTTAAAATACTGTAGCATGTTAGCAAACAGCGTGACAAATGTTCACATACTCACACCCAGAGTTCATGCATTTTCTTATACCATTTTGTCATATTATTGCCATTTTGCCATCTTTTCAAAAAATAAAAAAGGCAAAGTTGAAGCCCTCATTTCACCCTCCCCAGTTCCATGCCCCTCCCTCTACAGGTAGAGGAATGTCGGCTCTGAGAGTGACACCTCACCTTCCCTAACGTGTTTTTATATTTTTATTTAACCTGCCTGTATCCATAAGATACCGATAAGAATGATTGCCCACTTTGCTTTTCTATGATTTGTGCATTTGCATTCTTTTTTCTTGACATTGGTATGTTTTCAGTATATATGCATTTGGACGCACGCAGCTCTAGTTCCACCTATTCTATTTCTGTGTAATTATATTATTTATTTAGCCATCTATTATCCAGTGTTGAATTTATTGTCATTATATTCCATCTCAAACACTACTAGAATAAATATTCTTTTGCATAAGGGATCTGGGCACCTTTAAATTTACTAAATTTAGCAAATTGTTTTCTGAAATCATTGTAACAATTTATCTCTTGCTCATCTTTTATGAGATTTCCCATTTCCCTACATCATCCCTAAAACTTTTATTGCCAGATTTACTGATAGAGTTTTAAGAATTTATTATTATATGCAAAACTTTATTCATTTAAAAAATTTTGAATTAAGCTACAATTTTAAATTGATTTACAATACTGTTATTTCAGGTGTGCAGCACAGTGATATATCTATATATATTCTTTTTCAGATTGTTTTACATTATAGGTCATCTCAAGATATTGAGTATAGTTCCATGTGCTGTATGGTAAATCCTTATTGTCTATCAATTTTGTACATAGTGGTGTATATCTGTTCATCCCAAGTTCAGTTCAGTTCAGTTCAGTTGCTCAGTAGTGTCCGACTCTTTGCAACCCCATGAATTGCAGCATGCCAGGCTTCCCTGTCCATCACCAACTCCTGGAGTTCACTCAGACTCAAGCCCATCGAGTCAGTGATGCCATCCAGCCATCTCATTCTCTGTCGTCCGCTTCTCCTCNTATCTCTAATTTTCTTGGAGAGATCTCTAGTCTTTCCCATTCTGTTGTTTTCCTCTATTTCTTTGCATTCATCCCAAACTCCTAGTTTATTTCTCCCCCTCCTTTCCCCTTATGGTAACCATAAGTTTGCTTTCTATGTCTGTGAGGATGTTTTGTAAATAAGCTGATTTGCATTATTTTTTTAGATTTCTCATGTAAATGACATCACATAATAATTTTCTTTCGCTGACTTACTTCACTTAGTATAATCTCTAGGTTCATCCATGTAAAATGGCATGTAAATGGCATTGTTTAATTCTTTTTTGTTACTGACTAATATTCTATTAAATATAAATATAAATACAGATATATCACATCTTCATTGTTGACTCATCTGTCCATGGACATTTATGCTGTTCCCATGTCTTGGCTATTGCAAATAGTGCTACTAAGAATATTGGTTTTCATGTATGCTTTTTTTTTCTTTTGTTTAGGTCTTTTATTTATATAATTATATAAAAGTATATATAATTCTCCTATTTAGTTTTCTATTTGACTCTTAAGATAGCCTCAAAGGAAACTGATACATGTGACCTCTGAAAGAGGATAGAAGTGTTGATCGTTTAACCAGATCTCAGAGTTATATTCTAATTTGGGTGCTTTTTTTTTTAAAAAAAAATATATATTTAATTTAAATTTATTTATTTTAATTGGAGGCTAATTACTTTACAATATTGTATTGGTTATGCATGCTTTTTAAATTAGAGTTTTTGTCTTTTCTGGATATTTGCCCAGGAATGGGGCTGCTGGACAATATGGTACCTCTATTTTTCGTTTTTAAAGAAAACTCCATGCTGTTTTTCATAGTGGCAGCACCAACAGTGTAGGAGGGTTCGCTTTCCTCCACACCCTTTCCAGCTGCTTAATTTGTAGACCCTTTTCTTTCTTTTTATTTATTTATCTTGGCTGTGCTCTGTCGCCATTGCTATGTGCAGACTTTCTCTAACTGTGGTGCACATTCCTCTCTAGTTGTGTCTCTCAGGCTTAGTTGCCCTGTGGCATGTGAGACCTTAGATCCCTGACCAGGGATCAAACTTGTGTCTCCTGCATTAGAAGGTGGATTCTCAGCCACTGGACCGCCAGAGAACTCCCCTGTAGACTTGATGATGGCCATTCTGATTGGTATGAGGTGATTTCTCATTATAGTTTTGATTTGCATTTCTTTAATAATCATTGATATTGAGCGTCTTTTCACATGCTTGTTGGTCATCTGACTATCTTGTTTGGAGAAATGTCAGTTTAGGCCTTCTGCTCATTTTTTTGATTGAATTGTTCATTTTTTTATATTGACTTGTATGAGCTGTCAGTATGTTTTGGAAACGAAACTCTTGTTGGCATAGCAAAACTCATTTTTATTTCAGGTTTCCTGATTACTACTAAGATGGAACATGTTTTTGTAAGTTTATTGACCATTCAGGTAACCTATTCTGTAAATTCTTCTCATGTGCTTTGTTCATTTCCTATGGATTATCTTTTCATGTTGATTTATAGTAATCCCTTATATATTCTAGGCATTAACTCTATTATGTCATTTAGGAAGGGAACATGTTAGTCACACAGTCATGTCCAACTCTTTGCAAACCCATTGACTCACTGTAGCTCGCCAGGCTCCCCTGTCCACAGAATTTCCCAGGCAAAAATACTGGAGTATGTTGCCATTTCCTTCTCCAGGAGATCTTCCCAACCCAGGTGTTGGGTCTCCGGTATTGCGGGCAGATTCTTCACCATCTGAGCCACCAGGGAAGCTCATGTCAGTTATATGCATTGCTAATGTTATGCTTTGAATCTATGGCTTCTTTTTTATTTTATTTTTAGTGTCTCTGTTTTATATGCAAGTTTTAAATCTTAATGCTGTCAAATTTTAAAATAAATCTATCATTTCTGCTTTGATGTCAGTTTTAAACAGTTATTCCCTACTCTCAAATATTAGAGCTATTTTCCTCATCTTTCCTCTAAATATTTTAAAGATTTTATTTTCACCTTTAGGTCTTTAATAATCAGGTCTTTATACCTGTGGATTGTCAAGTACTATCTAGTTCAGTCTCTTTTTTCACCTACTTCCTTCTGTTGCTTCCTTTGTCGTATGTCCCGTTCCCATATATGTGTGACTCTGTTTCTAAGCTCTTAACTCTCATATATTGTTTGATCTGTATACTTCATAAAACTCCATATATAGCATTATCCCTCACATCTTACTCCCAGGCTCTGGATTCCTATATCTTCTTACCCAAGTACACTCGCTCTTACTTATTGTTTAACAATTTCTACTGCTATTTAAATAGTATTTCTGTTATTATTCTCTCAAACACAACAAAATCTTAATACAATGAAATTACTCATTGAATATAAACTTCCAATCCAATTCCTCGTTCTTAACACTTTTACTTGGAAGAAACGTCCTCCACCTTTACTCACATTTAATCAGCCAGAATAAATTGCATAGTCATGCCTCAGCTAAAAAGCACAGAGATGTAGGGATGTATAACCTTTATGCATTCAGGGTAATGGCAGAGATGGGTACCCATTTGAAAGAGGAATAATATTATATACCACAATGTATATTGAGTTTTGTATGACTGAAAACTGTTTCATTTTAATTTCAATCTTAAATGATAGCTTAGCCATATGTAAATATTCTAAATTGATATTACTTTTCCTCAGCACTTTACAGACTGACCTCATTGACTTCTAGTGTTGCAGAATCATGTGCTATATAAGTCTAATTGTCTTACCCTGTAGGTAAAATTCTGTCATTCCTTTCAAGATGCTTCTTTGTCTTTATGTTTCACAGCTTTAGTGTGCTTCATAGACATGTGAATTGATTTTTATTTATCCTTCTTGATACTCAGAGTTGCAAGTTAAAGCAAGGATCTACAATATTTCTGTGAAGAGCCGATAGTGAATATTTTAGGCTTTTTAGGTTTTGTGGTCTCTCTTCCAACTATTCAGCTCTATCATTGTAGCACGAAGGCAGCTGAAGACAATGCATAAACAAATGGCTGTGGCTGCATTCCAATAAAACTTTATTGACAAACATTGGTGGCAGGCTGGCTTTGGTCCATGGGCTATAGTTGTCAACCCCTGATGTAAAGCCTAATGATTTTCCTTAACTCTGTAAGATTCTAACCTATTATTTCTTCAAAAACTATTACTCTATCATTTCCTCCTTCCTAGTTTTTTTCTCTAGCATCCCTGTTACTCTAGTGAAAGCTCGATAGACTCAATCTATCCTATGTGATGATAACTGCTCTTCCACAGTTTTTTTCTCTATGCCTCTGTGATCAATCCTGAATCAGTTTATCAACTTGATCTTCCCATTCACTTCATCTATGTCTAGCGTGACCAACAGTCTCAGTTTGCCCAGCACTTTCCCAGTTTCAGCCCTGAAGTCCCATGTCCCAGAAACTTCTCAGTCCCAGACAGACCAAGATACTTGTTTACTTTACCTGTGTCCAAGCCATAGTTCATCCCATATATTGAATTTACGTTTCAATGGTTACATTTTTATTTCTAATTTTTAAAATTGGTTCTTTTTGGTAATCACCTGTTCTTACCTAATGTCTGCCCATTTTTGTTTCGAGTATTCTCACACTCTCCTACAGATATTATTCATTTATTTTTTTACTTGATGTATCCTTAAGGTCACTTTCAGATTGTCCTATTATTTTAGCTTAAATTGAGGCAAATCCATCTTTCAATTGTTGATTTTGTTGCATTTTTATTTTTTGTTTATAGTCTTCTTTCTGTATTTTGGAACCATGTGGTAACCCATTTGAGATGGTTTTGTTGGTAGATTGCTTAGTTTTTGCTTTCTATTTGCTGTCTCCAATGTTGTGCTTACTTCTACTTCTTCCTGAGGTTCCTCCAGCCCAGAAACAGGTCTATATTGATAGCTGATTCAGGCCCCCAATAATTTTGCACATTTAGTATATTCATTACTAAGTCAACTGGCATCTTGGCCCAGATTCTGGTTCTAGGACTGTGTCTAGCCCAGCATTTCTCAACTTAGCAACGTTGTACATTGCAGGATGTTTAGTAGCATCTCTAGTCCCAGCCCACTAGCTTTTGCAGCATCTCTGTCCCCCTCATTATGACAACACAAAGCATTTCCAAATGTTACAAAATGTGCTTCCTGCTCCCCTTACCAAGCTCACATTCACAGTTGAGCACTGCTGGTCTATCCTTAGGCAGTTCTTAGCATTGATCATTTGGTCATCTTTCATGGCCCTGAGGATGGGAAAAAGCATATCTGTCCCTGCCCTTGCTTTCAAAGATCAGCCATAGCTCAGATTCTCAGATTACCTATAAGAGCTGAATTAATAAATACTTCTGTACCCTAAACCAACAGCCCACCTGACCACCCCTTCAGTCTTGCTCTCACTCAGTTCTGTTCTGTTTCTGATACAGAAAGGAGCATTTCTTTTTGAGGGTTGCTATTGTTAAATTTTCTCATTTCACATTCTGTCATGGGCATGTGGTTAGGCCAGTAATTCCTCTTCTCTGTCTCATGTCCCTCACTTCCCTTTAGTGTCATATCTTTCCTTTTTCTTTTCTCCCTCATCCTCAATCAGTGTTATTGTGTAAATCAACAAACTAGAGGAAATGTGTCAGCATCACAGTTGATGAGATACTTGAAGAATTAGTCCAGTTTCTTCTAGGTCTCTATTACCACCCTTATCCCTGTCCCAACTTATTAACACAGTATTTTTCAAAATGTGATCATTAAACCAGCAACATCAACTTCATTGAACTGGAGCCTTAATGAAAATTCTTGGGTGGAGCCCAAGACTGACTGAATATGTTCTGGGATTTGGATCCAGCCACTTGTACATTAAACACACCCTCCATGTGATGCTGATACCTGCTCAAATTTGAGATTCCCTATAATAAGATGGCTAGAAACTTGAACCAGTGGCTCTCAACCGGGCAGCACATTGGAACTGGCTGTTTAACTTTAAAATACACCGCTGTCTGAGTGCCACCCCCCAGGGATACTGATTCAGCTGGTCTGTCTTGGGCTCAGGTTCTTTTTATTTTTAAGCTCCCCCAAAAGATTGAAACATCCAAAGTTTGCTTTAATTATTTATTTACTGCTTAACCCATTTTGATGATCATGTACACCAAGTCTAACCCAGTGTAACAGGAACCCTAAGTGAAAATTGGTAAATTTTTAGTGAATAGGGTTTAAAGTGAGTCTGGTTTGGAGTTGGACTTTCTGGATTTGAATCTCACTACTGCCCATTTTGAGCTATTTGATTTTGATCAGCTTACCCTCTCTGTGCCTAAGTTTCCCCATGTGTAAAAAGAGATGAATAACTATATCTACTACTTATTAAGGTTGTTATAAGGCTTATGTAGTTTTACATATGAATGTCTTCAGAGTAATGCCTGTTGCATAACAAAAGCTATACAAAATTTTTCTAAAACGATTATTTGTCTCATAAGCAAAATATGCAAAGAACTTGCAAAACAAAATTCAGTCAAAATAAGTGTTTTGAGAATGGGAATTTTAAAAGCATTCAATTTTTTTCTCTTTTTTTAATATTAAGATCTTTTACTTTATATGGCTAATTTCCCCCCCAAAAATGCTATATGCTCTTAAAATATTAATTCAGTAAAAACTAATTTTATTAAAATTTTTCAGAATTTTACTATATACCTTTTAAAACCAGCTAGTGGAACTGTAAAACCAGAGCTCAGAATTGCTCTTTTCTAGTCAGATTTTAACTACAAAAACTGATAAGCCAACAATAAATTGAATCCTTATGTAAGTACTGGCAGAGATCAAAAGAAGTTGAAATAAACATCTGCTGAATTTGATCTATGACAGACATTTAGTTGAAAGAATTCATGTGAAATCTAGTAAAAACTCTCTAATGGGAGGTTTAGGAGGCTTAACTTACATTGATACATTTTGGTTTGTGAGTGTACGGGCATACTCCAAAAGAACTACTGGCAATTTTATTCATCATAACTTTGAAAGTAGTTGAGTTGACTTTATCACAAAAGGACATTCATCCGAAAGAACCTAATTTTGTCAGATGTGCTCACAACTGCATGAGACAGCATTTCAGGCCTGGGTGGATTCTTTTTATTTTTTTTAATAGCAGAACTAGCTCTCCCAACACAGTAAGGCTGAGATACACACTGTTTAGTAAATTAGTTCCCTAAGGGGTGAGGTTGGGGGAGGGGTGAGTTTCCAAACTATCTGTCCTTAATTACCAAGCATACTAAGGAAAGACTGTGAAGGCGAATCTGTTGTACCTTCTGACTTCTAAGCAAAGTCCACCTGTAGCTACTGCACAAATGAAAAGTAGATGGTTTCAATTCTCCATAGATGTAAAAGTTAGCTAACTTGAGCAAACATTGATTGAATTTGATAAGCAGGGCAAGGAGAGAGGAAGTTTCAGAAAGCAGGCAAAATAACCACATCTAGGTGGCTAATGGGCAGGAAAAAACAGGCATAATATCTATACATCCTGACCCTCCTACATCCCCATTTTTCTCCCCTTCCACACAGTAACTCCTGCTATTTAATTTGCAAGCCACACAGACCAAAAAGAAAGAAAAAAGGAAATCTGCAGGCACATTCCTGAGAAATGACGCTACATTTACCCTTTGATCAGTGAGAAAACTGGTTGTTCTCTTCTGGTTCATTACGGATACACGGACAGGTAGTTAATCCACCAGAGATGAAGGAATATTCCCTTCTTGGGCAAGCAATGTGGAAAAACTAGAAATATATCACATCTTTACATGAGTAATATGTGTGCTACTTTTTACACTGTTAAGATCTGTATTTAACTGTAGGCTATAAAGTCTGCATCTGTAATTTCAATTAAAGGAAGATTCTACTTAACAGTGTACTCTTTCAGTTAGTCTAACAAATATGTTTCTTTAAGGGTGCTAGACCCACAGAGGAGACAGAAAGAGCTGTGGTTAAAATGCCGGGCCATTAGAACTGTAGGCTGAGGCTGGGAGTCTTGCCCCAGGGTCAATTCTGTTTTCTCAAGCTCCCTGGGTTGTTGTTTTCTCCTTGTTGCTTCCCTACAATGAGTCTCCATTACCAAATCTACTGGATTATTTTACAGGAGACACCCACTTTTTAAGCTACCTGCTTAATTCCTGGAAACATTGGAGTTGGTGACCCCAGATCAGATAGTTTCCTTTCTGGCTTTAATATTCTATGAGTTGAATAAATTCCATAGTTCTGGGTATATAGAATCAGGGTGAAGTTTGGTAAATGGTCTTCTGGGTAGGCAGCTGATACGGGATGCCTTTGGATTGGAAGCAGTATCTAGGTAAGGGAAGTGCGATCAGATTTCAGTACAGAACAACCAGCTGAAAAGTTCTGGACTATGTGTGTGTGTGTACAGAGGAAACTGGTGAGTGGTTAAATTTTAGTATCAAAGAGGGTATTGATGTCTGCAACTCACTTTGAAATGCATCCAAAAAAAAAAAAAAAAAGATGAATGGATAAATAAATAGAAAGCAAAAACAAGAGTGGAAAAATGCTAACAAATGGAGACTCTGAGGAGAGGGGGTGTATTTTGGTATTCACTTTCAAAAAACTTTCAGATATGCTTGTAATATTTCACAGTGAAAAGTGGGGTAAAAAGTTTAAGTGTCAAATAGAATGAGCAAACAGAGCTGGGAATTTTAGTACAATACTCCATGTCCTATATTCTTACCCGTGTGTTTATTTATACAGCTTCCATTTATCTACTGAGATCAGCAAGAAGTGTTTTCCCCTCTAAATGTATATAGCCTTATTGTTCTCTCCTCTTATAAAAATGGTATGCATGGTGATGAATATTTTTCAGAAATATGAGAAAGTAAAATGTACAGATAGTAATAGTTCCACTGTCTGAAGAAAATCATAGTTAACACTTTAGTAATAATTTTTCAAGACATACCCCTAGAGAGTGTTTCTTCTATACATGCCTCTGTAGCTAAGCTGTTGCTCTTCTCCATTTTCTTCTCTGCCCACCCAGCTCTGACCCTTCCTTTAATGCATGACTAATTTTTTCCCTTTGAGAAGCCTTCCACTTTTCACTCTTGCCCCATTCTTACACCCCCTTGACTCGCCATGTCCTACCTTCAGCATTTCTCTTGTCAATGCCTTGAAATTCTCATCAAGCACCTCTAATATTCAAATGCATTTTCTCCCCAGTTATTTTGTATCCTACCGTGTTATCTTCGTACCCCAAGCTGCTGATACATGTTTGCTGTCAGACTCATAATTTTACTGGAGCTTAATCTGATTAAGGCAAATTGTCCACCTGATTTAATGAGTAACTTCATAGTTTAAAACAAAATTCTCACTTGATTCAAAAATAAGGATATCTGTGCCAATCCATTTCAGCTAAATCATGGAAAACACAGAGATTATAACACATAGAATTGTTTCAGAAAATATAAGCCAACCTCTCTGCAAGTTTTATATTAGATTTTGTCATTGACATTTCCCAAGAGCTCATAATGAGTGATTTGGTACAGTCTCTAACAGAGAGGGGGAAGGCTCAGCCTCCCTAGATGGGTATTGGCAGTTTTTATGGCTATTTTTATTTCATAGAAATAAATCTAGATTTTTGATTCTTTAAGAGCAAAAAGAAATATTCTTTTCTCATATTTGAAAATTGTCTTTAGCAAATCTACTTCAAGGAGTTTCCTTGAGTTCACCTTTTTGCACTGTAAATTTTTAAATGGTTTCCTATTTTATAGAAACATCTTAATCCTATTAAAAACTTTCAGGGAATCTCAAATAATAGATTAATAGGCTAGATAGTCTGGGTGATAAAAAGTATACTTTTCTTTAGAACTATAAAAATAGATTTTTTTCTCTCCCTCCTTTTAGTATAGCACTGTCCTGAGCTATATGGATATTTGAATCACTTTTCAAACTTTGTACTAAGGAAATAAGGAACATAGTAACAGTGGCTAACATTTTACTAAGTGCTTCCTCTATACCAGACAATGGTATATTTTAAAAATATCAGTTCAGTAAATTCTTACAATTCTGTGAGATATACTACTTTACCCCATTCTATGGATCTGGAAACCAAAGGCTAAATAACTCACAACCAGTAAATGAGTGGTGGAACTAAGGTCCAAACCCAGGCTTTCTCCAGAGCCTGTGCTTGAACCATTCCTCTTGGCTGACTCTAGACTACAAAAAATGGCACTAGAACAGCCTAGAGGCAGCGCATGATGGAACTTATTGTTTCATAAGTTAGAATGAGTTTAGCTGTCTCTAGGCAGGTGTTACTCAGTATCAGATTACTAGTTAACTGTGCTAAATGGATGCTGTGAGCCCTTCTTTTAAGACATATGCTTTAACCTTCTATTAAAAAATGCTTTAACCTTTTATGAAAAACATCAAGTTGACTTCTGCTTCCTTCCCTCTTCTGTGCACAACAGATTTTTTTTCTTTTTGTGTCTGTTAAGCAAAATATATTAAAGGAAATTCGAAAAGAGAAATAATCTACAGTCAAAACTATTCCCCTCATGTTGTATGACCATCCATTCTTTATCTATAAGTAAATATATAAATATTTTAATATAATTTTCATAGCATTTCTTCACCTAAGGTTAATTCATGAGCATTCTTCCATGCTGTTACCTGCTACTCTCAGTTCTTTTAATGATTTAAGTTAAGATATCATAACTGACTTAGACATTTTGTTTGCTGCCAGGATTTTTCCAATTAGAAAACTGTAATAAACATTTTCTTGCATATAATAATGTTGGTTGTTTTCTTAATTGGGATGATTTCCTTAAAGTCATAAAGTTAATTTAAAAATGAATTTTTTGCTTGTTTATGGATATAGAAACATTGAAAGAATAAGAGTCAATTTTTTCACATTAATTACTTAATAGTAAGACAATATTAAATAAGTTTTCTTTAGTTGCTGTTGAACACTTTCGATTACATTAGGTTACTATTTCCTCTCAGAGAGGATCCATAAATCCTCTCTGAAGGGAGTGAAGGGCTATCTATTGACATTTAATGATATCTTCATATTTAGATTCTTAATTTAGAATATATTATTTGTGCAAATAATTTATATATTTTGTTTTCTATTTATTTTATTGCTGTTGTCTATTGTCACATGGCAGGCTTATCTCCTTTATGAGCTGGCCTCCTCTGCTGTAAATTCTCTCGAAGTCAACACCTTTCTGGATAAAAACTGTAATCAATATTCTGCTGATTTTCCTTTTAACTCTACTCTCTATTTGCAATCTACTATGACTTAGAGATGAAATTCAGTGTGAAGTTAAAATAATATTTATGTGGATATTCTATTTCCCTGTTTTTGTTATTTTTAGATTATCGCATATTATGGCTTTCTTTTGAGCCATCTATACCTATGCTTGTATTACTATACCTTGTCAATTATTATTGTATAATATCTTCTGATATCTAATAGAGCTAATCTCCTTCATGCCCTCCATCACTACTCTTTTGTCACAGTACTCACTGATGTTTATACTCATGTATTTTTCTAAGTAAAGTTTATAATTAAGTTCTTCAAACACAATAGTAATATTGTGATTCTGTCACTCTTTCAGTATCAAAAAATAAAATAAAATGATGTACAGTATCCAGCTTTCCTTTTCAAGGTAGTTCTGTATAGAGTTCAATTTACTTTTCATATATCACACTTTAGAGATGTTCTTGTCTATTCAAGTAGCCCCACAGATTCTTAGAATGATTTTTCAGTTCAGGGCAGAGTCTTGCCAAAGAATGAGAGCAGTCTCAACAGAATAAAGTTAGCCTTCAGTAAAACTCTAGCGCTAGATAAGACTGTACTCCAGGGACTTTCCTGGTGACCCAGTGGTTAGGACTCAGCACTTCCCCTGCAGAGGGCATGGGTTCCATCTTTGGTCAAGGAACTAAGATCCTGCAAGCTGCCTAATGCAACCTAAAAGAAAGCGATGAAACTGTATTTCCGTCTACATAGTGAGCCAACTAGTCACTGGTGATGAAGAAGCTCCTTCTTTTATTTGCATTGTTATTGTTATTATTATTGTATTATTGTCATTCCACTTCACTTTTCCCTTGCTGAGAGGTAAAAGTCATTTAAAACAAAGAGAAATGTGTGTTCCTTAGATTTTCATGCTCTTCAAAGCAATTCCTTCAGGAACAAATACCAACTCTTATTCTCTCATGAAATACTCTTAAAAAACTACTGCATGTTTTTGTCAGTTTTTCCATATTTTAAGACAAAATTTTAAACAACAATTCATGCAAAGCTTGAGTGAGTTATATTCATCCAATAGGCATGTAAAATATTTTCCTAATATAAACCTCTTTGAGGTGACTATAAATCATCATTTGACACTCCTCCATTGAAGGGGTGACTAATTCTTTGACCATTAAATTGTGAAATGGAGCACTCCCAAATCATATGATTCTGTCTTAAAACTGTTATTTCATCTTTAAATTATTATTATATGTACCATGTGTTTATTACATAAAACTCCAGGGTCCCTTGTGAACACATACATGCACGCGCACGCGCGCACACACACACACACACACACACACACACACGAAAACCAAGAACATGGGAAGTCGCAGCTATTATCCCACTTAATCATATTTAAAAGGAGTTTCCTTATTATTGGAGGTAATAAGAAATAAGATATATTGGATTGGGATTTTCCCATAACATCTTATGGAAAAACTGAAATGAAACTTTTGGCCAACCTAATATATCTTATTTCTGAAATCTATACTGAAAAGCCCTCAAAAAATGACTCCCTAGTTGCCAAACGTAATGGAATCTTTTTAATCTTCTCAATAGCACTTGAAAGTCTTCCTTTGACTTCTGCAATACCATCCTTCCCTGGTTTTCCTCCCTGTGCCCTTAACAATTCCTTCTCAATTCCCTTTGAACGTGTCTTCCGTTTTGGTAACACTCAAGGTACCATCATTTGCCAGCACTCTGCCTGCCCTACCTCCTGGGCATTTTCTCTCACTTTCAAAGCTTCAGCTACTACCCTCTGCTAATGACTCACATGTGTGGCATCTCAAATGCCACCTTACCCAGTCTGAAGTCATCAGTTCCAGTTCCAGTTCAGTCGCTCAGTTGTGTCCGACTCTGCGACCCCATGAATCGCACCTTTCCCCAAATCTGTTCTTCTTCTTATATTGTATAATTTAGTGCAGCCAAGATGGTGTACCACCATGTACTTAACCACCCCTGCCTTATATTTCTATGATGTTTAATATCTCTCCATTGCCACCTAACTTATAAGCACATGCACATTCCCTTCTCTCCAACCATAGTCCATAGGCTGCATTCAGAATTCAGGCCCTTATCCTTTTGGACCAGACTATTAGTCTTGCATCTCACACTCCTTAAATCCTTCTTTACTCTGCTACTAGAATGAATGGTCTTTCTAAAGCACACATCTCATGATGCAACTCTCTGGCTTCAAACCCTTCAGGGGGTTTCCTAATGCCGAAGCGCAGGGTCAGCACACTGTGGTCTGTGGGCTAAATACAGCCCATTTTCAGTTTTCACAAATCTAGTGTTATGAGAACATGGTCACATTTGTTCATTTCTATATTGACTGTGGTTGATCTCAGGCGACAACAGTAGAGTTATACAGCTTCAACAAATACGATGTGGTCCCAGGAGCCAAGACTGTTTACAATCTGGCCCTTTACAGAAAATTTTGCTCATGCCTAACCCAGTGGGTACAGACTGAACTCTGAGATACGACACATGAGACCTCCATTTTTTACCTGCAACCCCTACCTCCAGGCTTAGCTCTTGCCACACACCCCTTAAAACTGACCCACCAACAGTGCCTGTCTGCTCGCAGTTTCCCAGTACTGAAAGCAGAAATTTCTGCACTGATGGAGACATTTCTGCGGTGATGCAGGTGTGCCTGTATTGTCCAATGTGATAGCCACTAGCCACGTGTGGGTATTGAGTGCTGAAAATGTGGCTAGGCAAACTAAAGAACTAAATGTTACACTGTATTCCACTGTAATCAATGTAAGTTTAAGCAAAGCCACCTGTGACTAGTGTCTACTACGTCAGACAGAGTTATTCTAGACATTGTCGCCAGCAATATCTTTGTTCACTCTAACAGGAATATTTAAAACACTTAGAATACCCTGTCTATCTGGGGGACACTTTTCAATAGTGAATTAAGGCTCACCTTTTCTGAGGAGGCTTTTCTGACTTCTAAGCCCTGGTCACTTCACAAAGAACTGAGGGTTTGTACTGTGTCCTCATATTTATTCATATGATCAGGAAAAAGTTTTTAACTCTCATCTATCTCCCCTAACCAGAGTAACAGTCCCTGAATGCAGAACCTGGCCCAACTCATCTTTGCTTAAAAAGCCCTTAATCCAATGGCTAGTGTGTGCCAGAAACTTAATTAATATTGGTCAAATAGATTAATTCCACATTCAAACTTCTTTTTCAACATGTCAGTCTCTTTTCTTCATTGATAGCTCTTTGACAAATGAAGAATGGCTGCTTGTACAAGTGCTAAAATATCCTAGTAACCTCTCCCCCCTCCATGACATGTTGACTTCTTTCTGGGAAAAATAGCTGATTACAATCCCCTCAGCCACCTGACTTTGTTTACACATTTTAAAGTTCACTTTCATAATAGCATCTTTGAGACTTAAGAGTCAGAAATGCCACATTCTTCTAAAAGTGGTAATGAACAATCCATGACCGTTCCGCCAACCTGCTTGTTTGACCTCTATGAAATCTGTTCATTGGGCCTTTTCTGAGAACACACTTACCTGTGGCTTCTGTAACCCCTTAGCTACTGTAGCTACCTGGTTTTTTATTTAGTCATAACAAAAAGCAATGGGAACCCACTCCAGTACTCTTGCCTGGAAAATCCCATGGACGCAGGAGCCTGGTGGGCTGCGTTCCATGGGGTCGCTAAGAGTTGGACACGACTGAGCAACTTCACTTTCACTCTTCACTTTCATGCATTGGAGAAGGAAATGGCAACCCACTCCAGTGTTCTTGCCTGGAGAATCGCAGGGACGGGGGAGCCTGGTGGGCTGCTGTCTATGGGGTCGCCCAGAGTCGGACATGACTGAAGCAACTTAGCAGCAGCAGCAAATTTTTGCATGATCTAAACTAAGGATGTCAAGAAACTCTAGAGTTTGAGTTTTCTACCAGCATGAGCCCAGGGTGTTGAGTTGTGTGTGTGACACAAATGACAATGACATTCAACAGCCCTTAAAAGGAGCAGCCGAAGATGTCAGCATCGGTCCTTAGAGTGTCGGGAAATGTAGCTCGGACAGGTGTACTTCAAAGTCAACCGAAAATCTACAACTCCGCTCATTCACAGCATTCAGAATATCAAAGCAAAGCTTCCACACACTTCCTTTTGAAGTTCCACCATAAATACTGACAGTTTTAGGAACTCCTTTTGGCTTGTGTAGAATTAAGAACGCTTTAAGACAAATTACTTCAAGGTGCTTTACACTTTCTCAACACTGATGCGTTTTCATTTGTTGAGGTTTAAAATCTGAAGATTTTAATCCATTGCAAATGGTTTTTAAGGTTCTACTATCATTTTTATAGTCTAATGTCTTATCCCCATAGGATTGAGAATATAGAGAAAAAGGATAAAGTAATGCATGATGACGGTGCGGTTTGTTTAGCAGATCACTTCTCTTTTTATTCTCTCATCAAGTAGTCAGTGTTTCCCAAACGCACTCCTAGGAATCATCTGCCTCCTGGATCAGCACAGTGAATGGTCTCCAGGGCCAGACAGTCTGTGTACAAATCCAAGCATTACCTTCTGCTACCTCCTTCCTCTTTTGCAAACTGCTTCACCCTCAATAGTCCAGTTTCACCTTCTGTAAAATAGTGGCAAGTATAGCGTTCCCTGTGGATGCCGGTGAACATCAAATAAGCAAACACCGCAAAAGCTCTTAGCACCAAGCTACCCCCGAATGGGCACTTATGGTACGTTTGATATTTTGTCTTGTTTAAAATGCTTCAAACCTCAAATGCAAATACTTTCACAACCTTAAAGTCAGAAAGTTCTTGATTCACTTCAAAATGGTTTTGAAGGTTCAAAATTCTTATTAAAAAGATCAGTAGCATACTTTCTATTAATGCTCAGAAACAGCTGGGATTTCTTGGGGGATGTGGAGTGAACTTGAGTAGGAGGCTTTGAGTTTTAGAAAATGAATTATTGCTGTGGCATGTTTCTACTTGACTCCTGATCTACCCAGAGAGAGGCCACAGAGTAGGGACTGCCTTAAACAGGAACAGTTTTCCTCCTGTTACACAGGAGCTACCAAAGAGGTATGCTTTGACTACTTCTAAGTTGCCAGGTCAAATTCCCAAAACCTCAGAAGAGGGACAATAGTCTCTCTGAAAAAATATAGAAAAGTACACCCAGAAAAGGACACATTGCTAGTGGATCAAACTTTCAAATGTTTCTAAGTACTCTTTAAGACCCTATGGACTATAGCACACCAGGCTTCTCTGTCTATGGGATTTTCCAGGCAAGAATACTGCGGTGGGTTGCCATTTCCTTCTCCAGGGGACCTTACAACCCAGGGATCAAACTCAGGTCTCCTGCAGGCAGACTCTACTATCTGAGCCACCAGGAAATCCCAAGAACAAAGTATACTAAAAGCACAGTATGACTCTAGCATATGTGATACGTGCTAAGTCACTTCAGTCATGTCCAACTCTTTGTGACCCTAAGGACTGTAGCCCTCCAGGCTTCTCTGTCCATGGGATTCTGTAGACAATGGAGAATGGAGTGGGGTTGCCATTCCCTTCTCCAGAGGATCTTTCTGACCCAGGGATTGAACCCAGGTCTCCTGCATTGCAGGCAGATTCTTTACCATCTTAGCCACCAGGGAAACCCCTGTAGCATCTTTTTAATAGACAAATAATATTCCTTTATCTCAATAATACTATATGTTGTTTAACCTTTTCCCTCTATGTGGATTTTGAATTTTTTTTCACTATTTTTAACTCTCAGAACAATTGCCTGTGTGACATAAGAGAGGAAACAAGTGAAAAGAGTATGTGGACAGTGTAAATTGGAGCTCTCCTAGGAGGAAATGATATTTTGTGTGACAGGAACTTAGCAGGGTTAGAATATTGATGTGGAAAAATTGCCTGATCATTTGAAGTTATCATTATGATAAAAATGAAATTGGCAGACAACAGACCTAAGCTGATTTGTAATCATACAATTATGTTTATCATACACTATATTCCCACACATTTATTTGGTTATCATACAAGGGGAAAGATAGTTCTTATACTTAGGCTTTTACAAATGATGATTTTGGGGAATTTTCTGGTGGTCCAGTGGTTAGGACTCTGTGCTTTCACTGTCAAGGGTCCAGGTTCAATCCCTAGTCAAGGAACTAAGGATCCCACAAGCCACGCGGCACAGCCAGGAAAGAAAGAAAAATAAAAATGACAGCTTTGTGATTTGGGAGACACAGTGATGTGCTCATAGAACAGTTCTGAGGTTAAGGTCTCTCTTTCCCACAGGAACCCTTTTCCATTTGCCTTTATGCTTCAACCTTTAATTTAGGGTTTTCTCACGCTTATTCTCTGAGCCACCTGTCCACCCCAAAGAGAGATACACCACTGTATTTTTTCTCTGTAAATTAGGCATGGACAAAACAAAACAGAAGGGGAAAATATTTTCTTTATCCCTTTGACATACAGAGTTGCTGTGAAATTTCTAAAGAAGAAATTAGAATTCTAGTGGAAGTAAACAAAATGACCCCTCCGAGTCTTACATGCGGTATTCTTTGAAGGATAGTCTGGGAGCTAAGAACCTTGCTTGTCAAGCTGTACGAAAGCCTATCCCTCCTCCTCCTGCTGGGACGTCCCAGTCAAGGAAGCCTCTTCTCTCAGGTGTTCCTAAATGCCACTCCAAGCTCTGCTGTCCCTGGTCTAAGGGGACTTCCCTTGTGGGCCAGTGGTGAAGACCACCAGGGTTTGATCCTTAGTGGTTGGGAAGCTAAGATCCCATAAGCCTTGCTGCCGCTGCTGCTGCTGCTAAGTTGTTTCAGTCGTGTCCAACTCTGTGCGACCCCAACTCTGTGCAGCACAGCCAAAAAAATAAGGAGCTGGTGGGTCATATGAAACCATAGAGAATTCTCAGCTAGAACTTTCTCAAAAATTCACAGGAATGATCATCTAATCATCATATTATTCTTGCTTCTTCCTCAAAAAAACCTGATAAATTATGTTTTCCATCTCCTTCACCTCGCTCTTCCAAACACACACACACATACATCCACACAAACACTGATAAATATAATTACTAGCAACTTTAGTGTAGAAATTTATAGCTATTATGATCACATGTCTCATTTTGAATTAGGAAAATATTTCTGTGCAAATTAGATGCATCCCCTCCCCCAGTTCATGCACACACATTACCTTTTTAAAAAATTAAATTTTAAGGAAATTAACTCTGGATTCCAGCATTTGACAGCTTTGAGAAAATTGTTGAAGTCTATTGAAAAGTTTTTCTTAAAACTTTGGGGCAACCTAGGAGACTTGGGATTATTTGAACCACAGTGGGGTGAAAACCCAACCGGGAAATGATCTAACAATTTCTGGAGTACAAAAAACAACATGTAAGCATCCTGAAGGATCTTAGCAGCATAGCCTCAGGATGACTAAAAAAGTAGGGGACTGGGGGTGAATTACAGCCAAGAGGGAGCATAATGCAAAATTCTTGGCCTGATAAAACTTCCTTTGGGGTTTTAATGTAAATTTACAAGAGAATTGCACTTTATATAACATTCTCTGGACAGAATTATAAACAGATACCCTCCAGCAGTTAAATGTAGAAGAAACAAATCAGACGAGCCAAAATGATAAGTTTCCTTTTCATTCTCACTGGCAAGTGCCTCACATTGCATGTCACACTATGAATGGTGCTCCCTGAGGTTGTGCAGAGCACAATCAGCTCAGCTATACCTGGTGCTTAGCCTGCACAGAGCCACCCTTGGAAATGAGAGAAAAATGGAAATAAGGTGGACACCCCACCAAACCTCATTTCCCTTCCTTTTGACCACCTCTTCATCACTCTAGCAGCAGCAGTAGCAGCATCATTCTAGGCTTTGAGGAACAAGAGTAAAGGGGAAGTGGAAGAGAAGGAGGTGGAAATAAATGGGAAATTGGAGAGACATACTGTGAGCTGAGAACACTCCAAAGCCCAGGAGCAAAACTGAAGCCCAGGTCCCTTCTACTTTGCCCATCTCCCCATGTCAAGCCTCTGAGAATCCCCAGCTGGTGACACTTCCGTTAGAGTAACTCCACTTATGCCCAAGGCTCTGTAAAAAAGTTAGGCTGACCAACAAGACACATTGGCATTGCAGAAATCTTCAGCACGATCTAACGCAACAAAGAACTTTTTACGTGTTAGAGGGGAAGCGGTTTGAAAGTCTAGTTGTTGGAGCAAGAAGTAAACAAAACTCAAAGCCTCATCTGATATACTCTGACCTTTGCCATGTTCTTAATAAAACTTTCTCAGCTGCACTCCTTCATTTTTGTTTGTTTATTATCCTGGAGGAGTCTCTAGACATACTTTCTGCCAATTTGATGGAGGCTGCTGTAGACATCGGAGACATCGGAGAAGGCAATGCACCCCACTCCAGTACTCTCACCTGGAAAATCCCATGGACAGAGGAGCCTGGTAGGCTGCAGTCCATGGAGTCGCTGAGAGTCGGACACGACTAAAGCGACTTACCAGCAGCAGCAGTAGCTGCAGCAACAGTGTCTGACTCTGTGACTCCATGGACTGTAGCCCTCCTGGCCCCTCTGTCCACGGGGATTCTCCAGACAGGCAAGAATACTGGAATGTGTTGCCATGCCCTCTTTCAGAGTATCTTCTAGGGGTTGAACCCGGGTCTCCCCTGTCCCTGGGATTCTCCAGGCAAGAACACTGGAGTGGGTTGCCATTTCCTTCTCCAAAACATGAAAGTGAAAAGTGAAAATGAATTTGCTCAGTCGTGTCCGACTCTCAGCAACCCCATGGACTGCAGCCCACCAGGCTCCTCCATCCATGGGATTTTCCAGGCGAGAGTACTGGAGTGGGGTGCCACTGCCTTCTCCGAGCTGTAGACATTAAGCACAGATAATTAGAGGGCTTGAGAATGCTTTTTTTTCTCTTCCTGAGCCCCGGTAAGAGTTCTGTGTCTGACCATGAGACAGCATTGTCCTTGTCCAGCTTTCTGCTCACACAATAGCTGCTTTTTATTGGTCCTTCTTCAGGAGGCAGCTGGACTGGCCCACAGTAGTGATGTAAACAAGTTGCCACTGCTGCTGCTCGTTAGCTTCAGTCATATCTGACTCTTTGCAAGCCCGTGGACTGCAGCCTGCCAGACTCCTCTGTCCATGGGATTCTCTAGGCAAGAACACTGGAGTGGGTTGCCATGCCCTCCTCCAGGAGATCTTCCCAACCTGGGATTGAACCCAGGTCTCCTGCATTGCAGGCAGGTTCTTTCACCTCTGAGTCAAGAGGGAGGCTCTGCAAACAAATTGATCTTGGCTTAGTTAAATATTGTGATCTTTGTCAAATTAGGAGGGACTCATTTAAGGGAGATCCAAAGGAAGAAACTAAAATATTTACCTAGCAAAGGGCAAAGCATTCTCATTTTCTTCTAAGGCTTCCTTATGACTTACCTTCCTCACCCCACCGCCAACCACAGTAATTTTATGTGTATACATACAGTTAAGTAGCATCAAGTACATTTGCATTGTTGCGTGTACTTGTTTTATTTTTATCTTCTTAGTTTAGGGTCAACAAATCATTCCAAATCTTAATTATATCAACCACTGTTTTTAGCTAGTTCTCCCATATTTGTATGATTTGTAAATAGCAGAATCCTTCCATATCTGTGCCTAACATGAAGATTAAAATAAAAAATAGAACAAACCTAAAGACAATGGAGATTGAGACAAGCTGATAGCAAACTATTAATTCACATCTAATGAGTAGGGTTTTAAACAAATGCAGTTGACTATATGCCATTATCAATTGCATTTGGTTAAAACCCTACTCAGAGGATGTCAATTAATGGTTTGCTATCAACCTGTTTCAATCTCCTTTGTGTTTCAGTTCAGTTGCTTTGTTTTTGAAAGTGAAAGTGAAGTCACTCAGTCATGTCGGACTCTTTGGGACCCCATGGACTGTAGCCTCCAGGCTCCTCCATCCATAGAATTCTCCAGGCAAGAGTACTGGAGTGGGTTGCCATTTTCCTTCTCCAGGGGATCTTCCCAACCCAGGGATCAAACCCTGGTCTCCCACATTTCAGGCAGATGCTTTAAGCTCTGAGTTGTCTTTAGGTCCATTCTATCAATGCAGTTAACTATATTCCATTATCAATGGGAGTTTTCCTGGTGGCTCAGTCTTTAAAGAATCTGCCTGCAATTCAGGAGACCTGGGTTTGATCCCTGGGTTGAGAAGATCCTCTGGAGAAGAAAAATGGCAACCCACTCCAATATTCTTGCCTATGGACAGAGCCTAGTGGGCTACAGTCCACGGGGTTGCAAGAGTCAGACACAACTTAGTGATTAAACCACCACTATATTATCAATTCTGTCTGTAAGATAGGTCTCAGGACTTCCCTGGGAGTCCAGGGAGATTCTGTACTTCCACTACCGGGGACATGAGTTCAATTCCTGGTGAGGGAAATAAGATCCCACATGCTGTGCTGTGTGGCCAAAAAAAAAGATAAGTCCCATCTTTGTTCTAATCCTGTTTTCCCAACAACCTATTCACACAAATGTTTCACATGCACAGCCCTTGAAATACCCAAAACAAAATTCTCTAAACCAGTTCCCTTCCCTACTTATGCCATTTTCATCAACACCTCCCCATCTTGTCTTGGAGAGTGAAAAGTACTATAGTCATTTCAACTCTCTCTTCCCTTCTTTGCCTATATCCTGACTGGCACTAAGCATTTTAGTTCAGAAATTTGTATGTCATGTCCCACACAAGAAATGACGATGCTAAATTGGTTGGATAAACAAAAGAAGCTGCTTGTACCTGAAAGTTATTGCCTGCTGATGGATAAGGGGTGCCCCACAGACCCCAAGGCTTTATGCACCAGTATCTCAACTGACCTGTAACACCTTGGCATATATAGCTGGGAAGTTCAAATTTAGTCCATTCTTTCTTCTAAATATCTCATATTTGCCCTTTTACTTCCATTTCTGCAGCTACCATCTTAGTCAGTCCAGGTCATTGTCTCACACTTGGATTATTGTTAACATCCTCTTAACTGCTTTTCTTGCCTTTCCCCCAAGTTTGTCCTTGGTGGTGTCACTGACTAATCTATTTTCCCACTGCTTCTGGCATGAGCCTGTAATTGTTTCTCATCACCAACGACAGTCAAACCTAAATTCGTTCATCAATATTTCATTAAGGAAAAGAAATTTAGGCCCATCTTACCTGTTTAACTTATCTCTTACAAATTCTTCCAACAACCTCAATTCAAGTTAAATTTACATATTCACTGCCTATCACCAACAGCAACAGATTTCTTATATTTGTTCTACCTCCAGAAGATCCTGGTGGTAGTAGCAAATTCATAATTCCTTTAGTAGTTTGATAGTCTTGAGGACCTACTATGTGTTAGGCCCTGTGCCAGCTTTCACAACAGTCTTTCCTGTTAGCTAATATTTTTTCAGTTTTTTAAATAAGAAAGTTGAAACATAATCAACTCGGTCAGAAAGAAAAATTGATCATTAAGTGAGGAGCTAAGCCTTCAAATCTCAGCCTAACTTCAGACAACACACTCTTTCTATTGCCTTTGTCCAATGTGAGTTTAGCTTATGCTGAACTCACATTTCTTTCCAAACTCCCAGTTGGGTAATTAAAATTTGCTATCATGTGATAATCTTTTGATTGTTTTTTGTTAGTCTCTGATTCTTATAATTTTATGTAGCTGCCTGCCTGTTTGTCTTCTGTCATCTGTCCAACTGTGCCGAGAAACTTTGCAAAACCTGGATCCCTTATAGATCTTAGGTGTCACTTGTCTCTGTGGATATGACATCTCAATTTCTAAATTTTTGTCAAAGCAACATAGTACCTCTGGCCCACCTGTGCTATGTAACACTGTGTTCAAGTAATTGAATTTACATTAATAGCTTTTATTTTCTGCATTTGCATTTACTCTTTTGCCCAGTTATTTGATAGCTTAATTTTTCAGTTCATAGATTATAATATCAAAAAGCCCCAATGCTTCCTTTAGCTTATGATAATCCAGGCTGTCTGGCAGATTTTCCAAGAAAATCGGTCACTTTAAATAAGAGATCTAAAATAAATAAATAAATAAATAAGAGATCTAGTTCCATAAATCTTCTAGTAATTATTTCCAAATCTATTCTTAACTTCTGAGAAAAGTAAGTAGTAAGCTAAGTTCTCATTAACCCAGATTTGGGCCTTAATAACAATATGACTAATATAATTTCATATAAAAGTATCTTTTAAAATTCCATTACATGCCCAGAATTCATGATGCTGAGAGGTTTAGAAAACAAACGTATGGTGTGTGATTCTGGCCCTCTAGAATGGCGCTACCCAATTATGTGGCCAGTAGCTACATGTGAAAGCAGCTCAGTCGTGTCCGACTCTTTGCGACCCCACAGACTACAGTCCATGGAATTCTCCAGGCCAGAATACTGGAGTGGGTGGCCTTTCCATTCTCCAGGGGATCTTCCCAACCTCAGGATCGAACCCTGGTCTCCCGCATTGCAGGCGGATTCTTTACCAGCTGAGCCACAAGAGAAACCCTGTCTGTGTGGATCACAATAAACTGTAGAAAANAAAAAAAAAAAAAAACCCCTATTAGACAGCACTCCTCTAAAACTTTATAAGTAGTTCTGTTGAAAAATATGTTTGATGCAATTCATACCAACTGATGATACATTATGGAGAAGGAAATGGCAACCCACTCCAGTATTCTTGCCTGGAGAATCCCAGGGACGGGGGAGTCTAGTAGGCTGTCATCTGTGGGGTCGCACAGGGTAGGACATGACTGAAGCAACTTAGCAGCAGGAGCAGCAACAAATGATATATTAACTACAAGTTCTGGCAAATAAGAAGCTAATTTAGGGTTTTATTCACCACTTTATTCAACTCTTGGTGCTTAATAAGTGCTCAGGAATGTTTAAGAAGTGTGTGTAGAATAAAGATGGCAGCTTCTATAGGGACACTCAGTTGTCTGCCACAAAAATTAAAAAAAAAAAAAAACAGCTAAATATTTAAACGGTGTATGAGGAAGCAAGCTTTTCTATACACAAATAATCTACATTTCATGAATTCTGCCAAATTCTAAATGCAGATTTATGACAAATTGTTGACAATCCCTGTGCCCCTACTTGGACAGCTGTAAATGACATCTGCATCAAATCAGCCAGGAGTTATTTATTTTTGAAATGTGCACTGACCCACTTCTAAGCCCAAAGGGTAGAAATGTCACCTTTGTTCACTTCTCAAGAAAAATATTTTTAAGATCCAGCACTGACTGGGAAAGTAAAAGCTGTTCTTTGGGGTCCTATCCATAATTCCCTCTTCACTTCAAGCTTTCTGACAGTCATCACTTCTTGCCTCCATTCCTAGTCAGAAAACAAACAGAAAAGCAATTCCATTGCTTCACCAGCCAATTGGCCTCTTCTCTGCCATAGAATTTAAATTGATTATTCAATTTGTGTTTATGAACTCTGTGGTTTTGTTATTACTTGTTCATATTTCAAGGACTGTGAGCTTCTTGGCACAATAGGACTATTTGATTCAGTTTTATAATCCCATTTCCTGGGACAAGGTCCCACAGGAGATAACCATTAAATTTGTTTGCTTATCAATAAATATTTTAAAATACATAAACTAAACTAATATATGTGTTAATTATCAAATGTATCTAAGATTAATATTTCTCCTTACCTGAAATTAAGTCTAAGATAATCAAATTAATAATAAAACATAACTAATTAAAAACAAAACAACCTCTATGAGTGACCTTTTTTCAAATTCTTCCTTAGTTCAGTTCAGTTCAGTTGCTCTTTCCTGTCCAACTCTTTGTGACTCCATTGACTGCAGTAGGCCCAGCTTCCCTGTCCATCACCAACTCCCGAAGCTTACTCAAACTCATGTCGACTGAGTCGGTGCTGCCATCCAACCATCTTATCCTCTGTCCTCCCCTTCTCCTCCCACCTTCAATCTTTCCCAGCATTGGGCTATTTTCCAATGAGTCAGTTCTTTGCATCAGGTGGCCAAACTATTGGAGTTTCAGCTTCAGCATAAGTCCTTCCAATGAAGATTCAGGACTGATTTCCTTTAGGATGGACTGGTTGGATCTCCTTACAGTCCAAGGGTTTCTCAAGAGTCTTCTCCAACACGGCAGTTCAAAAGCATCAGTACTTCAGTGCGCAGCTTTCTTTATAGTCAACTCTCACATCCATACATGACTACTGCAAAAACCATAGCCTTGACTAGACAGACTTTTGTTGGCAAAGTAATGTCTCTACTTTTTAATATGGTGTCTAGGTTGGTCAAAGCTTTTCTTTCAAGGAGTAAATGTCTTTTAATTTCATGGCTGCAGTCACCATCTGCAGTGGTTTTGGAGCTCCCAAAAATAAAGTCTCTCACTGTTTCCCTGTCTATTTGCCATGAAGTGATAGGACCAAATGCCATGATCTTAGTCTTCTGAAAGTTGAGTTTTAAGCCAACTTTTTCACTCTCCTCTTTCACTTTCATCAAGAGGCTCTTTAGTTCGCCTTCACTTTCTGCCATAAGGGTGGTGCCATCTGCATATCTGAGGTAATTGATATTTCTCCCGGCAATCTTGATTCTAGCTTGTGCTTCATTGATCACTGGATCATTCAATCCAGTCTAGCATTTCTCATGATGTACTCTGCATATAAGTTAAATAAGCAGGGTAACAACATACATCCTTCATGTACTCCTTTCCCTATTTTGAACCAGTCTGTTGTTCCATGTCTAGTTCTAACTGTTGATTCTTGACCTGCATACAGATTTCTCAGGAGGCAGGTCGGGTAGTCTGGTATTCCCATCTCTTTCAGAATTTTCAATAGTTTGTCATGATCCACCCAGCCAAAGGCTTTGGCATATTCAATAAAGCAGAAGTAGATGTTTTTCTGGAACTCTCTTGCTTTATCAATGATCCAACAGATGTTGGCAATTTGACCTCTGCCTTTTCTCAATGCAGACTGAACATCTGGAAGTTCATAGTTCACATACTGTTGAAGCCTAGCTTGGAGAATTTTGAGCCTTACTTTGCAAGCATGTGAGATGTGTGCAATTGTGTGGCAGTTTGAGCATTCTTTGGCATTGCCTTTCTTTAGGATTGGAATGAAAACTGACCTTTTCCAATCCTGGGACCACTGCTGAGTTTTCCAAATGTGCTGGCATATTGAGTGCAGCACTTTCACAGCATCATCTTTTAGGAGTTGAAATAGCTCAACTGGAATCCCATCACCTCTGCTAGCTTTGTTGGTAGTGATGCTTCCTAAAGCCCACTTGACTTCACATTCCAAGATGCCTGGCTCTAGGTGAGTGATCACATGATTGTGATTATCTGGGTCATGAAGATCTTTTTTGTATATTTCTTCCATGTTTTCTTGCCACCTCTTCTTAATATCTTCTGCTTCTGTTAGGTCCATACCATTTCTGTCCTTTATTGTGCCCATCTTTGCATTAAATGTTTCCTTGGTATCTCTAATTTTCTTGAAGAGATCTCTAGTCTTTTCCATTCTATTGTTTTCCTCTATTTCTTTCTTTCTTCCCCTTCTCCAGGGGATCTTTCCAACCCAGGCATCAAACCCAGATCCCCCACATTGTAGGTAGATTCTTTACCAGCTGAGCCACAGGGGAAGCCCATAATTGAAAGTTGCTCAGTCATGACTGACTCTTTGCAACCCCACAGACTATAGAGTCTATGGACTTCTCTAGGCCAGAATACTGGAGCGGGTAGCCTTTCCTTTCTCCAGGGGATCTTCCCAACCCAGGGATCAAACCCAGATCTCCCACATTGCCGGCAGATTCTTTACCAATTGAGCCACAAGGGAAGCGCAAGAATACTGGAATGGATAGCCCATCGCTTCTCCAGCAGATCTTCCCATCCCAGGAATTGAACCGGGGTCTGTAGGGTCGCACAGAGTCGGACACGACTGAAGTGACTTAGCAGCAGCAGCAGCTCCTTTATTGCAGGCAGATTCTTTACCAGCTGAGCTATCAGGGAAGCCCAGATTCCTCCTAGCTCCCTGCAAAATCAGACTATCTGACATATGTGTGCTGTGATCATGGGGCCTTTATAATGGAACTAGGTAGAAGATTCTGTTAGAATACCTAGAAACAAGCCAGGAAGCCTGAATATCATACATTTGAAGTATCTATTTAGTTAACCTGAAGAATTATCTATAGATAACAGGAAATCCCAAGTCCCCTGGAAATACAACTGCCCTACATAAAGCCAGAGAAAGGCTAGAGCAGAGATTTTCAATGTGTGGTCTGAAGACCGCTGGGAATCACCAACTCCTTTTCATGGATTCCACAGGATCGATGCTATCTACATAATACTGCTGCTGCTGCTAAGTCACTTCAGTCGTGTGCGACCCCATAGACGGCAGCCCACCAGGCTCCCACTATCCCTGGGATTCTCCAGGCAAGAACACTGGAGTGGGTTGCCATTTCCTTCTCCAATGCATGAAAGTGAAAAGTGAACGTGAAATTGTTCAGCCGTGTCTGACTCTTAGCGACTCTATGGACTACAGCCCACCAGGCTCCTCTGTCCATGGGATTTTCCAGGCAATAGTACTGGAGTGGATTG
The DNA here is from genome assembly GCA_006410615.1 of Neotragus moschatus. Taxonomy (NCBI): domain Eukaryota; kingdom Metazoa; phylum Chordata; class Mammalia; order Artiodactyla; family Bovidae; genus Neotragus; species Neotragus moschatus. The sequence continues at coordinate 740,719 of SJYA01002588.1, forward strand.
CCATTTCCTTCTCCAGGGGATTGAACCCGGGTCTCCCACATTGTAGACAGACGCTTTACCGTCTGAGCCACCAGGGAAGTCCATACATTGAAGACATTTACAAAAATGTAAAACAGTGCTATGCTTCTCATTAAATTTTTTGTTTTAGAAATCATATTTTTCAGAAAAGTATTATCCATGCTAATATGTAATAATTTACTATTGTCATTTTAAATGAATTAATAAATGAAAATGTTCTCAGCTACTATCCACATTAGTGAAAACTATTTAGGATCTTCCAATATTTCTTTTTTTTTTTTTTTTTAAGTATAGTTGATTTACAATGTTGTATTACTTTCAGATATAGGAGCTNTTGTTTTAGAAATCATATTTTTCAGAAAAGTATTATCCATGCTAATATGTAATAATTTACTATTGTCATTTTAAATGAATTAATAAATGAAAATGTTCTCAGCTACTATCCACATTAGTGAAAACTATTTAGGATCTTCCAATATTTCTTTTTTTTTTTTTTTTAAAGTATAGTTGATTTACAATGTTGTATTACTTTCAGATATAGGAGCTCAGTGATTCAGCTGTGTGTGTATATATATATATATATATTCTTTTTCAGATGCTTTTCTTTTATAGGTTATTACAAAATATTAAGTATAGTTCTCTGTGCTGTGCAGTTGGTTATCTATTTTATATATAGTGTGTAATATGTATGTGTTAGTTCCAAATGCCTAGTTTACCCCTATTCACCCCTTTCCTCTTTGGTAACCATAAGTTTGTTTTCTATGTCTGTGAGTTTATTTCTGTTTTGTAAATAGGTTCATTTGTATATATACATATGTATATATATTTAGATTCCACATATATGTGATATCATATGACATTTGTCTCATTTGTCTTTCCCTGGCTTACTTCACTGAGTATGATAATCTCTGTGTCCATCCATGTTGCTGCAAATGGCATTATTTCATTCTATTTGATGGTTATGTAGTATTGCATTATATATATATATATACACCACATTTTTATCCATTATCCACTCTTCTGTTGATAATTTAGGTTGCTTTAGTATTGTAAATCTTAAGTATTGAAAAGTGGTTATAAGCAGGAGACAAGCCAGAAGACAAGCTTCAGGAAGCAGAGAAGTACATCATCAAACAGTTTGACTTAGTCTGGAATCTTGGGACATGGGTTAGGTGAAAGTGAAAGTGAAAGTATCTTAAGTATTGTAAATAGTGTTGCAATGAACATTTTTAGGTGTGCAATGTAGTTTTGAAATCAAAAGCTTGAGAATCTTTGTACTAGAATATGATGAATATAAATAAAATTAATGGCCTCTGGATAATGATTAACTGAAGAAAGAAAAGAGCAAATTGAACCCTATTTCTAAGCTTGACCAGAAAACTTTGCTAAAAATGTTGACCACTGTTATTTATTCAATCAACTAATTACCCATAGCTCTTTGAAGGTTGCATCCAAGTCTTTACTTTTTTCTCATAAACCAAACCATTTATTTGACAAATAGTTGTCATATCTTTCCAGCTGCATACAAATTGTTTTATTTCATAAAATATTTAAAATGTCATACCTACAATGGTTTTCAATTACAATTAAGTTTTTAAATTTATTTTTATTGGAGTGTAGTTAATTTATAATGAAGTGTTACTTTCTGCTATATAATAAAATGAGTAAGTTATATATATACATATATTCATTCTTTTTAAAATTATTTTCCCATATAGATCATTACAGAGTACTGAGTAGAGTTTCCTGTGCCTTACAGTAGGTAATGACAATTCAATATTAATTTGAGAACGTGGCATGTCTGTTGGCAACTTGGGCTGCGTGTGGTCACAGCATATGGTTGCTACTTGTGAGACTTGCTATAACTGTGAGTTATTGCAAAGAGAACGGATAGACTGAGGTCCAAATTAACCCTGACTATCTTTCCAATGGCTTATTAGTCTGTTTAGCTTCACAGGATGTACTTTTAGGTAATATAGGCTATTAGAACATTTATATTAAATTGATCCCTTTTATATAAGAATGCAATGTTCATTTTAATAAAAACTGACAATTGAAGAGCATTGGTATTCATCTACATGTGCCTGTGTGTGCATGCACACGTGTGTGTGTGTGTGTGTGTGTGTGTATGTTCTCAAATAAATATCTTTCAGACTCCTTCTTTCAATCAGTCTTACCTTAGGCTCAGAGAAGGTTTGCCACTGCTAATTGCTCTACACTAATCCATGTCCCTGGCCTTCCCTGGTGGCTCAGACAGTAAAGCGTCTGCCTGCAATGCAGGAGACGCGGGTTCAATTTCTGGGTCGGGAAGATCCCCTGGAGAAGGAAATGGCAATCCACTCCAGCACTCTTGCCTGGAAAATCCCATGGACGGAGGAACCTGATAGGCTACAGTCCATGGGGTCGCAAAGAGTCGGACACAACTGAGCGACTTCACTTTCACTTTCACCTAACCCGTGTCCCAAAATTCCAGACTAAGTCAAACTGTTTGATGATGTACTTCTCTGCTTCCTGAAGCTTGTCTTCTGGCTTGTCTCCTGCTTATAACCACTTTTCAAGTCTCATCACCTAAGTAAAAAGTCTGTTATTATTTTGGTCATCCAACCTTGCCTTACCCGCCTTCAAAGACCACACTGACAGTTATGTGGTTTAATGACTGTCACCCAATTGGACAGGGTGCAGCTGGGAATTGCTGACTTTGTGAGACTATCGACTTCTCTGTCTCAGTTCCCCACTCAGTGAAGAGAAATATTTCTCTATTTGTCTGTTCATCTCCCAGAGTTATGTAGCCTCTGAGATCCTCCTTATTAGCATGCTTTCTCCCGTTGTTTCCACCATTCTCATCTTTCACCCCACCAAACCCTGCCTGCTCCTCAGGCAGTATTTCAGGATCACTCCAAGTGCACAATAATTTTTCTTGTCTGGACTTCTTATTTGTTGCTTGAAATACACTGCCTGTAACAATCATTATACTACAAAATTTCAAAAAATGTGTTGTTCTTCCCCAAATAGCCTCGAGTTTCTTGAGAGTGGAGATTTTGCCTTATTCATCTTTGATCATAGAACGCCTTGTAGCCTAAAAAGTACTCAGTACAGATGCAAAAGACTGATCCAACATTTAGTCCATACATTCCATGTGCCAAGCACCGTGCTAAGTGCTTTTGCAAAAATCATCTAATTTAATCCTTGAACTTGAGGCTCAAAATTAAGGATGGACACATCCAAGATAACACAGAAATCCAAGCACAACAACAGTTGTGCCTGGAAACTAGAGCTGTTTGGCTCTGAGCCAAACACCATTGTCTATTTCATCACACTGTCTCCCTTAGTAAATATTTCTTGATTAATAGCTCTCACTCCTCCTCATCTTTATCTTCCTCCTCTCCTTAATCAATATCAATCAATATCATGATATAAAATGAGTATATTTTCCTCTTAGAATGAAAATATATTTGTACAAGATTATGTTGCATTCTTAGTATGGCTAGCCTGGGGCAAGCAAGAATCCCTGTCCCTCCACTAACACTATAGCAAAGTAATTTCAGATTGCTCTAAGGAGTCTTGGGAATTTCAAGGAAATGAATCCATAGATTGGGGTAAAAGAAATGAGTTTCTGACACCCTAGCCTCTACTAGAGTGATGTTAACTTATGTCTACTATTAACACAAATTTCATTTAAAAGAAAGTCTTCTACAGCTTTTAAAACTTTTAAAATCAGCTATAGTCTAATCTCAGACCTTGGGTGCTGTGCTGTAAGTGGTCAGAAAGTGGTCAAAATATGGCCTAATCATTGCTAGGTGTCCCATGCTGTAGAGGTCAGAGCAAACACTGATCTAGGCAGGACTACCCCAGAGCCAGCCATATAGCTGTGAAGAGCAAATTCACTTCACCAACTTTATAACTTGAAAGATGCTACAGAAATTGACATGGGCCAAAATATTTCTGCATTAGATCAGCGATGGCTGTATCTGAATGCTTACCCACAAGGTCTGAAAGTGAAAGTCACTCAATTGTGTCTGACTCTGCAACCCCATGGACTATACAGTCCATGGAATTCTCCAGGCCAGATTACTGGAATAGGTAGCCTTTCCCTTCTCCAGGAGATCTTCCCAACCCAGGAATTGAACCCAGGTCTCCCACATTGCAGGCAGATTCTTTGCCAGTTGAGCCCCAAGGGAAGCCCTTGAGATATTACCTTGAGGTATTACCCATATACCTGTTTGGAGAGGATCTCTTCAGCCCTCAGATCACTCACTTTGTATTTCTAAACCTGAGTGCTCTTATCTGTAAGATTAACATAATAAGCATCCTTGCACTCATGCTCAGTCGTGTCTTGACTCTGTGCAACCCTATGAACTATAGCCTGCAAGGCTCCTCTGTCCATGGGATTCTCCAGGCAAGAATACCTGGAGTAGGTTGCCACTTCCTTCTCCAGGGGATCGTCCCAACCTGGGGATCTAACCCATGTCTCTTGCATTGCCGGTGGATTCTTTACATGCTGAGCCATCAGGGAAGACATAGCAGTCATGTGAGGACTGAATTAGATAACATATAGGAAGTCTGATCTGCCTTGCCTGAAACATGTTAATCCTCAATAAACCATAGCCATAATTATTGATTTTACAGAGCAGGCCAAATTATATTGCTAAGTGATGGAAAATATAAATTTAAAAGGTGAATCTCCAAGAATATACCTCAAACTCACTCCTCTTCATCAGACTTTAAAGAGTTTTGGGTTCCAACTGATTCTGCTGAGATTGCCTGTAAACTGATAGAAGAGTTCACAGTTTCTGGTGTCCTTTCATTTGGTTCCAGGTGATGGCTGATTTCTCCTTGTGCTTTCTCCATTCACACTGCAGAGCCTATGGGACAAATCAGCTTAGCACCTTGTGCACACATCCAGCCATCCCATGTGGGAAAGCATAAACTCAGGCCCATTCCAATAAGGCTCATTGTCCTACTAGTGTTTTAAGTTCTGCCATTGGTAAAAGAGTATCAGTCCTCATCTTCTAAAAGACTCAGCTCCCCATGCCTGGGATCCTAAACCCCAGATTATTTCCATCAGCCCCAGCTGCATATGAGCCCATGAAGCAGGATATTCAGTCCGAACTGAGCCCAGTCTTGTGTGGCAGCCATACCCTCCCTCACAGAGAGATGGGACCCTCTGCATGATGTCATCACAAGATAAAACCTCTTTAGTATCCTGCTTTATTTTCATGCATTACTAAGGATTAGAATGGGCCAAAAGAACTTACCCAATTTCATAGTGAGAAAAGGCTGTATTTAGCTAACATCCCCAGAGACTCATCAATTGTAGTACTAGAACTGTGTTTTAAAATTTTATTAGCTTCCAAAATCAAAAAAGAGGGGAGATTACATCATAAGGGAGGGATCTTGCTTTATTAGCTTCCAGAGTCAGAAAAAAGAAAAGGGAAATTATATCATACATAAGAAAGATCTCACACATTTTCTGCCTTGTATTTTCCTTTCATAACCTCTTTATTTACTGCTGGGAAATTAAGGGGAAACTCTCCATATCACATTGACTCTAGTGACTTAAAGTTAAAATCTGTGGTTCTTCATCTTCAGGAAAATGAGAGCTTATAATTCTGCTTTCTTCAGTTCTGTAGGCAATAACAGTTCCAAAGTTTTCATGTCCAGGACATGGAACACTTTCGGGAGGTAGAAGTAATATTTTGCTTTGTTTATTTTTGAGAAATATTTAAAATGGGGCGGAAGCACAAAGAAGTATGAAACAAATACCAATGGATTCATAACCAAGACTTTTGTTACATTTGCTTGAAGTCTTTCTTAACATGTAAAGAGTAAACTGTATATAGAAAGTTGAAATCAGACATCATTCCTCCTCAGGCCAATTTCCCACCATGGCTTCCCAAAGACAGTCTCCATCATGATTTCACTGTGATTCTCTACCCACCAAGGTCAGTGCTGGTTTGTCCTGACTTGTGTGGCCAGGATCCCAAATCTCAGAAGATGGAGATGATAACTGCTCCAGTTAAGAGTCACCCACTGCTGCCCACTGGATCTTTCACCTCATATCCTGATCTGGTCACTCTAGGCTCTGTGTGTATCAAGAACTGACACAGCCTACATGGCAAGCCCAAGCCTTCTGTTCCCTAGTTCCCGTTTGGCCTCCTCAAGGTGAAAGATGAAAGCTTTCCCCAACAAAAGGCACTTAAGGTCAATCTTGTTGGATTTAAGAGACACAACCCTGCAAGAGAATCCAGGAGGAGAATTTCAAGAGTTCTTGACCACCACCTCATGAATTGCAAATAAAATGCCTCTTCTGGCTAGGGAGGTGATTTTAATGATCTCAGTATGCATGTCTGCGTGGTAAGTCACTTCAGTCATGACTGATTCTTTGTGGCCCGATGGTCGGCAGACTGCCAGGCTCCACAGTCCATGGGGTTCTCCAGGCAAGAGTAGTGGAGTGAGTTGCCATGCCCTCCTTCCTCCAGGGGAATTTTCCTAACCCAGGGATTGAACCTGTGTCTCCTGCATTGGCAGGTGGGTTTTCTTTACCACTAGTGCCACCTTGGAAACCTCATGTAAGTGTGAGCTGTGTGTGCATGCTCGGTTGGCTCCAGTTGTGTCTGACTCTTTGCAACTTTATGGACTATAGCCTGCCAGGCTCCTCAGCCCATGAGATTCTCCAGGCAAGAGTACTGGAGTGGGTTGCCATGCCCACCTCCAGGGGACCTTCCCAACCCAAGGATAAAGCCTGGATCTCCTGCATTACAGGCAGATTCTTTACCACTGAACTACCAGGGAAGCCTCCTAAGTATAGTTATAGCAAGTCATAGAGCCTCAGTGAAACTTCAGTTAATTTTTGAATCAGGTTTACAGACTTTTCAAGGAAAGCCACAAATCTGAATAATTATGGGAAATCACTCTAGTTTTTACATGTTCCCCCCCTTTTTTTTTAAGTTTTGCATCTACAGAAAAACTTAAGCAATACTACAGCAAACAACTGTATTCCCTTCAGCTAGACTCACCCAGTTGTTAACTTTTTGCCATGTTTTATGTATATGTATGCTATCTCCCACGTAGCTCAGTTGATAAAGCATCTGCCAGCAGTGTGGGAGACTTGGGTTCAATTCTTGGGTCAGGAAGTTCCCCTGGAGAAGGAAATGGCAACCCACTCCAGTATTCTTGCCTGGAGAATTTCATGGACAGAGGAGCCTGGCGGGCTACAGTTCATAGGATCGCAAGACTCGGACATGACTTAGCAGTATCTTTCTTTCTATGTGTATGTATAAATGATTTCCTGAACCAACGAAAGTAAGTTATGCAAATCATGACAATTCATCTCTAGAAATTTAACCATATATCTCCTAAGAATAAGCGCCTTCTCCATTTTTAACTATAATGCCATTATCACACCTAAGAAAAGTAGCAATTTCTTTATCATTTAACTGCCCATATGAAAATTTCTCCAATTACCCCTGCATTATTTTATACATGTTTTTGTTCAAAACAGAATCCAGTCAAGATTTACATATTGCATTTCATTGTTATGTCTCGTTGGTATTTTTAATCTAGAAGAGTTCTCCTACCCTCTTTTTTTTTTAATTTTTATTGGAGGATAGTTGCTTTACAATGTTTTGTTATTTTCTGAACACTCTTGGACGTAAATTGCAGCAAGATCTTTTTTGACTCACCCCCTAGAGTAATGAAAATAAAAATAAACAAATGGGACCTAATTAAACCTAAAAGCTTTTATACAGCAAAGGAAACTGTAAAGAAGATAAGGCAACCCTCTGAATAGGAGAAATATATGCAAATGATAAAGGATTAATTTCCAAAATAAACAAACAGCTCATGCAACTTAATATCAGGAGCTTCCCTGGTGGCTCAGTAGTAAAGACTCTTCCTGTAATACGGGATACCAGGGTTCAATCCCTGGGTCAGGAAGATCCCCTGGAGGAGGCCAAACCCATTCCAGTACTCTTGCCTAGAAAATCCTGCGGATTGAGGAGCCTGGCAGGCTACAGTCCATAGGGTCATAGGACATGACCAAAGTGACTTAGCATGCACACATGCACAGCTCAATATCAAAAATACAAACAACCCAATCCAAAAAATGGGTGGAAGACCTAAAGAGGTACTTCTCCAAAGAAGACACACAGATGGCTAAGAGGCACATGAAAAGATCCTCTTGTGTTTTTTAAACTATTTTTGTTAGTAATAAATATGATTTATATAAATTTGTGTATGTGTGTATACATACACACACACTCACTCATAGACAACAAAAGCAGGTCCACAGGTCAGCTTCATACTGTGTGTGTGTAGGGGCAGGGGCAGGGTGTATCTCTGTACCCAGGTATAGTCTGTCAAATGTCCCACTTCCAAAAGCAGAGTCAATATGGTCTGTCTTGGCCCATATTATGGGCCTCCCTGGTGGTTAAGTATCTGCATGCAATGCACGAGACCCAGATTTGATCCCTGGGTTGGGAAGATCCCTTGGAGAAGGGAATGGCAACCCACTCCAGTATTCTTGCCTGGCAAGAAATCCCATGGACAGAAGAGCCTGGCAGGCTACAGTCCATGGGTTGCCAAGAGTCAGACACCGGCCCATAATAGTGCATTCGATTATCAGGGATGGAAAGACAAAAGAAGGAAATAGAATTCCTTTTCTCACTGCTATTAATGGAAGGTTTTAGCACCTCCTCTGTGCTAAACTCTGAAGAGGAGGTGGATGAGAAACACTTGGAAGAAGAATCTAGTTACAAATGCCTGTGGCTGGGCTCTACCCCAACCTACTCAATCTGGAATTGCACTTATTTTAAAAACACCTTCAGCTGTTAGTCTGAATATTAAAGTGTGAGGACTACTATTCTAAAGACCCACAGATAAATTAAGAACTGGGATCTAGCCCTGGCAAATTCTAGTGAAACCAAACCATAAAATGTTATCACTGACACAATAAATCCTCTTGAAGCCCAGAGGGAAGATCAGAGAAGGCTTCATCGGGGACATGGATTCTGAGTGGAGTTCAATGATGATATGGGTTAACCAGTGAAGAAGGCGGGGGAAACCTATGGAAATGAGAGAAGCAGATGCTCTGCCATGTGACTTCCTGTAGATTTGGCAAAGAGGATGAAGGAGAGTCTCATCTCATCTGTGGTGAAGGGTTTCCATTTTTATTTTTTTTCTGAAGGATTTGAGAGCCACTAAAGGGCCTTAAGCAGCCATGATCCAGTGGGTCAAAGGAAGAGCATGCTCGACAGGCCTGAGAAGAGAGGACTGGAGGCAAAGCAATTCCATAAGAGGGCACTGAAGCTACAGAGGCAGGACGTGAGAGAGGCAGTGCACTGGGGCAGGAGCCGAAGTGCTCAGGATAGGGAGGCACCAGGATGTTCAGGGAGATGTGGACCTGGGAGTCAGAGAGAGGAGGCTAAAGCAATTTCCGGGCTCTCAGTTCAGTCGTCTGTGAATCGGTGACTGAGGTGCCTGTTGGACATTTAGGTGATAACCTTGCTTAGGTGGTTATCTGGTCAGGAGAGCCATGGTGAGAGCCTCAGACCCAGGAAAGGCAATGCAATGAGCTCAGAATGGGGTGAGGAGATGGCTGTGGATCAGACAGAGGGTGTGGCTGGATTTGCCTGTTAAAGAAAGCAAGCGGTTAACCCATTTGAATGGGTGGAACCAACCACAGGGGATGAGGGTTTTGTTGCTGCTCTGGGTCCTTTGCCAACATCCTCTCTCCAGTGGTCTCTCTCCTCTTCTCCAGTGGTCTCCTAAGTGGTGGACCCTCCAAAGGAGAGTTCAAGACAGTTTGTTGAAGATGAAGAGAAATTGTTATATATATACTATACTTTTTTTAAAAATCTCATCTTTTTTATTTTTGTTTACATTTCATAATGGATAAAGTGTATTCCCAAAGTAATATAGATGGATGGATGGATATATAGATAGATAGATATCACTAATAAATACCCAGATATTAGGAGCACATGCTCAAATATATATTTTTTGCTACCTACAACAGTGAAAAATCTTGAATGACCACTTTTCTGCAATGACAAAATCAGGAAAGGACTCAAGAAGGAGACGAGGGAACATGGGTGAAGGTCTTGCAGGCCCACTGCTCAGAGATCGTTGGCCTCTTTCAAATGGTTCTGCTCACTGATAGAACCCCAAGTGACAGAAAACTTGGAAGGTGTTCAAGTCCCCTGCCTTTTCCTGTTTTGAACATATGTTTAGAATCTTAAGACACTCAGTGTTGGAAGAATCTTTGAGGTTAATTAACTCGTTTTCTGCTTTCCTAAGAAGCAAAAAGAAAAAGGCAGGTTTGAGAAGACATTTGGGGTCTGAGGGAGAAACAGGGGAAGAAAGTGAAGAAAAGCCACCCTTTCTTCACACATTAACCTGGAACTGGTCCTGAATCTTGCAGGTTATATTGTTTTTCTGGTTCTCTGACTTGTGGGCAGGTGTTTTGGGGGGCAGGGAGGAAGGGTGGGGTTGGGAGTTAGCTGTTAAAGCCAAGAAAAAGAAGCAGAACCTGTTTCTTGACTTGCCTGCTACGTGATCCACTCTCATCCTAACGGCCAGTGTGTCTGGGAGTAGAGTGGTTTCTGACGGCAGGCGAGGAACTCACTCCAGGAATACCCACCTTTGACCACCTGTGATCGTGCGTCGTTGGCTCGGAGACAGGACTCCCGATGCCCAGGCGTATGTTGTCAGCAGGGCAGCCCCGAGCTTTGGATTCATTCGTGCTTCATCTTGTGCTCCTCAGTGTGGGGCAGAGCGAGGCTCGGGCTCTCCTGCCAAAGGCACTCATGTGCTGAGGGAGCAGAAGGCAGAAGCCTGTGCCATCTGTCTTCACACTACACCCAGACCCTCCCGAGAAAGGAAGCCTTGGGATTGTGCGAAAACCCAGCTTCAGGCCAAATCATCTTCACTCCCAAACACGTTCTGACTTGTGTTCTGAGTAAATCTCAAGAGGCTTTAAAAGGCACAGCAGAGTCAACGCAGCCACCAGAACCAGAATACCTCTCCTTGAGACACAGCAGGACTGGCCCTTGGCTTTGTGTCAGTCAGTCCCCTCAGAACTAGACTGTGGAGTTCATCATTTTTTATTTATTTTTAATTGGAGGATAATTGCTTTATAATGTTGCATTGGTTTATATTGTGAAAAGTGAAAGTGTTAGTCATTCAGTCATGTCCGATTCTTTGCAATACCATGGACTGTACCTCTGTCCATGGATTTCTCCAGGCAAGAATACTGAAGTGGATCGCCATTTCCTTCTCCAGAGAATCTTCCTGACCCAGGGATTGAACCGGGTCTCTTGCATTGCAGGCAGATTCTTTACTGTCTGAGCCATTTTTATTAATTCCACACAAAAACATGAATCAATCATAACTATATATATATATATATATATATATATATGCCCTCTCCCTCTGTAGCCTCCCACCATGCTCCCATCCCACCCCTCTAGGTCATCACAGAGCATCCCTATACTAAACAGCAGATTCCCACTGGCTATCTATTTTACACAAGATAATGTAATATATCAATGTTACTCTCTCAATTAGTCCTAACCTCTCTTACCCCGCCGTGTCCATAAGTCCATTCTCTATGTCTACATCTCTATTCTTTCCCTACAAATAAGTTCATCATTATTATTTTTCTAGATTCCATAAATATGCATTAATATACGATACATCTTTTTTTTAAACTGAGGGACAATAAGAGTCATAACTGCTAACGTGTAACAACAATAATACACACAATATTTTAATTTAGGGGACTTCCCTGGTGGCTCAGTGGTAAAGAATCCGCCTGCCAATACAGGAAACATGGGTTCCATCCCTGGGTTGGGGAGGTCCCCTGGAGAAGGAAATGATAACCCACTCCAATATTCTTGCCTGGGAAATCCCATGGACAGAGGAGCCTGGCAGGCTACAGTTCATGAGGTCTCAAAAGAGTCTGACATGACTTAGCAACCAAACAAAAAACATTTTATTTTTTTTTAATATAAATTTCTTTATTTTAATTGGAGGTTAATTACTTTACAATATTGTATTGGTTTTGCCATACATCAACAAGAATCCGCCACAGGTATACACGTGTTCCCCATCCTGAAACCCCCTCCCTCCTCCCTCCCGGTACCATCCCTCTGGGTTGTCTCAGTGCACCAGCCCCAAGCATCCAGTATCATGCTTCAAACCTGGACTAGTCCAGGTTCAATGCAAAAGCATTTTAATTTAGAATCAGAAAAGCAAGCTTGCTCACAGGCTATTCCTATAAACAAGCCAGTGCTATAGGTGGTAATTACCAAGTGGAGATAGGGTAAGATTGCTCAGCCTGGGGTAGACATGAGGATGGGATGAGATAGGGACAGTAGAAGAATGTGCTTGGATTACAAAGACAGAAGTTCTGATATCCTAACTAGGTACTGCTGCTGCTGCTGCTTCTAAGTTGCTTCAGTTGTGTGTGATTCTGTGCAGCCCCATAGATGACAGCCCACCAGGCTCCTCTGTCCCTGGGATTCTCCAGGCAAGAATACTGCAGTGGGTTGCCATTTCCTTCTCCAAACTAGGTACTGCTAGTAGAAATAATGAGTTGAGAAAGCTGAATTCTTCCATTCTCATCATTACTTCCTTTACCTTCCATTACCTCCCAACTCACTAATTTTCCTCCTGTAGTATTTTATTTCCTTGTGTTGCACAACAAAATTGCCCAGAATGAGGAAGAAAAAGCCTGGTATTCAAGTGCACAAAGAATGAGCTATTCATTGAATCCTTCATCATTTGCTTAGAATTGTTCTTGCTGGGGGAGGAGCAGAGCACTAAACATTTATTATAACATCCAGAAGCACTGAGGTGTTAGCTATGATTCTGTAGCAGATGTAATGTAAGAGCAAACATATGATTTAAGACAATTTTAAATGATTGTAATTTATGGAAAGCTTTAGGGGGTAGGTACAAAAATAAGGAAAAATAAATATTCAAATACAAAACCCCATGTTACATTACTGATTTCTTTTTTTTTTTTTTAGTTTAGTTTTATTTATTTATTTATTTTTAATAGAAGGATAATTGCTTTACAGTATTGTGCTGGTTTATGCCAAACATCAACATGTCATTACTGGTTTCTTAAAAAAAAAAGAAAATTGTACAACGAATTCTTTCCAACTCTACCTTCTGTTAATGCCATCTCAAGAAGGACTATATGTGAAGAAAAACAGGCCCCTCTTATCTTGTATTCTTTCCTCTAAATGAAGAGGAAAAATACTACTACTATGTGATATCTTGAAAGCCTTATATTAATTTTCTAGCTCAGAAAATTAGTTACATATACCAAGAGCATATGGTAAAAAAGGTTTGCACCAAAAACAGGAGTTTTTGCTTTTGCACTTATTGATTGCAACCTACATAAGATAGAGGGGGAAAGGGAGGTGCAAATAACATGTCTGTCATCATTATTATGTTATTGTTGGCAAATAATAATATATTCTTGCACATATTTTCCTTTATAAGGACTTTATAAAAATAAGGGGGAAATCAAGTGTATATTATTACATAATGATAAGATCATCTCAAGTAAGATAGATTTGAGTAAGTATCTATACTCCCCTTGATTTTAGGAACAAATCATCATGTTACTAAACTGACTTCATGGCTTTTTGTTATTAAATCTTCCAACCTTTTCAGACACTATCAGCAAGCACAGTTACCCTCCAAATCCAATCAAACATTCAATTTTTAAAATATAATCTAAGTGTGTATATTTCTTCTCATTTGGAAAGCTAAATTTATGTCTACCCCTCAGAGGCAGACACTGCTACACATCTTTTCCTGAGATAAATGCATTGAAAAAGCATCCTCCCCAAGAAGCCATCCTTGGCCTCTAATAAATTAATTCATTTCACAATATTTATAAAGTGCCTTCTGTGTGACAGACACGTATGTACCAGAAGCTTGGATTCAAAGACAAAGAAGCCACAGTCCACCCTCAAAGGGCTCAAAGTCTAGAGGGAGAAACAGATCCGAACAACTAAAAGCACTGAAGACAGAGGAAAGCAGGCCACCTTTTCCAGTCTTTAGGGACTGAAGTTTAGACGTGATCAATCTGCACTGGGCTTTGGAGCACCAGCAGGAGTGAGCCAGGTGAAAGAAAAGAGAGGGAGTATCTTCCAAGAAGACAGGGCACATTCTGGGTCATGGCAGATTTTGTTTTGTTTTGAGTATCACGAAGAAACTGTTGGGGAGAGGAAACATAAAACTGACTTTTAAAAGTTAACTTTTGGGGAGCCTTCCCAGGTGGTCCAGTGATTAAGACTCTGCACTTCCAAGGCAGGAGACTTAGGTTTGATCCCTGGTCGGGGAACTAAGATCCCACATGCCTTGCAGTGCAGCTCAAAATAAATAAATTAATTAACAAGTTCACATTTTTCTCCTCTCTCTTTCTCTCCTTCATAACCAGCCCGTAAAATCCAGGGATGGTCAAGGTGGTCCCTGGTGCCAGGGTCCAGCCTCCTTCCACCTCTGGCTCTGCCATTGCTGCTAAGTTGCTTCAGTCGTGTCCAACTCTGTGCGACCCCACGGATGGCAGCCCACCAGGCTCTACCATCCCTGGGATTCTCCAGGCAAGAACACTGGAGTGGGGTGCCATTTCCTTCTCCAATGCATGAAAGTGAAAAGTGAAAGCGAAGTCGCTCAGCAGTGTCCAACTCTTGGCGACCCCATGGACTGCAGCCTACCAGGCTCCTCCATCCATGGGATTTTCCAGGCAAGAGTACTGGAGTGGGGTGCCATTGCCTGCCATTGCTAGGGCATTAATAAGCCCTAGTTGTCAATGAACCTGAACAGCTTAGGCCTGCACAACCTTCTAGGAGAGAAAAGCATCACAGGCCCAGCTTAAGAGCACTAGGCAGAAGCTCTGTAGATCTCTTCCACCTTGACCCCCCTTGGCCCGAACTCAGTCACGTGGCCACAGCTAGTGTCAAGAGGGGCTGGAAAATATCCTATTTGGTGTAGTTGTATGCCTGGCTGAAAAGCAAGAATTCTCTTCCTATAGAACAGGTGTTGGCAAACTTTTTCTGCAAAGGCCCAAATAGTAAATATTTCAGACCNCTTGACCCCCCTTGGCCCGAACTCAGTCACGTGGCCACAGCTAGTGTCAAGAGGGGCTGGAAAATATCCTATTTGGTGTAGTTGTATGCCTGGCTGAAAAGCAAGAATTCTCTTCCTATAGAACAGGTGTTGGCAAACTTTTTCTGCAAAGGCCCAAATAGTAAATATTTCAGACCACACACAGTCTTTGTCAGGGCTTCCCTGATGACTCAGGTGGTAAAAATTCTGCCTGCAATGCAGGAGAGTGGTGTTCCATCCCTGGGTGGGGGTGATCCCCTGGAGAAGGAAATGGCAACCCACTCCAGTATTCTTGCCTGGAGAATTCCATGGACAGAGGAGCCTGGCGGACTGCGGACCGTAGGGTCGCAAAGAGTCAGACACGACTGAGCAACTTATCCCTCACTCACTCACAGTCTCTGTCATGGATCATTGTTGTTGTTCTTCTTTTTTGTTTTTCGTACAACTCTTTAAAAACATGAAACCCATTCTTAGTTTGCGGCTCTGTAAAACAGGTCATAAGTCAGATTGGGCACACAAAGTGTGTCAAGCCTATGGAAGGAAAGAAAATTATTTAAGCAGAAAAGTGCCCATTCCCAGCATGAACTCTCCAAGATTATAAACCACTTGGAGGAAAAGATTTGCCTCATTCACCTTTCAGGCTAGCACAGTGCTTGGTACACAGAGTAGATGCTTAATGTGGATGAGAGATAAATGAATGAATGAATAGATGGAAGATAGGGGAGCTTAATAGCTACCATTTCTTATAATCCCATTTTATGCCAATGATAGTCTCTTAACATAGATTGTCATTTAAAGACCCCATTTTCTCCAGAGCTTGAAAAAACCTCTAGCCGAGAGCAGACGAGTGAATCTGCTGGGTTTCCACCTGCTTCACCCCCCTAGCTTCCTAGAGGCAAGCAGCCCACTTCACCTCCCAGCCACAGATGCAATTGGGTCCCATATATGGAACAGATATTAGGGAGAGGACCTCCCTAATCACAGCTCCCCGTCCTTGACCTCCACACTGCAGGCAGACTCTCCCGGGAGTGCAAGGAGGTTACTGAACCAAAGGCCTTCCAGATTCCTCCCTTTGATAGCCATAGGGGCAGCAGGAGAGCCTTGACTTGGTTTCACCCTTTTAAATATCACATGCTTGGCGGGAATGTCAGCAGAAGCCTTGAGGCTGAGTAGACACTTTTTAGTTCCCCTCTTCCTCCTCCTTCTTACTCAATATCCTGAGGGCACAACAGGACTTTTCTTGTCTAAATCAGCCTGCTGGGGTGGGGTGGGGGGAAGCGTGGATCACTCAACCGTTCTCCTGGACATCTCCTTGCCAGGGCTCAGAAAGTGCCACAGGGCTTGGACTCTCCTTCCTGAGCAGACACAACAGCTCAAGTGAGGAGTGGTCCAGTCCCTGGCCCCTGGAAGACCTCCTCAATGAGACAACCCTCCCACTTCATTCTGCAGGAGTCAGGTAACAGCTCTGCCCAGGTTTCCTCTTTCAAATCAACATGGGATTTTTTTTTTTTCCCCAGCAGGAAAATGTACCGCCTCCAAATTCTGGCAGCACAGATTGTGCTAGCTGGAATCATTGACAGAAAGGCATGTTTTGTTGGCAAACAGCAGAAGAGGTGGCCATCAGACACCACAGCTCAGTTTCATAGTAGCCAGAGGGTGACAAGCAGATAAAAATGTGTCTGTCATTTGCTCTAGACGAGGCTTCTTACACATGGCTCTTCCAACGTCTGCTGTTGCTAGCATTAAATGAAGTCTTGCAACAAAACCAGAACCACAGTCCTAATTGAGCCCAGATGATTCATGTCAGTCTTGGCTCCTGACAAGCCTGGTCTTACACTTTTGATGAAGAGCAAATTTCATTTTTTCCCCCAAAGCTTAAGAGCTGACAGGAAGTGGGGATTCACGTGAAATTCTTACACAGACTAGGGAAAGGGGACCATGCTATCATCAACTCTGCCTTCTCAAAAGGAATTCTGGCAAAGTGGGACCAATGACAAGGGCTACAAGCCATCTGAGGAAATCCACAATTTAGTTGGTGCCTTCAGCCCTCTAGTATGAATTGGGGTCTCTCATGAAAATATCACAGTGCTTTTCCCCCTCCCCCTTTAACTAAACTTACAATGAGGTAATTAAAATGGACCTCTTACTCTGCCTCCTACCAACTGCATGACTCTGGGCCGGTCGCTTAACCTCTCTGTGCCTCAGTTTCCTCCGCTAAAGCAATGAGAATAATAACAGTACTTACCTCCTAGGTTTGTTGTGAGTATAAAATTATACATACTTATTGGGCATTGATATTAATAGTAATAAATGTTATTAGATATCACTAATACATGCTGCTTTAATATTTTGACATTAGAGATTACTCTGTGTAGAAAAATGAACATAAGGCTTTATGAACATAAGGCAAAATCATGCCTTTGCTTTTATGTACAGGCTAAGAGACTGTTGGGAAGGCTTTTAGGTTGATCAAAACATGTATATACAAGGCAGGACACAAACTTTAGATATTCTGATGCTCTTGGAAATTAATGATAAATGAGGGGCAATAGGACTAGATGGTTCCTTTCTATAAAAGTATATCTTTAAAAATGCTCCATTAAAGATGATCATGAATATCAATGGAATTTTAGTGTATTTTCATGGGACACATTGAAGAAGTTAGGCTTCTGTTTCAAACAGAAATGCCTGGGAAAGACTCCATTTATCTTGGAAAATTATTTTAAAAGTTCAAATCCATGCTTTCTGCTTGTTATTTCCATCCATTTAACTACCAGCTCACTTCAAAGGCTTCCCAGCTCCTGTAGGAATCCAGAGGCCCCTGCTCTAGACTCAGCGTTTAGTAAAGCCTGTTTGGGGGAAAATTCTGAAAGCTTAGGGGGAAATTCTAAAAGCTCCCGGCATTCTAAAAGCAGCCTCATTGAGTAGTCACACCGCCACCTAGTGGCACAAAGGCTAAATACGTGCAAGCGATTGTCTTGAAGCTTGTTCTCTCCTTGTTGCTGCTGCTGCTGCTTAGTCGCGTCTGACGCTGTGCGACCCCCTGGACTGTAGCCCGCCAGGCTCCTCTGTCTATGGGGATTCTCCAGGCAAGAATACTGGAGTGGGTTGCCATGCCCTCCTGCAGGGGCAGGACCCAGGGATCGAACCCAGGTCTCCCCTGTGGCAAGCAGATTCCTTACTGCTGAGCCACCGGGGAAGCCCTCTAGCCTTCAGTTCAGTTTAGTCGCTCAGTCGTGTCCGACTCTTTGCGACCCCATGAATCGCAGCATGCCAGGCCTCCCTGTCCATCACCGTCCGAAATGCAGTACTTGGATGCAATCTCAAAAACGACAGAATGATCTCTGTTCGTTTCCAAGGCAAACCCTCTAGCCTTACTGTCCCTTAAAAATCATGTTTTCTTTCTACTATTGGAATCCCATGTTAAGGAGAGAAGTAGGGTGGGGTGAGGGAGAAAAAGAGGAGAGAAAATCAGGGAAAGTAGACAAAATCTTTCATTGGTCTGAGGCGTTAGTAGCGGCTGCTTCTGGGTGGAAGAGCACTGTGGTTCTATGGCAAAGTTAAAACTGTGGTCCCAGGGGTTTTGGTTAAGACCATGGTTGCAGAATCCAGAAATGAGTTTGAATGGGGCCTGTGCCATTCACCGGCTATGGACCTTGAGTGAATTACTGAACTGCCCCATGCCTTGGTTTCTTTGTCTATAAAATGGGGATAATAACTTCTTTGTGGTTTATTATGAGCTCCTAGCAAAGAAGGCAATAGCACCCCACTCCAGTATACTTGCCTGGCAAATCCCATGGATGGAGGAACCTGGTAGTCTGCAGTCCATGGGGTCGCTAGGAGTCATACACGACTGAGCAACTTCACTTTCACTTTTCACTTTCATCCATGGGAGAAGGAAATGGCAGCCCACTCCAGTGTTCTTGCCTGGAGAATGCCAGGGATGGTGGGGCCTATGGACGGAGCCTAGATGGCTGCCATCTATGGAGTCGCACAGAGTCAGACATGACTGAAGCAACTTAGCAGCAGCAGCAGCAAAGAAGGCAATCCATAGCATTATCTATTGTCATGACTGTTTTTAAGAGGAAGATGCTGCAGAAACTGCTATCTCAAAGGTCAGGCGGTCCAGGACAGTGGGCCCAATGGCTGAGCAAACGGGACAACCAGATTCTGGTTCTGCCAAAAAGTAGCTGTGTGACCTTGGGTGGATCACATATCCTGTTTCCTTTCCTGCAAAATGAAGAGCTTGAATTCATTGATCATTAAGGTTATTTTTTCTTTCTCAAACACTGTAACTCTAAGGCAAGTCTGCCCATTAAAACTGGCCCACCTTTAAGGTTCATTTTGATCTTTCTTTTTACCAAAGCCCAGAGTCAAGCGTATGCCAGGCATTTATTTCTACAGCTGCTGGCAGATGAGAAATTGCCAGCAACTATAGATACAACTACTGATACAGTTTTCACTATATCAGTCACAAGGAATAGACCAAGTGTATATTTGGTCAGGATGAGAACCCAATGGAAAGTCCTAGAAACTGAAGAATATTCCCCCATCAGAAGCTGGTCTAGGATTTCTCATACATTTGAAGAGTTCAGAACATGTTTTGTTTTGTTTTTTATCTCTGCTAACTAGCCTCCTTAACATGACAGGAAACCAGCAAAACCTTTGAGCTGTACAAATTCAACATATACTTTATTAGAAGTCTTGCTAAGTCTGTGTCACCCGTGTTGGTTAAACTAGTACCTGATCTTGCTTCCAAGAGCCTGTAAATGCCACTGAAACTCACTGACATTAATTCTCTATTCTGTTGTTCCAAGCCAAGGACCATTCCACTAGAGACACCTTGCTCTGAGATGATAACTATGGTGGCCCAGAAAAGATAATTATGAAACAATGCTTCCTGCCCTTCATCCTAAACAGCACCCACGCAGGTGCTCAGACATTTAGAGTAATCAGAACAAAAGCATCCTGGATCTTTGTGAGAGCGGGTGTGTTAATTCCTTGTGGATCCTATAACAAATCACAAACTAGGTGACGACCAACAACATAAATTTATTCTCTTAGAGTTTTGGAGGCTGAAGTTTTAAAATCAGGGTGTCCACAAGGCTACATTGTCCCCAAACGCTCTAGAGGAAAATCCAGTTTTTGCCTTTTCCAACTTCTGTCAACTTCTGGGGCTTCTCTAGTGGCTCAGATGATAAGGAATCTGCCCACAATACAGAAGACCAGAATTCGATCCCTGGGTCAGGAAGATCCCCTGGAGAAGAGAATGGCTACCCATGCCAGTATTCTTGCTTGCTGCTGCTAAGTTGCTTCAGTCGTGTCCGACTCTGTGCAACCCCGTAGACAGCAGCCCACCAGGCTCCACCGTCCCTGGGATTCTCCAGGCAAGAACACTGGAGTGGGCTGCCATTTCCTTCTCCAATGCATGAAAGTGAAAAGTGAAAGTGAGGTTGCTCAGTCATGTCCAACTCTTTGCAACCCCATGGACTGTAGCCTACCAGGCTCTTCCGTCCATGGGATTTTCCAGGCAAGAGTACTGGAGTGGGATGCCATTGCCTTCTCCGATTCTTGCCTAGAGAATTCCATCTACAGAGGAGCCTGGCAGGCTACAGTTCACGGAGTCACAAAGAGTCAGACACGACTTAGCAACACACATACTCACACACACAACTTCTGGCAGCCTCCAGCATTCTCTGGTCTGTGTGGCTGCATCACTCCAAGCTGGCCTCCTCCTTCGCATGGCATTCTCATCCTCTCTGGTCTTTTCCTCCTCTGTGTCTTATCTTACAGGGACTCTAGTCTTTGGATTTAGTGCCACCTGGTAAATCAGGATGATCTCCTCATCTGGTCCTAATTATACAAAACCCTCTGTTTCAAATAAGGTCATGTTCACAGGTTCTGAGACATGGACATATATTTTTAGGTTGCTACCATTGAAACAACTCAATTGAGTAGAGAAGACAGGGCAGAAATTTAAAAAGACAAGCACTCAGCCTCTGCACCTCAGTTCCATTCACCCCTGCTGAATCAGTGAAAAAAAAGGGAAAGTCGCTCAGTCGTGTCTGACTCTTTGCAAGCCCATGGACTCTAGCCCACCAGGCTCTTCTGTCCCTGGAATTCTCCAGGCAAGAACACTGGAGTGGGCTGCCATTCCCTTCTTCAAGGAATCTTCCTGACCCAGGGATCAAACCCGGGTTTCCTGCATTGTAGGCAGTTACTTTACCATGCTGAATCACGGTAACCCACAAAGACATTTCAGTCCTTGCCACTGAATTTCGGCAACTCAATAAACATGTGAGGATAAGAGCAAGAGAGATCCAAGGTCCCAATGGTTTTGAATCATTTTTGTACCCAAATACACCAGGTGATTCCACACCTTCCCATTTGTACTGGCTGGGCTGGTCATTCTCCATAAAGAAATCTTTGAAGAAACAAAATAGGATGCATTAGGACATTTAGCATGTGCAGCTTGAAAAAATCCCCAGGGTGATTCCACCACACCCTGGGCCTCTTTCCTTGTCTTAACCTCAAAGCAGACCATTCAAAATATCTGTATTTACTTCATCAGTCAAAAAATAACTTTAATCAGTGACAAGTGTGCTTATACTTCTCAAGTCATTTTTGGCTTTATTCATATTAGAAATTTGACGCTGGTCCACTGTTACATGTTAGTCACACTTACATGTGTCATTTAAAATACTCTAGAAGCTAAAAAAAATTCTGAGTCAAAATTTTATCTGAGCAGTAAGATGTTTACATATAAGCTTGACATTATTGAAATACCATTTTTCCTCCCTTTCGAGACATTTTCTTTTTTTTTAATTGGAGTATACTTGATTTACAATACTGTGTTAGTTTCAGGTGTACATCAAATTGGTTGAGATATATGTACATATACGTATATAATTTTTCATTGCAGTTTATTATAAGACATTGGATATGGTTCCCTGTGCTCTACAGTAAAGCCTGTTGTTTATCTGTTTTGTACATAGTAGTGTGTGTCTGTTAATCCCATTGTTGTCGCTGCTTACTCGCTAAGTCAGGTCCAACTATTTTGTGACCCTGTGGACTGTAGCCCGCCAGGTTCCTCTGTCCATGGGATTTCCCAGGCAAGAATACTGGAGTGGGTTGCCATTTTCTTCTCCAGGGGATCTTCCCGACCCAGGGATCAAACCCCCTTCTCTTGCATTAACAGGCAGATTCTGTACCACGGAGCCACCAGGAGAGCCTGTACTCTTTAATTTATCTCTTTTCCCTCTTTCTCCTTTGGTAACCATGAATTTGTTTTCTATGTTCATGAGTTTGTTTCTGTTCTATAAATAAGTTCATTTTCATTATTTTTTAGATTCCACCTATAGGCACTATCATATGATATTCGACTGACCTCACTCAGTATAAGAATCTCTAGGTCCATCCATGCTGCAAATGGCATTATTTTATTCTTTTTTATGGCTAAGCTATATTCCACTGTATATATATTGGAATAGATGTATATAGCTATAGCTATATATACATCACACCTTCTCTATCCATTCATCTGTTAATGGGCATTCAGGTTGCTTCCACATCTTGCCTATTATAAGTAGCACTGCAGTGAACACCGAGGTGCTTGTATCTTTTCAAACTAAGAGTTGTCATCTTTTCCAGATATTTGCCCAGGTGTGGGTTTGGAGGATCATATGGTAATTCTATTTTTAGCTTTTTAAGAAACCTCTACACTGTTCTTCATATTGGCTGCACCAAATTACATTCCCACCAACAGTGTGGGAGCATTCCTTTTTCTCTCCATCCACTCCAGTATTTATTATTTGTAAACTTTTTAATGACGGTCATTTCAACAGGTATGAAGTGATACCTCATTGTAGTTTTGATTTGTATTTCTCTAATAGTGATCTTGAGCACCTTTTCATGTACCTGTTGGCCATCTGTATGTCTTCTTTGGAGAAATGTCTATTTAGGTCTTTTGATTGGGTTTTTTGATTTTTTGTTGTTGGGTTTTTTTTCACTTGTATGAACTGTTTGTATATTTTGGAGGGTTTCCCTGGTGGCTCAGTGGTAAAGAATCTGCCTGTCAGTGCAGGAGATGCAGATTCCATTCCTGTGTTGGAAAGATCTCTTGGAGAGGGAAATGGCTACTCACTCCAATATTCTTGCCTGGAGAATTCCATGGACAGAGGAGTCTGGCAGGCTACAGTCCATGGGGTCACAAAGGGTCAGACACAAGTAAGCAAGTAACACTTTTTTTACTTTTCATCTTATATTTAAGTCTTCAAGCCATTTTGAATTTATTTTTGTGCATGGTGTGAGGGATGGAGTCATTTTGATTTTACTCTTTCAATCACTGTAACTTAGATAAAAAGAAAAAAAATCTCACTGTGTGAAAATATAAAAGCAATTTTTTCATACTGGTTCGCATCCTTCTTCAACTTCCCTCTGGTAGTAAACTTGAAGTTTCAGTCAGCTGAACAATCAACACTAGCCCCAGAGGACAATGGATGAACCAGAATGGTGCTCCAGACCCCTAAACCGACAGTTACAGGACTCCCGCCACCGACTGTAGAGAACAGCTCTTTGAGGGGAAAGCGATCTAATATAGTCATCTACTTAAACCCCGACTCCTACACCAGACACACTTAGATCAAACATCCAAAGCAGCAGGCAGCATTGTTTGTCTTCTCTTAGCTGTTTCCCCTTTCCAGGTGACCTGTGATGTTGCAAAACCAGTCAGAATATTCTGGCCAGAGACCTACATCGCCTGAGTCATATTCTGTCTCCTTGTTCATGTCAGGGTATTAACAGAACAGATGTTAACACACCATCTGCAATGATGAGGGGTTCTTGAACTGAAGGTAAATTACTAGGGTCTGGGGGGAGATTTTTTGGATTAGAATAAGACACAAAAAGTTCTGTATGTGAGCTGAGATTTTAAATTCCAAATACAAACTATACAAGAAGGAAAGAAAGTCATGATTCTATAATGTATTGAGGAGGACATATGACGTAGAAAATCTGCGTTTGGATCTCCGTTCTACCACGTGCTTGAACTCCGTACACCTTTCTGTAATAAGAAGAATTTACCAGGCTTTGGGAGGATCAAATGAGATATTACACGTGGAATTTTTGTTTTTAAGTGTGATTATTAGTTCTAATAATAGAATTAGTAATAGATATAAAATACCAAACTCCAGAATGTTTTTTGCCGTATATACAAGCAAACAAAGAAAAATATTGAGCTCATCTGTACCATAAAGAAGTAATCTTAGTAAAGCACAGATTTTGAACTAGATAGTGGCAAAGTGCCACATACCAGAACTAACACATTAGCAAGGAATCACTAAGACCCTCTGGAGAAAATAAAGAAATGCACAAATGAGTGGGTATGTGAAAACCCAGAGCAGCTGAAGTCATGCAGCACCTTGGAAGATTGAGGGTGCCTGAGAAAAGAGAGTGGCTGGGTGTTAAGAGCAGGATGTACATCATGAAAAGTTGAAATTGAGAGCATCACAGTTTTAACGAGAAAAGGTGCGACCGACAGTGAAGAGCCCATGACAACAAAGATGAGAGAAAGTGCTCATTTCACGGCAGAGTCCTGCTGCTGTGACTTCAGGAGAGGAAAACAAGTGAAGTCAGGACTGTGGAGTGATTATATTATTTAATCCTGATTAAGAAATAGTGAGTGCATTTTCTTCCAAGTTCAAAAGAAATGGAACAGAAACAGGTTGAGAAGAAAGAGGTATAGGGGAAGGATTCCACATATTCTGTAAAGTGAGGTTTCAAAAATCATCCATCTCTCTGTGGATGGATGTGAATCTCCCATAACCTTCCATTTCTCATGTCTAGTTGTTTTCCCCCCCCCCTCCCATATCCCACCT
>SJYA01002588.1:765865-831006 GCA_006410615.1 Neotragus moschatus
CCCCCCCCCCCCCCTCAAATCACACTCTGGCTCCCTCACTGACTGGCAGCTAGCTGCTCTCTGTCTTGATGGGCCTGTTGAAATCTTCCTGTTCTAAGTGGTTCTTGTCACACAGAACTTCTCAATGCTGGGAAGGAAGTCTCTAGAAAACCCCACAGATGGCCTCCTCTCCCCACCCCCACCCACTCCAAGTAGACCTTGCCCTTTCAGTTTCTAACTTCCCGTCAAGGGCAGAAAGGAACTGCCAGGCTTGGTGTCAACGTGTGTTTACGTATGTTGAGAGGGATGTGGGGGCTGAGAAAAAAAAGAACAGAACATTTCTGTCCTGTTTTTCCTATGCCAAGGAGTATCTTTCCCAGCCATCAAGAATGTTTTATTTCAAATTTCACGAGTTTGGCAAAGTGTGTTCTATTTTGCTGGTTCATACTGTTTTTTTATATGAAAATAGAATAGCCATTAGAAATAGTAGATGAGAATAAGATTTCTTTGGGATGACACTTGGAGATACAGAAAAATGAAATGACTTATGTTGTATTACCACATGGACATTAAATATTATCCTAAATCCAAATAAGCCCCTAGAAAGAGATCTATAAAAACACTTCAATTATCTGTAAGTTCATTAGACAAAATGTAAATTCCTCAGAGATTATCCTCTGATTTCATATAGTTAATGCAGGCTAAGTGAATTATCTACTTCTGTTTTATTGACTATACCAAAGCCTTTGTTGTATGGATCACAACAAACTATGGAAAATCCTTAAAGAGATGGGAATACCAGACCACTCGACCTGCCTCCTGAGAAATCTGTGTGCAGGCCAATAGGCAGGTCAGGTGATCTGGCATTCCCATCTCTTTAAAAATTTTCCACCGTTTGTTGTGATCCACACAACAAAGGCTTTGTTATAAAGTAACAGTTAGAACTGGACATGGAACAACAGACTGGTTCCTAATCAAGACAGGAGTAAGTCAATGCTGTATATTGTCACCTTGCTTATTTAATTTATATGGCGAATACATCATTCGAAATGCCAGGCTAGATGAAGCACACACTGGAGTCAAGATTGCTGGGAGAAATATCAATAACCTCAGATATGCAGATGACACCACCCGTATGGCAGAAAGTGAAGAAGAACTTAAAAGCCTCTTGATGAAAGTGAAAGAGGAGAGTGAAAAAGTTGGCTTAAAGCTCAACATTCAGAAAACTAAGTTCATAGCATCTGGTCCCATCACTTCATGAGAAATAGATGGGGAAACAGTGGCAGACTTTATTTTTCGGGGTTCCAAAATTACTGCAGATGGCGACTGCAGCCATGAAATTAAAAGACGCTTGCTCCTTGGAAGAAAAACTATGACCAACCTAGACATCATATTAAAAAGTAGAGACATTAGTTTGCCAACAAAGGTCCATCTAGTCAAAGCTATGGTTATTGCAGTAGTCATGTATGGATGTGAGAGTTGGGCTATAAAGAAAGCTGAGTGCTGAAATATTGATGCTTTTAAACTGTGGTGTTAGAGAAGACTCTTGAGAGGCCCTTGGACTGCAAGGAGATCAAACCAGTCCATCCTAAAGGAAATCAGTCCTGAATATTCATTGGAAGGACTGATGCTGATGCTGAAACTCCAATACTTTGCCCACCTGATGTGAAGAACTGACTCATTTGAAAAGACCCTGATGCTGGGAAAGATTGAAGGCAAGAGGAGAAGGGGACGACTGAGGATGAGATAGTTGGATGGCATCATTGACTCAATGGACATGAGTTTGAGTAAGCTGCAGGAGTTGATGATGGACAGGAAAGCCTGGCATGCTGTAGTGCATGGGGTCACAATGAGTCGATTGTGACTGAGTGACTGAACTGAAATGAATTATATCCTAAGCAAATGTGGGCTAAATTTGCTATAAAAACTGTATAAAACAATAACAAAAACCCGTAGTTTCAGAACTGTTTATTATCAACATCCTATCAGCAATTCCACTAACATCAAGAAGTCAAAAATTTACAGAACAAACTTCAGAAATATTTAAAGAGTCATATTTAATTTCCTCATCCGTTAATGGTTAAGCCATCAGAGGCCATGCCAAAGACAAAAGTGTACTTATGCAGGAGCTATTTGGTCGATAACCAGGAAGATGTTTGAAGGTTCTAATTTGTAAAGTGATGGTGATTTTCAAACCCGATCTTTCAGGACAAAGGAAACACAAAAGCCGAACAGATCAATATACCTGGAGAGTTCAAGGTGACTCAGCATTTGGGAGGTGGGCCTTTGCCAGCTAAACTTTACCAATTGCTGAGTGACCTGGCTTCCCCTACTTTAGTTCAACCCAGAAGGGAGAACTCAGTGGAACCGGGAAGGAGTGCGGAGCAGCAGGTGCCTGAGATCACAGAAGAGGGGGTGACGATGCACAGCGGCACCTGTAGAGGCTTACTGCCAAGGTGCTGCTCAATCTAGCCTCCGGAGGGAAGCCAGGCACACACACAGCCACCAGAGACCCTACTCATGCCAGCTGTTTTCTTCTTACCACCTTATACCTCACAGCACGAGGCTGAGGTGGGTCATCTACCGTTCCCTCTCCGCCTTTTCAAGTCGCTGACAAAAATGTAAGGGTCATCACAGTGGGGGCTGCCACTGCTTCTTCCGCTGCCAGCCCCTCCTCCCTGGGCTTTGACCAGCCTGTAGCAGCCCTCTCCTGCCCCAGGAACTCAATTTGTGGTAAGAGGCACGTTCCCACATCCTGTTAAAGAGGGGCTTGATGCTCTCTTCAGCATCAGAGGCTCAGCCAGCTGGAATCCATAACAGCCCATTTGCCATGAAGTAGACAGGGAGCTTTTGAGAATAGATTCATGGCTGGTTCAACGCTCCTTAAGAAGCTAAGAAAATCGTTTCTCCTACTATCATCCGTCTGATCAGTCATGGAGAAATTCAAACAAATTCAGCCCATCAGGCAGTATGTTTATGTATATATAATTATGGCTGATTTGTGGTGTTGTGTGGCAGAAACCAACACAACATTAGGTCCTTCCCTGGTGGCTCAGGTGGTAAAGAATCTTCTGGCAATGCAGGAGACCTGAGTCTGATCCCTGGGTCAGGAAGATTCCCTGGGGAAGGGAATGGCTGCCCACTCCATATTCTTGCCTGGACAATCTTGTGGACAGAGGAGCCTAGTGGGCTGCAGTCCATGGGTTCACAGAGAGTGAAACACAACTGAGTGACTAAAAGTTTCACTTTTCAACACAACATTGTAAAAATATTTTAAATATTTAAATAAAAATAAGTTAAAATGAGCAATTATGAAAAGAAATGTGTCAGGAAATATGGGAGTGCTTATTTGGATGGGGGAGTGACGGAGGGGGAGCATTTTTGAGGAAAAAACAAAGCAGGTCCCTGATTTTTCAAATCCTTCAGGAAACAGAGTACGCACATTAAATACATAAATTATGATTCTTCTAAATATTTAGACAGTGTTAACAGAGATGAAGAGACTTTACTTCAGTTTCAGCGTCTATTGTGGAACTCACTGTCTACCATCTTGAGAAGCTGTGTCTTAAGTACTGTATTTTTAGTCAGCTGCCATGAACTCTATCTTGACAATCAAAAACAATGAAAGTCATTTTATTATATAATTTCTAACAAAAAGGGGTTTTAAGACATTTTATTTTCAGACTAAAATAACTGTACCCCCCCCCAAAATATTCTCTTTTCCAAGTTTACTAAGTGTAGCAGATCAAGTCTCTTTAAAGAGAAAAAACAACTTATCTGTGTGTGTGTGTGTGTGTGTGTGAAGTTTGGGAGGGCTTGGCTTGGTCATGAAGAATACATTTTTATTTTCTTTAAGCAACAGAAATCAATGAGGCTAAATACTACTATTGTTCTATGAAAGTTTGAATTGCATGAGTCTAATCCAGATTTTCACCAGCCTATTCTTACCCCCGGGGGTGGCAAATTTATCTGGCTTATAGAAGAATGTGCTATCCTTTCAGTCTTTTGGCTATACTTCTGGTCAGTCCTGGGCTGAGTGGATCCTAAATTTGCACAACAGGAACCACCACTTCGGCAGGAGCTGGGCTCTCCCGTGCAGTGCACCACGCCTCATCTGCCGCCTTCCCTCTTCACTGGGCAGGAGTAAGGCTGACTGCCTGGAATACTTTCCCATCACATATGCATCCCCTCTCAGCCTCATATTGTCCTCTGATGTCACTCTGTATGGGGTTCTGCTCTGGGCAATAGTGATAGTGGTAGGAACTACTTTTGTTCCACAGGTAGAACCAACAATTCAGACCATATTTGAGCAATGATATGTTATCTCAACATACCAATAAAAAAAGAAAATCTATACGTGGTAAAATTGATCAGAGATTAAAGAAAGAACAAAGAGAATCAGAGACATAGAGAAAGATTTGAATAAACTATTGTTATTTGCCAACTTTCCTCATGATTAAAAGCATTATATGCGATCAAGTAAAATAATTTTCTTCTCTTATTCCATGGTCTCCATTTAGGAAAGAATAAGAGCATCCATAATAGGGGTTCATTTTCCTCATGAGTTAATTACAAAAGGGATACTACCACATCTTAAGGAAGCAAAACCAAGCTCAAAGTTCTTTTATATTTTTTTATGGGCTGCGCTGGGTCTCAGTTGCTCTTTGCAGACTATCTCTAGTTGTGGTGACCGGAGGCTACTCTCTAGTTGCAGTGCATGGACTTCTCATTGCAGTGGCTTCTTCTGTTGAGGAGCACAGGCTCTAGGCACTCGGGCTACAGGAGTTGCAGCATGCAGGCTCAGTAGTTGTGGCCCAAGGTCTAGTTGCTCTATGGCATACAGAATCTTCCCAAACCAGGGATCAAACCTGTGTCCCCTGTCACAGGGGACAGGCGGATTCTCATCCACTGCATCACCAAAGAAATTGTCAGAATTATTTTAAATCCATTAGTTACCCAAGATTTGTGGGTGTTTTATTTCGTTTGTGTTTCACAAGTGAAACTTTACAAAAAAGAGACTTGAAAGACAAGGAACTTTGAAAACAATCTAGTGATAGTCTCTTGTATTATTTAGTTTCTCTACAGTTTTTTGTAGGTTTTAGAGTGTATCGCATTATAGAAATTAAAAACAGGCTTTCTGGTAAGATGTTTCTAATAATCCAGGAGCAAGAGGATTAGCTCAAAGCTTCTCAGTCTTAGCACTGTTGGGACTGATAATTCTTAGTTTCAGGCGTCAGTCCTGGGTATTGTAGGATGGTTAACAGCAGCTCTGGCCTCTATTCATGAGTTGTCAAGAGCACTTTTTCAGTCAGCCATTTCAATCAAAGGCATTTGCAGACATTGCAAAAACTGCCCCAATTTGAGAACCACTGGTTTAACCTAATATCCAAGACATATTTAAAACCAAGCAAAATCCAGTTACCAATAACAGTGATAGGGTATTACTAATTTTTCCATATGAAAATATGTAGATGAACTAGCTACAAAAGAAAACATTTTCTTGATATGTAATTTCTTGATGTCTGTCTTAAATGCCATCTCAGTCTTTGTTTAAGTATATATACTTGATTCACTGCCTTTATGTAAGTTGCTAAAAGCAAAAAAGATTTTCTGGAATCTGGAGTTGTTAACTAGAAGTTCAGAGGATGTAGCTGAAGTATTTTTGCATCTTCCCAGGGACTGTGGAAAGCATGTTAAGTTTATATCAATGAAGATGTATAATTCTCAGGAAGGGGAAAATATGAGGTCTAAAGGAAATTCACTTCTATCAAGAGCATTCCTACAATTACATCTATGTAATTATAGCCCAATGGCTAGTAGCTTTGGCTAAACATTGTACAGACATTCCTTGAATTAAGATGGTTCAATTTAAAATTGTTCAACATTATAATGATGCATCTAGCAGAAACCAGACTTTGATTTTTGATCTTTCTCTAGGCTAGTGATATGTGGTACTGTAATCTCAGGTGATGCTCAGAGCTCCCAGTCAGCTGAGCAATCAGGAGGGTAAACAAGGTTAAACACCAGTACACTTACAACCACTCTGAACCTAAACAGCCATCCTGTTTTTCTTTCACTGTGGTATTCAATAAATTACATGAGATATTCAACACTTTATTATAAAACAGGTTTTGTGTTGGATGCTTTAGCCCAACTAATGGCTTAATGTAAGGGTTCTGAGCACATTTAAGGGAGACTGGGCTAAGCTAGCATGTGCTCTAGGTGAGGTGAATTATATGCACTTTCTACTTTAGGTATTTTCAGTTTATGATGGATTTACTGGGATGAAGCCTATCACAGGGCTATCATAGGGCTTTCCAGGTGGCTCAGTGGTAAAGAATCTGCCTGCCAGTGCAGGAGCCGCAGGAGACATGGGTTTGACTGCTGGGTCAGGAAGATCCCAAGGAGAAAACGGCAACCACTCCAGAATCTTTGCCTGGGAAATCCCGTGGACAGAGGAGTCTGGCAGGCTACAGTCCATAAGATCACAAAAGAGTTGCACAAGACTTAGCAACTAACGGCAGCAATGACAGCCCCATCATAAGTGGAGGAAGAGCTGCACAAATACATTAACAGATGGAAAAAAAATAGCAAATTACATCAAATAACTTTGGAAAATAAATTTTGAGTAATTTGAGGTGGAATGTTTGTTTTACTTAAAATATCGTAAACTCTGAGATCTTCTACAGTAGATTCTGAAATATCTTTTCTTAAGGATAAGCAGAAGCCTGATCCTTAAATCATTAAAAGTTTTAAAAGTCTTGCAAACTAATGTAAGGGGTTAATAATAGGAGAAATGATGTAAATTATGTGAGAATTCTCTGTATTACCTTCTGAATTCTTCCATAAATCTAAAATTGTTGTAAAAAATAAAGTAAGGCTTTAAAAAGCTGTGTAAATAATAGGCACTGATATGGATCGATTGTTAAGGGAAAAAAGCAGAATTGATACTGAAAGTATTTAACAACTAGAATCGCTTAGGAACCAATCAGAATGGCTACTGATGGTTTATCTTGCTGAGCTGATGTGTAACACAGGAAAAAAGTAAAGTGCAAAGCCAGAGCTTCCCACATGTACAAAACATAGGGACAGAAAAGATGTGTGTTTATTTATATACATTTTTATCCATGTAGACAGAGCTTAGAAATATACATAAGAAACTGATAACAGTGGTTGACTGACTCTAGAGAGGAGTTGAATAAGCTCTCCATGCAATTTATTGTTTAAAGCAGGTCAATTTTGAGAATAAAAGGGAGCATTATTAATCATTATTCCAGAACAATAAGCATAAACTTGTGTTGTACTGTTAAGTTAGGTATATGACCCTCTTAGACCTGAGGGAGGAGGGTTTAGAGAGTCAGGTTTTAGAGCAGGATTACTTTTCCCTTTATCATAGAGTACATTGTTCTTATCCTCTTTTTAACTTTCTTAAAGTAAAAAGAGCCCTAGAAAATGGAATGAATATTCAGTCTACAATGAAATCAATATGGGAGAATGTAAAAAAAAAATTAACCATTTTTGCCTTTCTATCATTATTATTAAGGAAGAAATTCAACTGTTATTGTTAAGATGAAGGGTGAACCTGCGTGTTGAAAATTTTAGCTAATAAACTTACTAAGAGTGATAACCAAAACTTCTAAACCTAAGTAGTCCATATAATAGATTAATAGTTGTGGACTTCGAGCCATTCAGAAAGTGAACATATTAGTCACTCAGTCGTGTCCCACTATTTGTGACCCCATGGACTATAGCCCACCAGGCTCCTCTGTCCATGGAATTCTCCAAGCAAGAGTACTGGAATGGGTTGCCATTTCCTACTCCAGGGGATCTTCCCAACCCAGAGATTAAACCTGGGTCTCCTGCATTGCAAGCAGGTTCTTTACCACTGAGCAACCAGGGAAGTATTAGTAAACACAGGGGCTGTTGCTAATCTGTGGCTCTTTCTTTCCTTGTCCTTCAACAACTCCTTAAAGATTTGCAGGCACTGGCCTGGGTGGGCGGGAGGAGAGGGGGGGCAGAGGGAGGAGTGGTAAGCCAAACTCAAACATCATAACTTTACAATGTTACCCAGCAGTGTGCTGGTTTCAATCACATTGATATAAAATTAGGACATAACATTAATGATTGTAACTTCAGAATTTGGTCACTTGGAGAAAATGATGTTATGTGACTAGTGAGTTAGAAAAAAAATCACAATGGCAGATAATCATAGAATGTATATTATGTTGCAATTCTTGGTCTAAAAAAATTTACATGCATTAACTCATTTAATTCTTTTATTTTTTTAAAAAATAAAATACAATGAGGAATAGGTACTGTTACAATTCTCATTTTATAGATGAAGAAAATGGAGTTTCAGGAAGGTTAAGTAACTTGCTAGGTCACACAGTAAGTAAGTAGCGGGTCAAAGTTTGAAATTCTCAGTAATTTCAGAGCCAGGGCTATTAACCCTGATGTTACACTGCCTTCTGGGTCTGGGTTGGCACCAGGGACTTAAATTACAATTCCAAATCAACCACTTCCATATTTTTAAAGTAAAAGCAGGGCATGCGGTTTGACAATGGGTTAATGTGTTTCGTGGATTTCCCCTAACTCCTCCCCGACTCCAGCCAAAATCCAAGATGTGAAGTTACTGTGACTAAAAAGGATGTCACTCAAATCCTTTGGTTTCTGTTCTGTCACCAATGCAGTGAGAGAAGTGAACTATGTATTTCCAAGGCTTCACTTGCTTTGCAAAAATAGGAAACCCTCCCAAGTTCCAGATACTCTTTAAAATGTCCTACAGATATTGATTTGTTTTATCTTCCCAACAGCCCTATGACATGGCTTTACTAGTCCCATAATAGAGGAAAGCAAACTAAGGAAATTTTTGTATTGATAATTCTTTTTGCATTCTGTGTTAAGATTTAAAGTCTTCCATAGCTATGATCTCGAGAGGCAAAGGCAGAACTTGTCTTCACCTGTTCCCTCTTCCAGCAACCAAATTCTCCCTGGTTCTCTGGTCTTCCTGTCTGTTACACCCAGGGATTGCTTGAGGATTTGAAAAAATCATGTGGATTAAAAAAATGCTCAAAGGAGGCAAGATAGAAAGCAAGATATTCTCNTTCTTTTTGCATTCTGTGTTAAGATTTAAAGTCTTCCATAGCTATGATCTCGAGAGGCAAAGGCAGAACTTGTCTTCACCTGTTCCCTCTTCCAGCAACCAAATTCTCCCTGGTTCTCTGGTCTTCCTGTCTGTTACACCCAGGGACTGCTTGAGGATTTGAAAAAATCATGTGGATTAAAAAAATGCTCAAAGGAGGCACGATAGAAAGCAAGATATTCTCAGCAACTTGGATATAGGGTAATAAATTAAAGGAGCAAAATCAACCTGGAAAACGCCACTTCCACTTGGTTTTCTCCTCCTATCAGGTTCCTAACCCCCATCTTGCAAGTACACATACATTATAGGTTAGTACAGAGAGAAATTCTGAATGAAAGGACCATTTCTTTTTAAAAATCACCATTCAGGGAATTCAGCTCAGTGTCAATCTGAACAATTCCCCAAATATAGTAAAACCGTAGGGGTTCTATACAAAGGAAAATGAGTCAGACTGGACTTTGTAGCCCAAGACAGACCTGAATCTGCATCTCTGGCCTTACAGTTTATGGCTGTGAGCCCTTGAATATGCTACTTAACATTTCTAATAAGAGTAGTTTCCTTTCATGGAGCCCAGGCTGAGGGTCACAGAGGCACTTCACAAACTCCATCTTTAACACATCTGACAATTCTGGCAGATAGTTGCTTTTATCCCCATTGTATAGATTGTATCACTGAGGCCTTGTGCATCAACAAGGATTGCAACCAAGTTCCCATGCTCTTACCATCACATCCTCCTGCAGTTTCAACCTCAGTCCTCTTTCTTATGAAATGGAATTAAACGATGCCATCCTTCAAAAGAATGACATGGGGCAACACAGATAACGTGCCTGGTTCAGAATCAAGCACATGTGTTTACACACTAAACAGTAGCTCTTATTACTATGAAAGAAAGTAACATGGGGTGTATCACAGGGCCTTCGGTGCTACATGACTTAAGAGGAGAGAGCAGTTCTTTCCAACCAGAGAGGATCTCTGGTTTCTTGGTATCTGAGTGGGGCCTTGAGAGAAGAACTATGCTCAGGCGTGTGGCAATGATAGATGAGTGTGGGAAATAAGAAAACCTTTCTAGGTGAATTTTTAAAGCATAGAAATGGAAACTGTCATGGTTACCTGTGTTTTGTTGTTTTTTTTTTTTTTTCAATTTCCTGAAAGAACTACAAAAGTTCAACTCCCAGCTTTTGGGAGAATAAAGGAAACCCACTGTGAATTTTTTCCAGGTTACTTAGGATTATGGTCTCAGAGAAGGTGACAGCCCACCTTCTTTCCTAGGTAACACCCTGATTCTAGACAAGAGGGACAAAGACGGTAGCAGCAGACTAGAGAAACCAGCTTCTGGAAATGAGAGTCTCCAGCCCCTTCCTCATCACCTTTCCAGTGTCCCAGACTCTATACCCCTTGAAAACAAGTGCAGTCAGCCTGCTAGTCTGGTTCCAGCTGAATCATTTACACTAAATATGTATTGATAAGTAGAACAAAACTCACTTCATTGCTTATATATAAAAATGAGTGGGTTTTTCTGCCACATCTCCCTGTGAGCAAACAGATGGGCTTAAATATACATATGAACAAGAACAGGCTCGCAAACCACAGAGCTGTCAAATGTGGCTATGCTGTATAAAGCACGCAACCTAAATTTACAGAAGAGCTTGCTTTCATTTTTGAATGCAGTTTCTCTTTAAGAGCCTCAGCTGTGAAATATGGAAGAAGTCTTTTGTTAGTCACTTTCACATTTTTTTTCAAGTTCAACAAAACAGATAAATACCAAGTTCAGAGTAAATCCCACAAGAGAGCTAGAGAAACAGTGAGAGGAAAGAAGGAAAGAGAAGTTGTGACTTAACAACAACAAAAAATTACCAAGTCAGCCTCAGACAACCAAAAAAGAAGTCTGTGTATCACAGCCCTCCCCTTTGAAGAAAGTCTCACAACTTATTTTGCCATAGAGGAAGATAAATGTTACAATATCTCGTGAACCAATCAGCGACGCTGAAGGCCTCAAACCAGGAAACCTGTAAAGTGTAGTATTTTAAATTGTGCAAGTGAGACTTCAGGCTCTCAGCGAGTGTTTCTTCCCTGTGCTTGCAGGATGGGAAAGCAGATGTGAAGTCCCTCATGGCGAAGTTTAACACAGGGGGCAACCCCACGGAGGAGGTCTCCATCAACAGCCGCCCCTTCAAGGTCCCGGGACAAAACTCCCCTTCAGGAGTCCAAGCCAAAAAGAACTTGTTCAACAACCAAGGAAATGCGAGCCCTCCTGCAGGACTGAGCAACTCGCCCAAGTTTGGATCCCCCAAGCCACCTCTGGGGGTGAAACCTTCTCCTGAGGAAAAGCCTGACAAGGAGCCCAAGCCCCCATTTCTAAAGCCAACGGGAGTGAGTCCCAGGTTTGGACCACAGGCAAACTCGGCCACCAGAGACTCCGAGGTGAAAGCAGGATTTCTGAAACCTGTAGGCCCTAAGCCCATCAACTTACCAAAAGAAGACGCCAAACCTGCATTTCCCTGGCCTCCTGGGACTAAACCTTCACTTCCCAGTGTAAACCAAGACCATGACTTAAAACCAGGCCCCAAGCCGGGGTCAATGCCTCCAGCCCTGGAAAATGAACCAAAACAAGTCTTGTCAAAGTTGGCTGGGGCAAAAGGCAAGTTTCTGTCAGCCTCACAAGATCTGGACCCCAAGCCCCTCTTCCCCAAACCTGTCTTTGGCCAGAAGCCACCCATGAATACAGAAGATCCCCAGGAAGATGAGAGCCCCACCAAGACTGCAGCTCCACAGAGAGGGCCCCTGGCCCCCCTGGCAGCCAAGGCCAAGTCTGGCCCTTTGAAACCAGCCAGGGAAGAGCCAGAGAATAAAGAGCATGGAGGTGAGACGTCAGTCTCTCCATTTCCTGGAGTTGTTCTGAAACCTGCTGCAAACAGAGGGGCCCCCGGAGGCCTCCCCAAAAATACTGAAGAGAAAAGGGAAGATAGGAAGATGGACGCTGCTAAGAACATCTTCCTGAGTAAAATTACGCAGGAAGAGTCGGCCCCTGGGGCTCCTCCTGCCAAGTTCTCGAAGACCCCTTCGAAGCTGACATCGACAGGGCCCTGGAGCCAAAGTCAAGACAAGGGAAAGGGGGACAAGAATTCAGCGACCCCCAAGCAGAAACCCCTGCCTTCCTTGTTTACCCTGGGACCCCCTCCACCAAAACCCAGCAGACCACCCCACGTTGACCTGTCGAAATTCCGAAAAGCCACTTCTGGAAACAGTGAGTTCTTTTCTCCTTTGTTATTTCATATGTTTTCCTTCCCATCAGAGGGTGTTCTAGCTTCTGGGTAAAAATTTGTGGCAAGGAATTATTCCATCGCCAGTACTCCTGTGTGTATGGTGACTTTTTCTCGGTGGTTTCTTTTTTTCTGGTGTGGGACATCTGAGAGAGCTGAAATCCTTAGTTCTAGTCTGTGAGGAAGTGCCCTGAGGGGGCTGGTCTGGGGGCTTGGGGAGGAATACATCCATTTGATTACTAGGCAGTCTTGCTTAATGATGACCTATTCCTTTTCTTCCTTTGTTGGGTTTCATTTCTATTGAATTAAGAGTGAGGTGTGTTCCCTCTAATACCACAAAGGCAAACCTCTGTGTCCAGTGGCTGAGCCCGGGGGACATTTGACTGTCATGGCTGCAGGGTGCTACTGGCATCCAGCGAGTAGAGGCCAGAGACGCTGCTAAACACCCTGCAGGACACAGGACAGCTCCTCCCAACAAAGAATTATCCAGGCCCGAATGTCAACCCTGCAGTGGTTGAGAAACCTTGTTACAAATGATTTTAAATGTCCACAATTTATTATGTGTCTCCTAAGTCCAGTATTCAAAGAAGAGAGGCACAGGGCTCATGCAATGGCATACTGTTTTATATTTTAGCTGCTGTTTCTCAGTCAGCATAGAGTTTTCTGAGCATTCCTGACTGATAAAGTAGTACTTTAGGATAATAAGCCAGACAGAGCGACACATTATTTTCCTTCTGGGTAAATAGTTTAATTTTCTATCAGAGATGTTACCACCCTGCTATGGCATACAATAAAAGTTGATGCTGAATGACTTGGTAAAGATTGGTAACCCTCCGAGTGATGAAATAAGTTCACTTATGCTTGAAATGATAAAAACTTTAGGCAAAGAATGTGCAATTGTTGTTTATCATGAGAAAAGGAAAAGGATGGTTACAAGTGACCACACCACTACTAGAAATATCTTTTTTTACTTACAAGAGTGTGATCTATTGAAAGCAATTCTGAGTATAAAGGTAGTTTGTTTTATTTTGTTCCTATAGAAGCATTTTGTAATATGTCATTTTCCTGAGATCAGTATTCTCTATGTCAAACCGCAGACTAGTAATCAAATGCCCCATTAATCACTCACATAGAAACAAGTTTGGAATGACCCCCCCCCAACATCTGTTTTCTGGAACGAGTCCTCATGTGTCATCCATCATGTGCTGGTTCTAATTAAGACAGGGAATTAAAAAGGGTCCTTTAGAAGATTAAAAAAAAACCAAACATTTCTGAGTTATGGATCACTAGTTCTAATACTGATCCATAACTCAGAAATGTTTGGTTGTTTTTTTTTTTTAATCTTCTAAAGAACTCTTTCTAATTCCCTGTCTTAATTTTTCTGTGTCTCAGGTGAAAATGAGCTATCATAACCACCATTTTATGGCTCTGATTTCATGTCAAAGAAAACTGTCCTGATGCAAAATAGAAATCCTTGAGACGTTTCTTCCACGTCCGCCATCTTTATTTCCACTGCACTGGCTGGTTTGAATGGTGGTGCTGCCAGTGAAGCCCTCTTTTGGCTCTGTAGTCACTCTGTATTTTCAGTGAAATACAGCTCCCAGAGACTCAAGCAAAATTGCTCAGGAAGCCAAGTAGATCCTTGCCCTCTTTCTCCTTCTCCTTGCAACCCTGTCCCCATCCAGATGTACCTCCCCAATGCTCAAGTGTCCCAAGACACAGTTAAGATTCTAAATCTTCTCATCAATGTAACCCAGCTCTACCCTCTGATGCCTTGATACATATTAAGCTTCAAACTCTTCCCTCTTCATCCACCTCTTCCAGAAATCAAAACTCAATCTTTTTTTTTTTTTTTTGGTGGGCGGTGGGATTCTGAATTATTTTTTAAAAATATTTTATGTTGGAGTGTAGTCGAGTAGCAACATTGGGATAGTTTCAGGCGAATGGCAAAGGGACTCAGCCATACATATATGTGTGTCCATTCTCCCCCAAACTCCCCTCCCATCCAGGCTGCCCCATAACATTGAGCAGAGTTCCCTATCCTAATACAGTAGGTCCTTATTGGTTATCTATTTTAAATATTGCAATGTGTACATGTCAGTCCCAAGCTCCCTAGCTGGTTTTTTCCCCATCTTTCCCCCAAGGTAACCATAAATTCTAAACTCAATCTTATTTGAACTGACATCAAGTTGTGGTCAGTATAAAGCAATCCAATTCATAACTAATTGTGAGTAACACTCCTTTACAGCAATCACAATTTTTAAAAAGCATTTAATTTTTAACTGATTTTTTAAGTAGAAATTATATCTGGCTCAAGCACAACAACTATACAGTGAAAAGCACTTTTAGTCAGTCTCCTCCATTTGCTGGGTCTCCACAGAAACCACTCTTCTAACTGCTATATTTGTTCAAAGTTTCTTTATGCTTACCCAAGCAAATGTAAATATAGATATTAATCCTCTTGTCTTTTACTGAGGAAACAAAATTCAGTATGCATTGCTTTGATCCTTTGATTGTATTTTTAAAATGAAAATACAATTTCTGCCTATCTTTACACATTTTAATAAGAGGTTACTGTAGAACTGCATAACATTCAGGTAAATGGATGACTCACCTAATTGATATNCCCAAGCAAATGTAAATATAGATATTAATCCTCTTGTCTTTTACTGAGGAAACAAAATTCAGTATGCATTGCTTTGATCCTTTGATTGTATTTTTAAAATGAAAATACAATTTCTGCCTATCTTTACACATTTTAATAAGAGGTTACTGTAGAACTGCATAACATTCAGGTAAATGGATGACTCACCTAATTGATATAACAATTTGTATTGTTTTCAAACTTGTGCTCCTCAAAACAGTGCTGCAGAAATTAACTTTGTATATGTGTCACAAAAATGAACACTTGTTTCCTGAACAAAGAGAATTTCTTAACAGTCAGGTCTGCTCACTCCTAACCCCACCATGGCTATTGTTCCATACTAAGTAGTTAGGAAGGTTAAAAAAATACCAGAGTTTGAAAGTGTATCATAGTATTCAAATTAATTGAAGCTTCATCCAGCTCTGTAGGTTTTCAAAACTCTAGAACTTTTTTCTTAGCCTTCTACCTGATTCCTTCCTTTCCAGGTTCACATTTAATTCCTTAAACCTCTTTCCCAAATCTACCTTCCATCTTTTATCATCTTTGTCCAATATATCAGCCAGTAAGGGGACTTCCCTGATGGTCCAGGTGTTAAGACTATGCTTTCCAATGCAGGGGGACACAGATTCAATCCCTGTTTGGGAAGCTAAAATCCCATATGTCTCATGGCCAAAAAGCCAAATCATTAAACAGAAGCAATACTCTAACAAATTTAATAAAATCTTTAAAAATGGTCCACTTAAAAAAAAAAACTTTAAAAATAAAAAGAATGCTTATCATTGATTGAGTACTTGTTACATATTAGATACAGGTTACTCCTGTTTATTCCTCCTAAGAAACCAATGGAAATGGGAATTCCACCTGGAAACTAAAGCTCAGAGAGGTTAGGGGACTTGCCCAAATCAACAATGTGACTAGGCAGAGAAATTGGTCCTGGACATTGGGCACAGTCCTCCTGTCTCTCTGATTTCAGAGCCTGTGACCCCCCCCTTCACCACTCTCCCTGCTACTTTCCCTCTCTTGAAACATAAGATATTATGAAATAATAAATCAAACATAAATGAAACTCACAGAATCTTCATCCTTCTCCTTTTCTCTGTCGTTTGGTTGAAAATGGTCATTTTTTTGTTTTGCTATAAATACTACCATAAATACTACAAATATCATAAATGAGATCTATGTAGACAGAGAACAGTCTGTTTAACATTATCTATTTGGAACACAGAAATAATATATTCTTGTTAGTTGTTTAAATTTGTCTTCCCACCAAAATCTAATTGGAATTTAGTATTCATACTCTCTATCAGTTCAGTTCAGTTCAGTCACTCAGTCATGTCCGACTCTTTGCGACCCCATGAATTGCAGCATGCCAGGCCTCCCTGTCCATCACCAACTCCTGGAGTTCACTCAGACTCAGGTCTATCAAGTCGGTGATGCCATCCAGCNTAAGAACTACCACTATAGTGATGGCGGCCAGAATAACAGGGGAGCCTACAGTCCTGCCCAGGGTGGCCACGCTTGTTTCCTTGGGAGATCTCCATGCTTGGAGATTGTGTGTCCCCTCCACTGAAACTGACCAGGAGGGCCAAGGGACGAGCAAAGTTAAAAGCACTGGGTGTTTCTATGCTCTGAGTCTCATTAGTGCCCAAGTGCAGCTGTACTGGCCTCGTTACCCTTCCTTGTGCGTGCTGGACATGCTAAGTCACTTCAGTCATCCCTCATGACTTTGTGGGACCCTATGGACTGTAGCCCGCCAGGCTTCTCTGTCCATGGGATTTTCCAGGCAAGAATACTGGAGTGGGTTGCCATGCCCTCCTCCAGGGAACATTCCTGACCCAGGGATCGAACCCGTGTCTCTGTGTCTCCTACATGGGCAGGCAGATTCTTTACTGCTAGTACCACCTGGGAAGCCCAGTTACTTGCCTTATCTGTTAATAAATAACTCATTGCTTGGTAACAATGTTCATCTTTTTCTTTGCCAGTGTTTAGTGTGTTAATTTGCTGCTGCTAAGTTGCTTCAGTCATGTCCAACTCTGTGCGGCTCCATAGACAGCAGACCACCAGGCTTCCCCGTCCCTGGGATTCTCCAGGCAAGAACACTGGAGTGGGTTGCCATTTCCTTCTCCAATGCATGAAAGGGGAAAGGGAAAGTGAAGTTGCTCAGTCGTGTCCAACTCTTCGCAACCCCAGGGACTGCAGCTTACCAGCCTCCTCCATCCATGGAATTTTCCAGGCAAGAGTACTGGAGTAGGGTGCCATCACCTTCTCCGAGTATGTTAATTTGCTAACCTTCAAAATAAGCCTATGTTCACAAAGAACTTAGAAATTTAGCCAATGCAAAAGAAAACTAAACGTTTGTCTTAAAATAAAGGATGTCTTTCTTCTGTAATGCTGTTTTAGTTGATGTTCAAAGCCATGCAAGTTTGGAGAAAAGTTATCTCAAGTTTTCATGCTGCAGACAGATACCTGCTCTTATAAGCCTAATGAGAGAAGGAAAGGGAAGATGTGGCATGAAAAAAAAACAGATTTTTTTTTCAATCTTGTCACTGTATTTTTGTAAGCTGGAAACTTTCTTTTTAATCTCACTGCTGAAGTTGGTACACGAGCTTGCAGAAAACGCTCTGAACACTCTGTGATCTATGAGAAAGTGAGATGTATTCTAAAGACAGTAGTGCTTTTTTTTGGTTTTGAAAAATGCAAGCATTTACAAAATTGCTTTTCATCAGGGAGAATTCAGAGCAGATGATCTGTTGCTAGAGACTCGGGGTCTAGTACAAGCTCCACTACTTACTTTGACCCTAAGGAGGGTTCTTAGCTTCTCAAGCCTTCGGTTTTCTCATCTGTTAATGGAGATAAGAAATCAATTTTGTGTCATGGGATTGTTGTGAGGATTTGATGAAAAGGTATAAAATATACTATTAAAGTTCCTGGTGTATTCTGAAGACTCAGATCATTAGCAGCAATTTAATTACATTTNAGACAGTAGTGCTTTTTTTTGGTTTTGAAAAATGCAAGCATTTACAAAATTGCTTTTCATCAGGGAGAAGTCAGAGCAGATGATCTGTTGCTAGAGACTCGGGGTCTAGTACAAGCTCCACTACTTACTGTGACCCTAAGGAGGGTTCTTAGCTTCTCAAGCCTCCGGTTTTCTCATCTGTTAATGGAGATAAGAAATCAATTATGTGTCATGGGATTGTTGTCAGGATTTGATGAAAAGGTGTAAAATATACTATTAAAGTTCCTGGTGTATTCTGAAGACTCAGATCATTAGCAGCAATTTAATTACATTTATTAAAGGGGAAATGAAGGTAATGTTCAAATAAAGACCTCATTAAAAATTAGATGAGTAATAGATGGCAGCCATCAGCAGTCACCTCAGGTATCAACCAGTACTAATAAGAACGTCATCCAATTGTTGAGTCTTCCCTGGTGGCTCAGATGGTAAAGCGTCTGCCTGCAGTGTAGGAAACCTGAGTTCGATCCCCAGGTTGGGAAGATCTCCTGGAGAAGAAAACGGCAACCCACTCCAGTACTCTTGCCTGGAAAATCCCACAGACGGAGGAGCCTGGTAGGCTACAGTCCATGGGGTTGCAAAGAGTCAGACACGACTGAGTGACTTCACTTTCACTTTCCAATTGTTGCAGACTTTAAATCACTTTTTATTTTGTTTCAGTGCAACATGCAAGATTTTCATTGTCACGGTTTTAACTTGGTTCTCTTTGAGACGCAGTTATCATCCTGCATCCAAGTACTGCTGTCGTCTTAGGCGTGAGTGTTACCATTTGTTCATTACAGAGTCCTCCTTTCTTGGTGTTGGCTTTTCTTGAATTTGGAGAGATTCTTTGTATGCAGGTTGGTAGTGGAGATTTAGTTAGACTGCTGTTTCTGTTTGTGCAGCGGGCTCTGGGGGAAAGACAGAGTTCAGTGGAGTGAGGGCGTAGCCGAGTGCTGGGGGACAGGGCCTTGATGGCTTGTCTTCACCAGGACACCCCTTTCCTCCTGGGTACTGCACCTCTGGAGCTCTGCTCAGCTTCTTCCACCCACGGACTCCGTCATTGTTCCCATGATTTCTGGTCATACTTATACAGCTTCATTCCCTCCAGGTACTCCCCCAAAGACCCTTCTTGCCCCCAGCAATCTGTCTTTTGAGCATAGAGCTCTCTGACTGCTTCATAGCCCTCTCTCTTGTCCATTTGAGCTTCTGTTTCTTCTTTAAGTAGATCTCTTCTTCAAATCTGTTTTTCGGGATTCTTCATGGCTTTTAG
This sequence comes from Neotragus moschatus, assembly GCA_006410615.1. NCBI lineage: Eukaryota > Metazoa > Chordata > Mammalia > Artiodactyla > Bovidae > Neotragus > Neotragus moschatus. Next base: position 785,156 of record SJYA01002588.1, read on the forward strand.
GGATTCCTCATGGCTGGGCCATTGTGGATTTACTTTCTTGCTTTACAGTATGTTTACAGTTTCTTTGTTTTCATCAATAATCTTTTCCACCATTTCTAGAGATTTGAGGTAAGCAGAGTTGCTAGGGTGGGTAATCCACCAGCCATTTGACTAGGAACGTTTAATCATATATCTAAGGGGAAAACGTTAGTAAGGCGTTTAACTGTCATAAAGCATCAAGGTCAGAAAAAGTGCTTAACGGGCTGTCTTAAAAGAATCATCTAAAGTTTGAATTTACACAGTGTAGAAAACAGTGAAAAATTCAACCATCTTCATGTGTTGATAGTATATACGTGTCNGGGAAAACGTTAGTAAGGCGTTTAACTGTCATAAAGCATCAAGGTCAGAAAAAGTGCTTAACGGGCTGTCTTAAAAGAATCATCTAAAGTTTGAATTTACACAGTGTAGAAAACAGTGAAAAATTCAACCATCTTCATGTGTTGATAGTATATACGTGTCAGTGTAGAGTTTGCACCTGGTAATAATAAATGACAACCATCTTAAAGAAGATAATTGTTTACGTGGGCTTTTTGCTTCTTGAATTATGTTACAAGAAAAATAATGTTTACATATAACGAGTACTCCTCCCTATTTATAAGGACTTATAAGATCTAAAGAGCTTTGAAAAATGTATCTGAGCACCTTAAAGGGACACATAATTCATTATTTGGCATTGTAAAAATTACATAGTCTCAAAAATGGATTTTTACTTGGATTCCAGACTTAAGGTATAAATGCTAACAGTATGTAATCTGGAATCAAGGTTAATTAAAGCTGAGTCAAAATTGTTTTTATTTGAAGTGCTTTCCATTTACTTGGGGAAGAAGTCATATAAATTAAAGTCAAAAGATGCCCATGGGATAAAAATTAATTAATCTTTGATAAGTAAAATTGACACAATTTCTATAAGATTTTACAGGTATATAGATCAGAATAGGTTGCACATCATCTCTCACTTTTATTTTGGTGGGGAATTAAAAAAAATTTTATTGGAGTGTATAGTTGATTTATGTTTTGTTAATATCAGATATACAGCAAAATGAATCAGCTATATATACATGTACATATGTCCAGTTTTTTAGATTCTTTTCCCGTATAGGGCATTACAGAGTATTGAGTAGAATTCCCTGTGCTACACATTAGGTCTTTTCTAGTTATCTATTTTATTTATAGTAGTTTGCATATGTTAATTCCAATCTCCCAGTTTATCCCTGCTTGCCTTTCCCCCCAGTCTCTCACTTTTAAATGAACACTGATTCAAAACATATACTCACCAGGTATCTCTCTATAGCACTTACTAAACAAATTTAGGGGCACAGGATGAACTGTCTAAAGATATATGCATTTACTAAAGAGTTTTTTTTTTCTTAAGTCACAGCAGTGAACTGATGGGAGTTACTTCAGCATCTTGATTCAACAAAGAATATTTAAGTAAAAGCCCAGTTTGCAATAGCAGTAGCATATTTGTTAATATTCTCTGCAAATATGAAAAGAGTCTTTTCATAGTCTTCAAATGGACTAATCACCCAATAGAAAAACTTTTTTGAAAATTTCCTTGGCATTTTTTGTGTTCTGTGAATGAACAGAAAAAAGAGAAAGCTGAACTAACTATACTATCTAATAGTTTATTTTCATATTCAAATTCACCAAAATAACCCATTTAACTTTTGTTTTCAAGTTTTTACCTTTTGGTAATTTAAAATAATTTAAACAGGTAACCACACTGCTGATTTAATTAAGATGAGTATACCTCCCTGTAGAAGAAAGCTCACCAAACTTTCTTTTGGTTAAAATGCTTGAATTGTTTATTATTTTAACTTATTGTTATTTCTATTTCACATACAACTTTGCAAACTGTTTTAGACTTCATTGACCAATTTGTTAAATTACAATTCACCTAAAACTTTGGCGGCTATCTGCTTTAGATAGTTTTAATCACATTTTCTCATATGGTCACAAAACTAGCCTAGCAAATCCATTTATAATATATTACTATGCTTTCTATAATAATTGAAAATTAAGTTTTTTTCTAAGTTGCTAAGTGACAGACTGGGTCTTCCATTAGAAGTAAATTTTCATCTTCTCAGAATAGCTCCCCTGACAACTTTTTACCTGTCACTTCTTAAGGTGTGGCCTGTTGGCCATTTACATCAGAACGGGTTTAGGCACTTTACAAAACTCAAAATCACTGCTGCCTCACAATTCTACCACCACCTTAGCCACTTTTCTGAATCAGAACTTCTGGCTTTGAGGCCAGAAGTTATCTCCATTTTTAATGACTGCCCAGGAAATGCTTATGCACGTTGACAATAGAGAAAACTTAAATCTTTTTTGTTTTGTTTTTTCTTTTTTTTAAAATCTGCCCTTTTTTACCTGGCAAAGGCCTTTTTTGATGTTTTAAAGTAAACAATGGCTTGTTTTGAGCAATGTTAGAAACTCATTTTCCTTAGGTAAGTCCCAGATAGAATAAGAATGGGAAAGTAGAGACATCAAAGAAAAGGACAACTGGTAAACCAGGCAGTTGGCCTGACCCATCATTGCACACAACTTTGTTGTAGACGCTGGGCTGGCCTGAAGTGCTTCTAGAGCTGGCATTTGTCCGTCAGCTTGTGCAGAATCAGAGAAAACTTCTGGACAACATTTATTCTCCCATCATGCTAGGGATTTCAGCCAATCTTCTTAAAAGAGTCAAGTGCTCTTAAGATAGGCCCAAACAGGTAAATGCACAGACTATGCTTGATTTGGTTGTGGCAAAAGACATCTTCTATATAACAACTTTTCTTCGTGGACCAGAGGTTGAGGGTACCTAAAAGGAGAAACAGTTGCAAAGAGGAGACACAGGGACCTTTGAAGACGAACGTTGTCAACTCAGTTTTGCTTAGAACTAGGCCTGCCCACACTTGTTTCCTTTTGCCTAAGAAGACAATTCTGCCCAGAGTAACTTTTGAGGATAATGACATTTTCCTGAAGCACCTAAAAAATTAATAACAACTACAAACAGAAAAGAAACAATAGCACAAAATACATCAAACCAAGGTGCCAACTGCTCTAGAGAAATGTTGTGAAGAAAGTCTTCTCTTACTCATTCTCCTGCCTCCAGCTGGGTACTTTATTTTACTAAATATTTCACATCACCCATATGCTACAGACTCTGACCTTCAAAGATCTTAAATTATGGCTCCTTGTTTTCACCCTGATTTAGGTCTGCGATGAAAAGTTAGTGAGGGATATGATGGTGCTCAAATGAGCTTACTTTTCCCACATTGTTCCTGCATAGGTCACACTAACCTAGTTAAAGTGATGTATATAACCTGAATCCCTTTGAAAGCCTTCTGTTTAATTAAAACTTGTTTTAAACAGAGATAGATCTCAGACCTAAATAAAAGCATCTATTTTTATTGCTTAGACGCACCTGCACAGTGCCTCTGGGAGCTTCCACAAATTTTAGTGAAACCAAACGGCAATGGTAGATCATATTTAACCACACACATACACACTCACACATTTATAGCATCTGTACAGGCCACCTGCTCTCCCTTCACACTAGCATTGTTTAATGGACAATAAGAAGGTAAGTGAGAAGCACCTATTATATAGCACAGGAGCTATACTTAATATTTTATAAGTTCCTATAAGGAAAAGAGGGCTTCCCAGGTGGCACTAGTGGTAAAGAACACTCCTGTCAATGCAAGAAAAGTAAGAGATGCAAGTTCAATCCCTGGTCCTGGAAGATCCCCTGGAGGAGGGCACAGTAACTGACTCCAGCATTCCTGCCTGGAGAATCCCATGGATAGAGGAGCCTGGTGGGCTACAGTCCATAGAGTCACAGAGTCTGACACAACTAAAGCAAATTAGCATGCATGCATTCATAAGGGAAAAGAATCTGAAAAAGATATATATATATGACTGAAATTGCTATGCCGAACTCCTAAAACTAAAGCATTGTAAATCTTCAACCTTTTAAAAAAGGAGGGGAAAAAAATGGTTTAAATGGTAAAGTTTATGTTATATGCATTTTACCACAATAAATAACATTCAGGTTTTTAAAAAATAAAAAAAAAAAGATTTCTGACANCCAGTCTGTTGTTCCACGTCCAGTTCTAACTGTTGCTTCCTGACCTGCATATAGGTTTCTCAAGAGGCACCTCAGGTGGTCTGGTATTCCCAACTCTTTCAGAATTTTCCACAGTTTGTTGTGATCCATACAGCCAAAGGCTTTGGCATAGTCAATAAAGGAGAAACAAGTAATTTACCCAAAATTATGTAACTAGTAAGAAGAGATGTGGCCAAAACTGAACCCTGAGCCTTTTGACTATAGAATCTTATTTTACATTCTGATATTTGAGCCTTAAAAAAAATGTATTCCCATTCAGTGCTTGGAACACTGAGATATACTGAAAGGTTAATGTTTTCTCAGAATTACCCATCTACTGAGAGTTCTGCAGGATTTGATAAATATTATGGGGAAAAGCAATTCAAGTGTGCTTGGGAAATATTGCAAGAAAAAGCAATTTTTTAATGTCAGATCTTTAATATACTACTGAGCACTATGACTATCAAGCAGAGAATATAGTTTGCAGCAATTTCCAAATCATATTTGACCACAGACCTCTTTTTTTTCCCCCCTCCCTCTCTCAAAATAGCTCAGTAGGACCAATGTTCCCAGGAACTAGCTTTGAAGGAAATGCGGCATGAGATAAATGCAGAGTAACACCATTCTTACATTTCAAATTCACTGGTGAAAAATATTTTGTTTGCTAAGTAGTTTTACTATACAGAGCAGAAACTTCATAAAAAAGGAATTTGAAGTTGCTGTTCTAACTCTTAATTTGCTTGAGATGGGGAAGCTGAGTGAGAACGGCTTTGCAAAAATATGTCACCAGTAAAGTAGGAAGTGGGTATTCTTGCAGCTTCTAACGGCTTCAGCAACTTTGTTGTTCAGAACCAGCTCTGTAAGACACCTTCTCTCAGAGAGCACACACATGTGCACACACAACCTCAGGGACAGGAGAGAGGTGAGGAAGTTCATTGGTGATTTTGGTGGCACCCTTTTCAATATAAAATTTGAGGTTCAAAGGCTGGAAATAAAGTAATGCTAAAGGTTAAAAACTTACTGGAAAAAAAGTAGTTTTGCATGCTAAGTGGTTCCCTGAGTCTATGATGCCCACCAGTTTCAGCACCATAAATAGTAGTGACTGATTAACCTGCAGTTAATAAAAATTGGGTTTAATGTCAAGAGTTCCCTTCAACTCTGTCAACTTCAGTTGATCTTGGACAAGTAATTTCTTTGACCACCTTCTCATTTGCAAAAGGAGAGGGTAGAATTGGATCACCCCTGAGGTGCCTTGCAGCTCTGAAAATCTGTGAAATTAAAGGAATAGGTGGGTCTCAGATCTCAGGACTGATTGTTAATTTCTCAAGGAAAATAGAGACCTGTCTGGATAGCAGGGGCATGGCAATAAGAAGGCAGCAACAGAAACAATAAACTTCAGAGGTTAGCCACAGCCCTCAGGAAACCAGATAGGTGTCTAGGCTCCAGCCTGCTGGTTGCTGTGTCATGTTACTAAATTCAGGATGGACCTGAAATAGTAAGTGTAGGCTATGAATGGCTGGAAATAATAACAGCTGTCACAAAGTGATCTTCTAGGGTTGCCAGGGCCAGAGCTCCTGAGCCAGAGTCCACATTTTTTAAAGTCACAAATACTACATAAGAGAAGGATCACAACAACCTTCCTCCCATGGGTGCATAATGCCTCATTAAAATTGTAACTTCTCAGTCTCTGGAAGTTAGGCTGACTTCTTACCTTCCTGTTTTTGTCCCGTCTCTCAAGGTGAAACTTCGTCGTGGTTTTACGGGTACACTTTTCACTGCCTACACCATCTCAGTTAAAGTAGACTTGGGAAGGCAAACCAAATGACTAGCACGTGAAATGACTTGAATCTGAAAATCAGGAAGTTGTGTCGCTATTTCTATTTTATTTTTAACTCGAGCAAAAAGCCTCACTTCTGAAAAACTCTCAAGTTTCCAACTTTCTTTTCCTACCATTTATGACTATTTGGAGAGATAAGAGGGGTTTGTCTTTTCAATTGGCACTTTCATAGTAAAGCCACTCCTAATCACTGATGCTAAATGAAGACTAATCGTATGGTCATCCAGAGTGGGGAGTTATTATATGTTTAGTTGTTTGAAAATATAGAATTGCTTTTGCTGATTATGGGAGCGGAGCAGTGTCAGTGTGCCTTTATAATTATATCGTCCTTGGGTGGATATAGAAGTGATGGGATTTTGTGAGTGAAAGAGGACAAGCATAATGGGGCCACTTTGGGGCAGAGATGCTACATTGCTGTATTTAGATGGGGCTGCTCTGCGCTCTGCCCCAGTCTCTGGAGACCCCTGGATCTCATGTATAAAACGAAGTCTTCAGAAGTTTGGAATGCCACCAGCAGCCTGAGACACACTATTCCTCCTCAAGTAGAACAGTCTTGCCTAGAGCAAGAATTTTAGCCTCCTTGATCTCTAGCCACTGAAAAGCGAGTAGCACTCACTAGCCACTGGAACAGCCAAAATCAACCCCTCCTCTCCCACCCCCATCCTCAATTCCAAATGCTTCCTTCAAAGCTGGTATTGCCCAACCACCTCCATTTGGACCCTTGAGCAGATGCACATGGATATTCTCTCCTGCCTAGCATCCTATCAGGATGGTCAAGCAGAGCACTTTGCAGTCTGAGTCTTCAGTTTAAAATCTTCTGGAAACATCCTATGTAGTAGGAAACCTGCACGTAAAAGACACACTAATAGTTGAACTCATTATGAAATTATAGAGTGGCAATTCCACATATTATACTGTCGCAGCAACTTTCGTCCTGCTTCTCTTTTGGTCTCCAGAAGGCAGGGGTTTTGCTCAATGAGGTCAAAAGAAATCGCTCACTATTTCCCACCATCACATACCCATGCTCCAGCCCATGTGAGACATTCTCATCTCAGAACCATTTCAACGCAATCAAACCCAGCTCTCTGCTTATATCAGCAATATCAATCAACTGAGGTCTTCTCCAAACCCCATCAGATAGATTGCTGTTGACACATGATCTTCCCACATCAACCAAATCCCTTCTTTGACATTTTCTTGGATTATCCACAAAGAAGACTCAACACTCAACATAGAGTTTTCCCAGGTCAGTTTCCACTCTGCTCTATCTTTCAATCCTAAGCTCCTCCTTCCTTCCTCCAACTCAGAGATCTAGCTATGAATAATTCCCTTCTTTCCCAGAAGTTATTTATCAGCCTTGCTCATGCCCAGAATCATCTCTGCATGCACATACACACACATACATGTGAGTGAGCAACCATATACTCACGACTTTGGGGAATTATAACAGTCTTCCCTTTCACAAAAAACAACTGGGAGACTGTTTCTTTAATAGTTCTACTTGATGTGTTTACCTGTAAGTCTGTTAGTTGTTGACTTTCTACTTTGTCTAGTCTCTCCTTAGCTGCTTCTTTCATTCAGACAGTAACATGTATAGTTTTGGTTATTTCAATGTTGAGATACTGAAAAAACTTTCAAAAGGAAGATGCTAAAATTTTATCACTTTAGGGTTTAGAAACAAATTACATATATATAGAGACAGATTTTGTTTCCAGGGATGGTAGAAAGAACATGAGACTTGACTAAGGAAAACAAGATTCTTTTATCAGGACCTCATGATTTTAAGATTTGCATTCCTTCATGAATCACTAATGGAGAAGNAGGAAGATGCTAAAATTTTATCACTTTAGGGTTTAGAAACAAATTACATATATATAGAGACAGATTTTGTTTCCAGGGATGGTAGAAAGAACATGAGACTTGACTAAGGAAAACAAGATTCTTTTATCAGGACCTCATGATTTTAAGATTTGCATTCCTTCATGAATCACTAATGGAGAAGGCAATGGCACCCCACTCTAGTACTCTTGCCTGGAAAATCCCATGGACAGAGGAGCCTGGTAGGCTGTAGTCCATGGGGTCGATGAGGGTCGGACACGATTGAGAGACTTCACTTTCACTTTTGACTTTCATGCATTGGAGAAGGAAATGGCAACCCACTCCAGTATTCTTGCCTGGAGAATCCCAGGGACCAGGGAGCCTGGTGGGCTGCTGTCTATGGGGTCGCACAGAGTCGGAGATGACTGAAGTGACTTAGCAGCAGCAGCAGCAGCAGCAACATGAATCACTAAACTTATCTGGACCTCAGATAATTTCTTATCTTTGATCAGAATTGAGGACTTTTTAAAGAGATGTTCCGTGCTTTGTCACCCACAAGGCTGACAAGAATAAGTGGTTCTCTTATTCTCTGTTTCAAAGTTCTATGCAGAAGCAGGAAGATAGCTTCATAATGAATCAGCAGATTTTCTATGCCAAATTATGTGAAAGGCACAAAAATAGTAAACTCACAAGAACTTTCGGTCCTATAATTTTATGACTGTCTTGAGAAATAGACATAATAACCTAATTCTTAGTCTCTTTGCTCCAGAAAGGTATAGGATAGGTAGTCAAAATAAATTCTGTCTCCTTCGTGAATCTACCTTTGCCTGGCTCTGTTTCCTTTATGGAGAGATGACTGGTAGTCAGCATTCTATAAACTTTCATTAAAGATTGCTCCTAATCACTTTGCCTTCCTTTCTCCAATCTTTTCAATCTGCCATCCCCTAAAGTTATCTGCTGATCTTCGCCTTTGTGATTATCACCCTTCACCCCTACTTCTCATTTCCCCATCCACCCAATTACAAAAGGAGTAATGTGGTGTCATCATTTTTTTTACTTTTTTTTTTTTTTTTAGCTGAAGTATGATTGATTTACAATGTCATGTTAGTTTCAGGTATACAGCACAGTGATTCATATATGTATATATATACTTTTTCAGATTCTTTTCTCTTATAGGCTACTTCGAAATTTTGAATATTGTTCCCTGTGCTATATAGTAGGTCATGGTGAGTTGCTGTTGTTCAGTCGCTAAGTCATGTCCAACTCTTTGAACCCTCATGGACTACAGCACACCAGGCTTCCCTGTCCTTTAATATCTCCTGAAATTTACTCAAACTCATCTCCATTGAGTCAGTGATACCATCCAATCATCTCATCCTCTGTCATCCCCTTCTCCTCCTGCCCTCAATCTTTTCCAGCATCAGGGTCTTTTCAAATGAGTTGGCTCTTCACATCAGGTGGCCAAAGTATTGGAGCTTCAGCTTCAGTATCAGTCCTTGCAATGAATATTCAGGACTGATTTCCTTTAGGATAGACTGATTGGATCTCCTTGATGTCCAAGGGACTCTCAAGAGTCTTCTCCATCACCGCCGTTTGAAAGCATGAATCCTTTGTGGTTTAGCCTTCTTTATGAACCAACTCTCACATCCATAAATGACTACTGGAAAAACCATAGCTTTGACTATATGAACTTTTGTCAGCAAAGTGATGTCTCTGCTTTTTGATTTGCTATCTAGGTTTGTCATAGCTTTCTTTCCAAGGAGCAAGCATCTTTTAATTCCATGCCTGTAGTCACCATCCACAGTGATTTTGTGGTTACTTATTTTGCATTTAGGGGCTTCCCTGGTGGCTCAGACAGTAAAGCGTCTGCCTGCAATGCGGGAGACCCGGGTTCGATTTTTGGGTCAGGAAGATCTGGTGTGTATATGTAGAACCCAACCACCTAATTCAGTGTGGTATCATCTTAATGAGATTTTCCCTGTTTTATAATCACCAGGTTCTCTTATTACAACTATGGTTGGATCCTGTAAGGTTTGGTTCCTATAGAAAGGACAAGAAATAACCTGAAGGAACTGAAAATAAAGTACTAACTGAAAGCATCAGCTAGTAGCCAATATGAGGGTCAAAAACAAAATAAGCAAGTTGTGTTTTAAGAAAGAGAATTTGTGATAATAGCACACTCCAGGCAACAGGTTGCACAGCTTGGTAGCACAGTGACTACTTACATTACCAGTCTCTTCACAGCCTTCTATGTTGCCCTGTTGCCCTTCGAATCATACCAGGTCCCCACCATTTAGTCTGCACCAGTGATTCTCACACTTGACGTGCATCAGAACAACCTGGAAAACATGTTAAGATGCAGATTTCTGGAACCCAGCCCCAGAATCTCTAAATTCATTAGATCTGGCATGGGGCATGAGAATTTGTATTTCTAACTAGTTCTCAAATGATGCTGATACTACTGGTGTTGGGTCTACACTTTAAGAAATATTGTTCAAAGTTAAGTAGAAGAAAATGGATAAATGCTATCTCTAAGTTATTTTTTAAGATTCTTTAAGCAATCTATGTAAAACATTTATTCCTATCTTAATCTAAACCTTTTACCACATCAGTAGTACCAACATTCGCTGGCTTGAGTTTCACTGTTTCTTTAAAGGAGACGATAGCAAAACTAGCATTTCTTAAAGCATGGTCCATAGTCTACATGCATTAGAATTCCCTGAGATTCTAGGCAAGAATGCAGATACCTGAGCCCCATCTGAAAGCATCTGAATCAGAATCTCTAAAGATGGGTTCCTAGAACCTGTTTATTAAATATGCACTAAGTCATTCTTAAATTCTGAAAACTACTGCTATAGATCCAAGTTCAATAGTCAGCCTTATACTCAATTTTNCAATCCCATTTTATTTCTAGGGCGTGCATGCGCGTGCTTTAGTCACGTTTGACTCTTTGCAACCCTGTGGACCATAGCCTGCAGGCTCCTCTGTCCACCAGATTCTCTAGGCAAGAATACCAGAGTGCGTTGCCATTTCCTCCTCCAAGGGATCTTCCTGACCCAGGAATCTACATCTCTTATGTCTCCTTCACTGGCAGGCAGGTTCTTTACCACTAGCACCAACTGAGATAAATACCTCTAATCTAGATGGTTTTTGACCAGTCCATTTCTTATCTATTCAGAATCCTTTCTTTTGGTCCTGCACTCCTGACTGGACTGACTCTCTTATTTCCAAAGACTTACTGTCTTTCAGTCAATCACTGATTGAAAATTTAACTGTACTTTGACCTAGTGAAGTTTTCTACTGGATGACTTCTTATTCCAGTTCCAAGTCTGATGTTAAATGTTATTCTTTATGCTAATTATGTCACTTTTTGCCTATATTTGCCTGTCGTTCTTCCTGTTCAGTGCCTGTAGCATTCAATTTCACTGCTTCATGCTGAAAATGATGATGATCCTTAGTATGAATATTAGTGATAAACATGAGTTACAGAATAAATCCTTTATTATTTTGTTTAATCCTTGCTTTTGTTCTAAGAGCAAGATGCAAGAAAATTTGACATTTCCTATTTTTCTCCAGCAAAAGATCTCTTGTTTATTCATTTATCTATTCAACAAATATTTAGTGAGTGACTGCCATAGTTTTATGCCTCGGAATACAGCGATAAGAATGATGTATATAGTTTTTGCTTTCATATAGCCTACATCCTAGTTGGAAGAGCAGATAAAACACAAATAAATGGATAAACAAATTCAGAGAATGCTTAGTGTTGTGAATAAAATAAAACCAATGATGCAACCAAGTGACTGAGAAGGTAGCAGACAAGGTGAAGCAACTTTCGATGAGATTGTCAGTGAAGATGTCTCTGAGCAGATAATATTTAGGCAGAGTCATGAATGATGAAAGGATCCAATTACACAGTGATACGGGAAAGGAATATCTGAGCAGAAAGGAGTTAGTGACCATTACTTAGGCAAGAATCAGCTTGATGTGGTTAAAGAAATAGCAAGCCCTTATGTCAGCTAGAATACCTATGTGAACAGAGAGTGGTTCAAGATGAGGCTGTAACAGTAGGCACTGACCAAATTCCTTGAGTTCTAGAAGGTCATAGTTCAGAATTTATAATAGGAAGCCACTGAAATTGGAGGCATTATGAAGAAGAATATTATAATCTAGTTTACATTTTGGGACTTCTCTTTGACTGCTGTGTGGAGCGTACAATGTAGGCACATAAGAATCAATCTGAAGACTGATTAGAAGACTTTCAGGTGAGAAATGACATGGCTTAGACTAGGGTGGAAGAGACAAGAAGACGAATTCAGAATATGTTTCATGGGTAGCACCGATAGAAATTGTTCACATGCTAAGTATAGGGAGTAAGAAAACACAAAATAGGAATCAATGTGAGTGGTTGTTAAATATTATATTGATTACATTAATGTCACCAATTTGCCATTATATTTGAACTTCATACAAAATTAGATGCACAATGTAAATCTGATATATTGTTTACTTTGCATAAAACAGTGAAGAAATTTATTAATTAGACTTAGGAACAGTAAAACTTGGTATTGTCTGATCAGTTAGAACCATTAAGCAAAGCACACAGATGAGATAAATGAGGTGGAGAAATCTTTATTGGTGATTCCCAAATCTGACTGAGTTGTGAACTGTCACGGTAGTATATTTCAGTGTGAGGCCTTTGGAAATTCTCAGAGTCCCTTAGATCTTCTATATACATTTTTAATTATATTATCATTTTAGTGAAAATCTAAAAAAGAAAATCAAGGTAAGCATGAAAGTGTTAGTCAGTCAGTCATGTCTGACTATATCCAAACCCATAGACTGTAGCCAACCAGGCTCCTCTGTCCATGGAATTCTCTAGGCAAGAATACTGGAGTGGGTTGCCATTTCCTACTCCAGCAGATCTTCCCAACCCAGGGATAGAACCTGGGTCTCCTGCATTGTAAGCAGATTTTTTACCATCTGCTACTTCGGAAGCCCCCTGAGTAAATTAAAATACTTGTTTTTTTTTTTTTTTAAGGAAGAGTGAAAAAACTGCCTAAGGTCACACCTGTAGTAGGAGCTTCTCTGTGGCTTTTATATTTTCTCTCCTGGATCCCCTCTTCTGTGTCTTTCCCTCCTCCAGGTCTTGATTTATCACAAGATGTTTTTGTGCTGTCCCTTGACTCAGGGATCCTCCTCTCTTCTCTATTGGTGATCTTCCAAAATAGAAATATATTGTTATATATTTTATATATATTGAAATATATTGTTATACATATCTTCCAATGACAGAAGAGTCATAGCAAACATTAATTGAATTGAGGGGCTTCCCAGGTGGCGTAGTTGGTACAGAAGCTGCCTGCCAATACAGGAGACTCAAGAGAGGAGCGTTCAATCCCTGCATTGGGAAGATCCCCTGGAGTAGGAAATGGCATGCTAAGTCGCTTTAGTCATGTTCGTCTCTTTGTGACACTATGGACTGCAGCCCACCAGGCTCCTCTGTCCATGGGATTTTCCAAGCAAGAGTACTGGAGTGGATTTCCATGAACTCCTCCAGGGGAGGAGAGACTGCGCATGCAACTGAATTGAACCTTCTGTTTAAACCAGTCTGTCTGCATGGCTGTGCTTCCAGCTATCCTGGATCTTGGTCACTTCGCGCTCTATCCATTACAAGGAGGTTCTGCCTTCTTTATTGGCAGTTCTGGTTCTCTTTCCTCAATTCATGTCTGCTTGGTCTGATGGTCTAATTTACCCCTTTCAAAACCGTACAGTTTTAGCAAGAAAAATCTGGCTTCCTGGATGAACTTATGATCAGGCAATTTCCCTTAATAGTCCTTTTCTTTATAGCACTTCCTCTTACTTTAAAAAAAAAAAAAGGCATCTATTGCAAAGTAATTTTCACAAAATATTCCACATCTATCACAAAGTAATCCAAAAATGAGATTTGGTGTGTAGAGTTTGGGGTGGGGTGGGGATGTATGTTTGATGTGTTTGTTTTGTTTTGTTTCCTTAGTTGCCAATTTTAAAAAATTGGAAGATTTCACAGAAAAATCTAGACTTGTTCTCCACATATTTACAGTAGGCTGGAATCCTATAGCAGTGACCCCATCAAGATGACACAAATTTCCTGCTCACCAGTCAATTCCCAGAAATACATACAAATGCATGTTGCTGCCTGGCTTCCACTGAAAGTTGACTTTGGAGCATCTGCTTGAGATATCCCTCTACTTGCTCATATTCTGAACCTATAATATTATCTCTGCACCACCAATGTTTACTCCTTCTCTGCTCATGGGTGTTATACTTCTGGGTTATATTGATTTTTATTTTAAAAATGATGATCGACTCAAAACATTCACTATCCTTTCAACATATCAATCAGTTCATATGAGACTTTCTTAAACCTTGAGTTCTAGTAGGACTTTCTTTACTCCTACATAAGTTTAAGTATATATATTTTTTAATTTTAGCATTTGAAGAAAAGAAATTCAATTATTGTCTTCTGCCCCAATCCACTCTATCTTAGAAACAAGAAAGATACTCTGTAAGTATCAGCTTCTGACAAAAAATTTCTCCTATACACTGATTTTTTTCCTTTTAATATAATATTTTGTAGAAGGAAATGGCAACCCACTCTAGTATTCTTGCCTGGGAATTTCCATGGACAGAGGAGCCTGGTGGACTACAGTCCGTGGGATCACAGAAGAGTTGGACACGACTGAATGACTAACACACACACACACGGCACCACTTGCAGGATCTCAGCTGCCTGACCAGGGATCAGACCCAGGGCTTGGCAGTAAAAGCCACAAGTCTTAACCTCTGAACCCCCAGGGAAATCCCTTAACCTTTTTTAGAAAGAAAGATTCAGAAGTCAGCAATCTTCAGTCAAATTACTGCCCGATTTGAATTTCATGTCATTTTATGAACTGAAAATAAAAACATTTAATGCTTCATGATTACATCTAATTATAAAAATAACTACATAAATTGTGACTATCCAACAAAGTTATTAGGGAAGTGAATTTTTAAGAATTAAAGATTCAGAGACATTGAATGTTCAAGTTAGATCTTAGATGGGGGAAGTTTAAGATAGTGATCACAACCTTTCTTTACTTACTTTCCTCTAATTGATTGTATTTGTTTTGATCTCTACTTTTCACCTTCATTTTAATTTCTGCTTAATTATCTATGCAAACAGGAACGTTTCAGTATTACTTTTCTTTCCACGTTGATGGAATATTCTAAGCTGACCAACATTTTCTTGGTAGTTTGCTTTCAAAGCAAGGAGTTTTTCACTAATATAGTTACAGTACTTTGTTTTCACCTAAATTGATTTCCAAAATTTCCCATCCTCCGTGGGTTTACATCCACTATGGGCTTATAAATTCTTTGAAGATAAGAATAGATGACTTTGAATTAGGCAAGAAAAAAAATTCTGCCCAACTAGTTTTTCTAAGACTATGACCCAGATAGGCTCATAAATACTTTCAAATTCTTACCTTTGAAAGCTACTGAAGATCTTCTGAAAACTTGTAAGATGCTTTGACATAAATGGCAATATCTACTTGAATGCCTATATTGTAAATGATGTTCTATTCTAGATCAAACAGCAATGTATTCGACCAACTGTCAATCATAGAAGAGATAAGTTCTTTTTTCAGCAATTTAATTAAATAGGGTGCTGTATCACTAACATACTATATTAAGGAAACACACATACACACAAAATGTCTTATAACTAGATGAAAAGATCCTTAACAGCACTTGCAAACATTGAAGTGCAAGTTAAAATGTCATAGCATTTTTCTACATATCAGAATTAAGACCAAAACAATGTGATAATACCTCACTGTTAGTGAGGTTATGGTAAAACAGGTGTAATCCTCCTGTGTTAGAAGACACATGAATTGATAAACTCTTACCAAATGGCACTGTTTACCAAAATGTTTTAATGTTCTATTTTTCAATCCACGAATTCCACTTTCTAAGAATTTACCCTACACATATATTTAGACTTGTGATCAAACATACAAGAATAATTTTGTAATTGTACTTGTCTAGTATTCCAAAGATATCAAAAAATACAAATCAAACTAAAGTTCCCAATAGTAAACATATAGTTACTAAGCAATTCTATGCTGGGCATATATTAATAGTAAAAAGAAATGAAAACATATGTCCACACAAAGACTTGTATACAAATGTTCATGCCAACATTATTTGTAACAGCTAAAAAATGAAAACAATTCAAAAGTCCATCAACTGAAAAATAGATAAGTAGATGTGGTATCCATACAGTGGGATATAGACCAGCCATAGAAAGAATGAAATCTTGATATCTGCTGCAACATGATTGAACCTCAAAAACAACTAAGTCAAAAAAGCAGTCACAAAAGGCCGTATATTGTATGACTCTGTTAATATGAAGAACACAGGATAAACAAATCCACTGAGACCAAAAGTAAACCAGTGGTTGCCTAAGGCAGGAATAAGGGGCAGAGGATGGGGTGAGGAAAATAATAGGTCAGCTTTATTTTTGTGGTGATTCATGTGTCCTAAAGTTAGATTAAGATGATGATTGCACTAATACAAACATACTGATTCCATAGAATTGTACTTTTTTTTTTTTTTTCTGGTCTGCACCATACAGATCTTAGCTCCCCAACCAGGGTTTGAACCTGTGCCCCCTGCCTTAGGAGGGTGTAGTCTTAACCACAGGGCAGCCAGGAAAGTCCCTGAAGTGTACTCTTTAAACCAATAGAGTTCTTACTTGATAAAATACTTTTCAAAAAAATAATCAAAATTTCCATCAATTATGAGATGGGTCAAATAAAGTATACTAAATCTATGCAATGGAGAATGCCACAGTTATGAAAATTTCATTGCCCTATTTGTGCTAGTAAAGAGAAATCTTAAAAAATTGTTATAAGAGCAAAGTACAGAATACTGTATGTACTAAGGTTCAATTTATGTGACAAAATCCATGGGTTATTTCTTGAAAGACACATATGAAACTGATAACAATTGTCTTTGGAAAATGGGAGATGGGATTAGAATGTGAGATTTTTCTTTTCAGTATTCCCTCTTATCTTTTCTTAAGCATTTTACTGTGCATATATTTATTTCACAATAAACTATTCTTTTTTTCTAAAGGGAAAAGAGAGGGAAAAAGAAAGTCTGAATCAGTAAGACATGAAATACCCTGCTAGGTATGATAGATGTAAAGTGTTGTGGGGCAAACACAGATGGTGACAGTGCAGACCCACCCATATTTAACTAGGAAGAGATTAAATTAAAAAGGGACAATGTAATTTATGGAAACTTTAAAAAACATAAAATTAGCATAAGAAACCAGAGAAGGCAATGGCACCCCACTACAGTACTCTTGTCTGGAAAATCCCATGAACGGAGGAGCCTGGAAGGTTGCAGTCCATGGGGTCTCTGAGGGTCGCACACGACTGAGCGACTCACTTTCACTTTTCACTTTCACGCATTGGAGAAGGAAATGGCAACCCACTCCAGTGTTCTTGCCTGGAGAATCCTAAGGACGGGGGAGCCTGATGGGCTGCCGTCTATGGGGTCACACAGAGTCGGACACGACTGTGACTTAGCAGCAGCAGCAGCATAAGAAACCATGTGTGAGTGCTCTATATACAGATGAGAGAGCTCTCCCAGCAGCACTCGGCTGCATGGTGTCAAGCCAGAGTATAAGCAGGGCAACCACACGACGCTTAAAAAAAACAGGTGGCTTGTCAGAAGCTTGCTTGTAGCAAAATGGTCACAAGTGCAGAGTAGCATGTTGTTTCAAGCACAAGTGGAAGTTTAGAAAACTTTTTGTGTGTGGCCTTGCCATGTAGATCTATGGACTTCCCCGGTGGCTCGGCAGTAAAGAATCTGCAGCAGACACTGGAGACACGGGTTTGATCCCTGGGTTAGGAAGATCCCCTGGGGGAGGGCATGGCACCACTCCAGCATTCTCACCTGGAGAATCCTGTGGACAGAGGAGCTTGGCGAGCAACGGTTCATAGGGTCACAGAGAGTTGGACACGGGTGAAACGACTGGTCACACACGCGTGTAGATCTGAGTTTCCCTACCAAGGATTGAACCCATGCCCCCTGCATTGGGAGCCCAGAGGCTTAACCACTGCACTGTCAAGGAAGTCCCTAGAAAACTTTTAAAAGAAGTCATACTAGGCTATACCTGAAACTAACACAATATTATACATCAACTATGTTTTTAAAAAAATTAAAGGAATAAAAAGTGTAGTAAGGTTTGATTATCCTAGTCTCTCTACACATAGAGACATAAACATACCCTTGAATGTTTAAAGGAATAAAAAGTGTAATAAGGTTTGATTATCCTAGTCTCTCTACACATAGAGACATAAACATGCCCTTGAATGTTTAAAGGAATAAAAAGTGTAGTAAGGTTTGATTATCCTAGTCTCTCTACACATAGAGACATAAATATGCCCTTGAAGGTTTAATAAGAGCCTGTCCCATGTAGAAAAAAAATGGTTCTAGGTGCTAGGATACTTCTCAGAACACCCACTCTTGGGTAGAAATAGTAGGTACATACTATTTCTAATTCTCATAGCCATCCTGCATGTTAGGAAGCAGTAGTCTCATTTTAACATGCAGGGAATATAAACCCAGAAAAGCAAAATATCCAGTGCCCTACAACTACTACAAGTTGGGATTGGTAGTCAAACCTAGATCTGAATGATTCCAGCACAAGTATTCTTTCTATCAAACCATTCCACTTCCCATGCTGAAAACTTGCTTTTGGTGTGGTTCGGAATCAAGAATTGAGAAGGAAATGGCAACCCACTCCAGTATTCTTGCCTGGAAAATTCCATGGACAAAGGAGCCTGGCAGGCTATAGTCTTAGGGTCACAATGAGTCAGACACGACTGAGCACGCTCACACAGGAATCAAGAAAGTAAAAGCAATGTTTGTTTGTTCATTACCTAAAGGGCTGGATAAGGAGTTAAACTTCCTGATTCTTGGTCCATTCTAAGATATCCTAACTGATATCCTAATTATGCATATCCTACTTATTCATAATTGGTTTGAGGAAAAGGTTTTGGTTTTTACAGTTGAGATGGGGAGACTGCCATGTATCAATGATGTAGCCAGATTAAGTGATAGCTAAGAATAGGAATGTTTATTAAGAACTATAATGTTCAGATGCTTCTGCAAGGTGGGTGTATATGACCATTTCACAGATAAGAAAAGAAAGACTTGGGGATGTCAAGCAGCTTACTCATGGCCCCAAAATGAGTAATAAACAATTAAATGAATATGAGTGGTGAAGTCTGAATTCAAACTCAAAACTCTCTATTCCAGAAATTTTTATTCTTCCCTTGGCCATGAAGCTACTGAAGCACAATAAAGATATATATAGAAGTGGCAAATATAAGACATTTGTTTCAAAAGATGTGGCTGTGAAGGGAAGGAGAAACAGCAGCTGTTAACTAGAGTGAGGGACAAGGAAGTAAGGATATTGTTGTGTTTCTTTAACGTACAGGAGATCAAACCACATTTAAGATGGGAAGTGCATTGTAAAGACTGAAATACAGTCCAGAGCAGAGTAAGTGCTTAATAATTGTTTCTTACCTGATGAAAGTGAAGGAGTGATTGATTAATGGAGCAGGGGCTATAAAAAAGCAGGCATGTCATGAACCAAGACTGGTAGTTAGTATTGGTAAGAATGACATTTTTTCCAGAGAATCAGAGCCAAAGGAAATAAGGGAAGCAAGATGAAAGGAGATTTTAAGTTAGAACAAAAGCTAAATGGGGGTGGTCCAGTAGAGTGTTCTCCATGATCTTGGTAAAATAAAAGGTAAAGTATCCGTGGTGAACAAGTAGGGAGTGAGAGGATCTGGGAATGTGGGGAGCTTTTAAACAACTATTATGGTAAACGTGATAAGGTCTCAGTGAGACCAGATTCTGAAGAAGCTGTGTTTAGTTACATGTAAATGGCATGGGCAGACAATTGCTAGGGACCCCATCAAATATACACTTAGTTTGTTCTTAGTGCAGAGTTTATCAGCCTCGACTCAGGAAATACCAGATAATTGCTAGAGTTTTTTGTCCCATTTGGATGAACAATAGCCATATGTCTACCTATGCAGGTGTATAAAAGATAAAAGTTTATATTCCACATTGCCAGTTCAATGGCTAAATCTTGGGGCAGTTTAGTTCAGTCCAGTCACTAAGTCGTGTCCAACTCTTTGCAACCCCATGAACCACAGCACTCCAGGCCTCCCTGCGACCCCATGAACCACAGCACTCCAGGCCTCCCTGCCCATCACCAACTGCCAGAGTCTACCCAAACCCATGTCCTTTGAGTCGGTGATGCCATCCAGCCATCTCATCCTCGGTCGTCCCCTTCTCCTCCTGCCCTCAATCTTTCCCAGCATCAGGGTCTTTTCAAATGAGTTAGCTCTTCACATCAGGTGGCCAAAGTACTGGAGTTTTAGCTTTAGCATCAGTCCTTCCATGAACACCCAGGACTAATATCCTTTAGGATGGACTGGTTGGATCTCCTTGTAGTCCAAGGGACTCTCAAGACTCTTCTCCAACACCACAGTTCAAAAGCATCAATTCTTGGGGCAGGCACATAATAATTCCCCAATAAATAGCTAAAGACCTTATAAAAATTCAAACTATGATTTCAAGATAACTCAAGTCATGATAGCTCAGTAAGGATTTTTATTTGTCACATCCCTCATCCTTATGTGATCATCTTTTATATTTATACTATGCTTCAGACTTTTCAAGATGCTTTCGATACATATCAGCTCATCTAATCTTTAAACTTTATGAAGTAGTTGGGGTCATACCACTCCCATTTGACAGATAGAAAAATTAAATCACGTGGAAATTCAATGATTTGCTGAAGATAAAGGACTGTTTGGTGTAAAGCTGGTGGTAAAATCAGTTTTCTTACATCTGATTCAATTCTAAGACATCCCAAGAAAATCATGGTTAGAAATTAAGTCTACAGTCAAGGTTTTATGGCAGTTGGGGATGGTATGACACATTGTTTTTCGGGATGTTTTAATATTTATTTTATTTATTTGGCTGTACTGGGGCTTAGTTGTAGCACATGTGATCTCTGATCTTTCAGTTGTGGCATGCGAACTCTTCGTTGTGGCATACAGGATCTAGTTCCCTAACCAGGGATCAAGCCCGGGCCCCCTGCATTGGGAGTGTGATGTCTTAGCCACTGGACCACCAGAGAAGTCCTCATAGTATCTTTGGTTTTCTTAAGGAATCCATGGATTGTAAACGAAACCCAGAACCGCAACTCAAGATACTCCTTAGACCTCGTGGACCGTGAGGTTACAAGCACCTTCTTCATCAAAAGTCATCAATGTCAGAATCGAAGGGGTAGATTTCCTGAGTCCNACCAGAGAAGTCCTCATAGTATCTTTGGTTTTCTTAAGGAATCCATGGATTGTAAACGAAACCCAGAACCGCAACTCAAGATACTCCTTAGACCTCGTGGACCGTGAGGTTACAAGCACCTTCTTCATCAAAAGTCATCAATGTCAGAATCGAAGGGGTAGATTTCCTGAGTCCTCATAGATCTTTACATTACAAGAGTATTGTCACAATACCAGGAACCAGTATTTATTAAAAAAAAAAAATCTCAAGTACAAAGTTTGTGAAATAACACAATTTCCATTTTCTATATATAAGTATACTACCACTGTCAAAGTTTCTTTGTTAATTATCCCCTCCCCTTCTCCCCACTCATTCTTCCCTTCCCTTTCAATTCTGCTTTTCCATTTATAGTTTTAGATCCTGACATAACGTCACCACTTTGGGTAGCTGGTGTTTCAGTGAACCTGGAATCACCCTTCAGGGTGGGGCAGATAACCCCTGGGGACTGATGGCAGACTCATGGAGGCCCCTGCCAGGCATTTCCTCCTAGTAAAATGGCCCGAGTCTTCCACCCATGTATCAGAGCACATGACTTGTGTAAGGCCTCTACTAAGCTCCCAAAATTAAAGAGAATGAAAAATTCAAATCAGAAGTTGTTAACTTCCCAGATTCTTGAGAGCTGTTTTCATGTTCTAGACACTTCTGCAATTTCTCTCCCCTTCGTTCACAACTCTTCCCATTTTTCTGTAACCAGTATGAACGGCTTCCTACTGTAAGTACGGTCAGTTCTCTTTTGTTTTTGCTAGTAGGCATACTTTAAAATTATGGTTAAGAATTTTATTATCAAACTTATTACAACTCTTGTGGAAGTTCAAGTGTCGCAACTAGGTGTAAGTCAAACTCCCATTCAGCTTTTTAGCAAAATAGCCATCATCTACTTGAAGCCTTAGTTCAGTTCAGTGCAGTCGCTCAGTCGTGTCCAGGTTTTTGTGACCCCATGGACTGCAGCACGCCAGGCCTTCCTGTCCATCACCAGCTCCCCAGCTTACTCAAACTCATGTCCATTGAGCCAGTGATGCCATCCAACCATTTCATCCTCTGTTGTCCCCTTCTCCTCCCCACCTTCAATCTTTTCCAGCATCAGGGTCTTTTCCAGTGAGTCAGTTCTTCACATCAGGTGGCCAAAGTATTGGGAGTTCCAGCTTTAGCACCAGTCCTTCCAATGAATATTCAGGACAGGATTTCCTTTAGTATGGTCTGGTTGGATCTTCTTGCTGTCAAGGGACTCTCAAGTGTCTTCTCCAAAACCACAGTTTAAAAGCATCAGTTCTTCAGTGCTCAGCTTTCTTTATAGTCCAAGTCTCACATTCATACATGACTACTGTAAAAAACCATAGCTTTGACTAGACAGACCTTGCTGGCAAAGTAATGTCTTTCCTTTTTAATATACTGTCTAGGTTGGTCATAACTTTTCTTCCAAAGAGCAAGGATCTTTAATTTCATAGCTGCAGTCACCATCTGCAGTGACTTTGGAGCCCAAGAAAATAAAATCTGTCACTGTTTCCATTGTTTCCCCATCTATTTTTGCCATGAAGTGATGGGACCAGATGCCATGATCTTAGTTTTCTGAATGTTAAGCTCTAAGCCAACTTTTTCACTCTGCTCTTTCACTTTCATCAAGAGGCTCTTTAGTTCTTCTTCACTTTCTGCCATAAATACTGTCATCTGCATATCTGAGGTTATTGGTATTTCTCCTGGAAATCTTGATTTCAGCTTGTGCTTCATCCAGCCCAGCATTTCTCATGATGTACTCTGCATATAAGTTAAATAAGCAGGGTGAAAACAGGCTCCTATTAAAAGTTCCAGGAACATAATTCCTGAATCTGACTTGGAATGAGAGTGGGCAGTAGGATATAAATTTACCTGCTTAGCTCACTGCAACTGAGCTGTCCTGTACTGTCCAGTAGTCTTGCTCTGTCTGCTACTATGAGGCCCATATCCCTGCACATTTCTTGAAAGAAGAAATTCCAAATGGTCTTTCAATTCTTGTAAAGCCACAGACTATCTAGGCAATATTGATATCTCTGAGACTTGAGGGATAAGACCCAAATATATAGATAGATTGATTGATCAGAGTTGTGGTTGTTAATTCTCAAAGTTTACATTTCTAATTCTTGATACTAACTAAATTCTAAACTTGTTATTCTTTCCCTTTGTTTTATTTCATATATTTTAGATCTTTTCATGATTTTGTTTCAAGCTCCTCAATTCCAAATCATGAGACATTTTTGTCCTGTCAACCTGCATCAGTCATCCATCTTTGGGGGCCCATTTTCCACTAACTCCTGGGTGTCTACTTTCCTGCTATCTGATTGTCAAATTCTGAAACATGTATCCAAAACATCATTTTATTTGAATTCCTTTCTAGATTATTTTATAGTCTCCAGAGTTAATATTTCCCTAATAAAACTGAAAACACTTGTTCAATATTTCACTAAGAGGCAAAGCACTAATTAGAAAAGTTGGATTTATGAAAATCTGTTAGTATGTCCATTTGAACTTATCAATAATTTCCATCTCATGGCTTTAACAGCTTGGACAGAACATAGCAGAAAGGGCACAAACATCATAAGATATCAACTAAGTTTTATATTCTGGCTAAGTTTGAATTCCACTTCTGTTGCTTACTGACTCTCTGAAGTTGGGTAGTTTTCTTACTTATCCAATGGAAACTAAAGAACAAATACCCAAAGAAGTGTTATGTAAGTTAAATAAAATTCCATGTGCAAAATGCCTAAAATGGTTCCTAGCAAAAAAATGATTTATTAATGTTATAATTAATCTCAGAAATTTCCTATAGATTTATTGTTTCTGTTTCTTCTTTATTTGCTTTATTATAACTCAATATCCATTCGTTTCTTCCATCACGTCAGACTAGATTCTTGCTTTTGAGAATTCCGATATTATTAATTATACTTTGGCACAATTTTTGAAGTTTACATTAAGATTTTAGAGCCAGTCGTATTAGAGTAAGGCAAGTCTACCTGTTTTCTGCCTCCCTGAAAAACCAAGATGTTTTTTCCTTCATATTATGTTGTACGCATGCAAATATATTCCTTGTAGTATTTGAAAGTGACCATAGATTTTGCAAAGCAAAATATCTCATTGCTAAATACTAGTGTAACATAAGAATACTTTAGTGTGCGTTCCCTCAAGCTTAACGAAGAACAAGACACTTATATTTAGCGTCTCATTTAGCCTGTCAGACTATCTCTAACAGTTTTCCAAAAGTAATTTGAAAAAACAGACCATTCATTTCTCCATCACCCAGCTCTCCTTTCCCCTGGTTTGACTGCGCCCTCAGGCACGCCCTCTGGTGGTGGTGGTGAGATGGCTGTCATAGTTCTCTGAGGACCCCTGGGAGTTACAAGTCCAGGCAATCACCCCACTTTCTGGACAGCTCAAGCTATTATAACCAGGGAAGGGGGAGTTGATGACCGGCAGGAAGAAGAGCAGGGAGCCCCCCAGCGGCCCCATCAGAAAGCCTCCCAATCCTGTGTAAAGATAAATCCGTAGCACACGGAGTTAAGCATTCCCCAAACCATGTCTGTAATTTCTCACCTTCAGGCCTTAGATCGCTCTCATGTGATGGGGTCTCCCACTTGTCAAAACATTTTCCGTGAAAAGATGTCAAAAATGGCTAATAAATAATTTTTCTTCTCTTTGGATAATGGTTTGTTACAGCTTCCCCGGTAGCTCAGTCGGTAAAGAATCTGCTTGCAGAGCAAGAGACCCAAGTTTGATCCCTGATTCAGGAAGATCCCCTGGAGAAGAAAATGGCTATGCACTACAGTGTTCTTTCCTGGGAAATCCCATGGGCAGAGGAGCCTGGAGGGCTACAGTCCATGGGGTTGCAAGAATCGGACTCAACTTGGTGACTAAACCACCAGTGGTTTATTAATACCCATTCACAGTGGCTTATTCTCTTTGTGTAAAGCTTTCAAGTCACTTATGATTCTATCAAACCATATTATTTATAAATTAAAATAACAAGCTGCGTTTTCATCTGTCTCATTCACTAGGATTTTTAATATTTGTTTTATGAAAGAAGAGGTAAGTAATAATACCTTATTGGACAAATGGTCCTGGGACATTGGTAAATGACTTAAGAACAATAATAAGCCCATAAAAATAGATCCTGATCTCACACCTAATTCCAAAATAAATTACTAATATTTTTTAAAAGTTAAATGTAAAAATATGTATCCAATTAGAAACAGGAGAAAATATAAGGTTAATAATTATGTGTTCTCAATTGACTATGTCAAAGCCTTTGACTGTGTGGATCACAATAAACTGTGGAAAATTCTGAAAGAGATGGGAATACCAGACNGAAACTGGGTGGTTGGGGGGTAGGGAGAAATGGAACATTTAAAAGTCTATGTCCCATGATACTGAGAGTATTAAATTCTTTAAAGCATTAATTCAACCTACAGTACATTTCCTTCATTATTATGTTTAAAATCCTCATTTCTGCATACTTGGAATGGTCAGTTCATGCATGGTGAAGATTTGTCTTAATTCACAGTATTTTTTGTTTTGCTTTGTAGGTACTAACAAAGGACCAATGACTTTCTCAACAACTGCCCTGCCACCACCTCCACCATCCCATCCAGCCAGCCAACCACCATTGCCAGCATCTCACCCAACACAGTTGCCAGCCCCAAGTCTACCTCCCAGAAACATTAAACCTCCCTTAGACCTCAAGTAAGCAAAAGATTATTTCACCATTTCTTTGTCAGTCTCTCGTCAGGAATTTTCAAACGATGCTTGGCTGGATACTGAGAGTTCCGTGTGACTCTGGTGGAGCCACAAAAGTGGTCAGTTAGCAGGGAGAAGAGATGGCTTAGCAAGCTGCTCTCACACCTCCGTGTCCTTTAGCAACTCTTATTTATCTGCTTTGGCAATGGTTTTCCCCTTAAGAGTTCATCAGAGGACAATTTTCAGAGCCTTTTTAGAAGTTCTGAAGCATTCTTCAGGTCAACACAACCACCATCTCCTTAACCTTCNAGCAAGCTGCTCTCACACCTCCGTGTCCTTTAGCAACTCTTATTTATCTGCTTTGGCAATGGTTTTCCCCTTAAGAGTTCATCAGAGGACAATTTTCAGAGCCTTTTTAGAAGTTCTGAAGCATTCTTCAGGTCAGCACAACCACCATCTCCTTAACCTTCATCATTCCCCCCCCCACTACCATTCGCATCACTGCCACCATCATCTTCATCACCACCATCATTACCACCAGTACCACCACCATATTTTATTAGCGGCCTGTAATGTGCTAGCCACTTTACATATATAATCCTTATGACTTTATTGAGTGGATAGTGTTTTCATCATTTCACAGTTGAGCAAATGGAACTTTACAGAGGTTAAGGGACTCTCGATAGCGGACTGTCAACAGCAGTCTAAGTCCACTGTATACTTTTAACCACTCTGCTAAATAACCTCCTGTAAGTAAAAAAATGGACATTTTCTCTGAGTAATCAGATTTCTGACTGTGTATTTAAAAAAATAGGAAACTTATTCAAGCCCACTCTCACTTTTCTTAGATGGTACTCTTTAGACATGGCAAAACTGTATATGTTGTTACGCACAGGCTCTTTATCTGTGATTTACCAGAAAAGTTGGTTGAGAAAAAACAAGCAGAAGACTGGGGTAGAATGAAATATTGTTTTAAAGAGAAATAGACAATGGCAAGCATAGATTCTGTTGGCAAGTCAGAGTAGATCTTCTATTTCTTCTTCTAAAAAAATTGTTTTGCGTGATTATCCTTTACCACAAATATGCCAAAAATGTTTAGCCACAGTTATTTTTCCCTCACTTCAATCCCCTACGAGACTGATGTTCATTACATCTAAAGTACTTAATATCCATAATCCTTACGATAGACTCAGTTAATACCATGTCTGATTGACAGCTTTCCTTCAATGCTGATAATTACAACTTAGAACAGGAGTTGAAAACACACTTGTCATGGGTGGCTAGTGCTACGTTTCACTCTATTAGGCTTTGACAGGGAGTGAGGGGGTGCTGTTGGTTAGAAGCAGAACTCCAGCTGACTAGAAGATGTTAGAGCAGTTTACTATCTTACACACAACCTGCATTTTACATTTATGTTAACCACAGGCCCTTCCAGGCATTCGAGTTTATGAATCCTAGTTTATATGACAACCAGCTACCAAAGCAGAATATGAGCCATTTGCCCACTAACATATGAGTGTCAAATAAATATTAACTTAATTAAAATAACTAATATGTATTCTTATATAAACTTGATTTATGTATAAATTGCTTTCTTTTCACGTGTATTAAATCCTGTGTCTTTATCCTACTCTGAAGAATTTAACCCATTAGATTTTTATCTCAGTACTTTTGAGGCTTATTATAATGACTCCATCCCAACAGATGGCTTTAATTAGGCTTCTGAATCCTGTGTAATTCTAGTGAGAAATTTCAGTAAATACCTTGAGTATGAATTCTTGATAATTGATAAGGCAAAAAGACTGGTAATTCTTTGAAGAAATCATGGAGGAGGATTTATCACTATTCCTGTTGTTTGAGAGTCCCCAGGACCAGTCCTAGGTTTGGTGGTCAACCGCAAGGACACACAGGACCTAGCATACAGGAGTACTCGTGGCTAAGATTTATCCTAGTCATACTCTTCTAAACTTGGCAGTGGACAGAGTAAAACTTCTCCTTTCTCTAGCTACAAAAATGCAATACATGTGCGGTATTGCTTTCCAGGGAGGCCTATTAGAGTCATCTTTCTATTGAAAGCTGCCACCTAGGCACCTTCTGCCTAGCAACTACCAAAATACCAGACTTCTAGGAGTAAAGCAGGTGTTCACCATAAGTCGTGTTGTTTAAACAGTCTAGGCACAGCAAAGCACTCTTATCATTAGGCAACTTTTCCTATCAGCGCAAGGAATGCTTTAGAAGCTGAGTTCCCAGATATAAGCCAACAGACTATCTTGGTAGAAGATTCTTTTTTAAAAAGCAGCTTCAGGCCTGCTACGTTAACTCTTTTCTGTAAACCTGCCCCCTAGAATCCACTGTGATAAGGTGAGGAATACACAGTTGTAGAAGGAAGAACAAATTTCAAAGAGACCGGCAGCCTGGACTACTGCATCCTACTGATGTTGGTAAATTTCCCACATTTGTAGGAAACTCTTACAAAGTAGAAAAGAGTCCACCAACCAACCAGGTTCAAATTTTTGCCTGTGACATTGCTTACATCAGAAATTAGCAAAATCCATCTGTTGTAATAAACTTAACTCCATCCTTATTTCCATTTTATTAAGGACTCCTAATTCAAAAGTCTGATTCACTGAAGAGTTACCAACTCCTCAAAACGTATATTCTCAGAAAAAAAAAAAAAAGATGCTGAGAAACAAGAATTTAGATGTTACATTGCCTAGATATGCTGGAACTGCCACATCTAAAAGTTAAATGTCAGATGAAGATGAAAGCTAAGGAATATCTGTCAGAAGATTATTTTTTCAAAAGTAAAAATGTGGTATATTGTGTAAGACTTTCAGGCTTCCATCAGAGAGCCCAAGTAAAATCCAAAATGAAGAAATATCTAGGTTGGAAACTTTCCCCCAAGTAGGGGAAGCTAGAAAAGACACAAAGAGGAAATGAAAGTAAAATGGGTCTTGATAGTCAGACTCACAAATTTATATTTCATGTGAGAGGTAAATTTATAGGATGATCTTTAAGTAAAATTGTGAAAGATGGGTGTCTCTGTGCTTTTCCTTTGCACCACCACCCTTCTAGTAATGATTTGTGCGGCACCACTTCGTGCCTTTGTAATAGAAGTTCAGGAAATATCAGTGAACAAAATAAAGATCGCTACTCACATAAAGCAGGGGGCAAGAGACAAGGGAAAAAATGAGAAACTAGTAAAGGATATAGAATTTTAGGAAATATCGAGTGATATGGGATAAAGTAGAGCAGGTTGGGTGGTGTGAGGGCTGGGGACAGTGTGTTGCAACTTTAAAGGGAGAGATGAGGGTCGCTCCCCTTATAGGAAGTTATACTTGAGAAAAGACTCAAGACAGTAAAGGCGTTAAAGCATGCAGATATCTGGAGGAAGACCATTCTGGTCAGAGAGGACAGACAGAACAAAGTCCTCGAATGTCCAGGGACTCGGAAAGCGGTAACTGAGGCTGGAGTAGATGGAACCTGTAGTAGAGACAGATTCATGCAGGCCCTGCAGGTCGTGATGATGGCTCTGATCCTAAGTGACGTGGGAAACGCTGAAGAGCTTGAGTGGAGCAGCGATGTTTTCAGGCTCACATTTTGTGAGTATTGCCTTAATTGTTGTCTGAAAAGAGGTAGTAGGCAAATGTTGAAGAAGGAAAACCAGTTAGGCAGACCCTACAGAAATGCAGGCAAGATATTCTAACCAGGATGGTGCAGTGGAGATGATGACAGGGGTCCAGATTCTGGATGTACTTTGAAGGTAAAGACCACAGAATTTGGACTTAGGGTGTGAAAGGAAAAGAGGATCCAGGGCAACTCCAAGGTTCTGACTAACTCCAAGGATGATGCGTCCATAACTGAATGAGATTGGCTGAAGGTGAGCAAGTTTGGGAGTGGGGAGAATCAGAAGAGCATAGCAGTGCAAAGCTTGTGGTGTGCACGCAGGCAGAGATGCTGAGGAGGCAATTAGGTGTAAGAAGTGAAAAGCTGGAAGGGAGTTCTGAGTTATAAGTATATGTTGGTCGTGGGCGTATACTCCATGCTTCAAGTCAGACACTGTTAGGCTCACAGAGGAAGTGCATTCCTAGAACCAAGGATTAGAAAAAGAACCAGTGCTCAGGTGAGGGACTGGCTCCCAAGAGGCATAAATGACTGATAAGGTTCACATATCCCCCCAGGGTGTTGAGTCTGTGTTGCTTAAGGCAAGGAAAAGAACTTCTAATGTGGATCAAAGAAAGAATTTCAGAAGATTACATGGCCATTATTACCTGCCTACTTCCCAGAAGTCACTTGTAATTATATTGTTCAGGACAGAATTTTCCTTAAGAANTATCCCCCCAGGGTGTTGAGTCTGTGTTGCTTAAGGCAAGGAAAAGAACTTCTAATGTGGATCGAAGAAAGAATTTCAGAAGATTACATGGCCATTATTACCTGCCTACTTCCCAGAAGTCACTTGTAATTATATTGTTCAGGGCAGAATTTTCCTTAAGAGTGTAAAGAATTGGAGGCAGGTGAGAATTTAAAATAATAAACATATTTTAAAAGAAAGTAGTGGAAGCCAAAGTTATAGTGCATTTTAAATTGTATTGTTTCCCCACCTAGTGGTCAGAAAGTAGCTAGCTCCACTTTCTATTTTATTCAGATGTCTGAAGAGGAACTGAAATGGGTCAGAAGAGCTCGTTGATCATTTTCAGTGTTCAAGTCAACTTCTTTAGGGTAACATATTTCTTGGTGCCACCTTAAAAAATTAATTATAATTTTAACAATGTAACTGATTATTCATATGAATATAGAACCAATAGCTGACTATTTTAGTATACAAGGCAAATGACATGGTTATTAATAGTAATGAGACAGGAAAAATGAAGTAATAAGAAATAATAGCTAATGGAAATGACTAAAGTTGAAAAAGGAAAGTTTAACCAGATTTTATTTTGAGGTCATTCTTAGTGTAAGATTTTTCTGGCTCTAAATTAGAGGAAATGTAAGAATTCACCATTGTAACCTTTTTTATTAGTTAGAAATATTTAACATTTTCTGGAGTTTGAGACTTGCCACATCAGTCATGCACTCCCAGACAGACTTACCTAAGTCCATTGGCTTAAACAAGTCATCATAACTGTATAATTTCTCATGCATTAAATACAGGAAGACGTGTTCCAGAGGAAAATTCACTGGATTTCATTTTCAGTGGCGGCAGGCATGGAACAAAGTGTCACTTAGATTTCCCCTGTCTTTAAAAATCAAACTGACAAACGCTAAAGTCACAGAATAAAGGCCATGAATGGCAAATAAGGTATAAAGGTCAATAGCTCCCCATCTTTAAAAGTCAGGAAATAGAGCTCTAATAGCTTTCTGAGCATGACAGTCATAACATTAAATTAATTTTGCTTTTCTTTTTTAATTCTGTATGCTAAAGTAGAAAAACAAAAAACTATAGTGAAAGACCTTGAATAGACATCCTTACTGTAACAAATGATAAGCCTCCTTTTCTTTTTCACCCACTCCCTCTGCTTCATTTTCTAGGACTTGGGTTGTGACTAGTTTCATTGATTGTCTGTTTCTCTGTTTGGCTTTTCTCAATGCCTGTAACATTTTTTTTTTTTTTTTTTTTTTTACAGTTTGATCTGGGTCTATCCATGATGCTCACCTCCTTCTACCCTTCATCTTTCTTCCTTTTATTCTTCACTGTTATTCCTATTTTTAACATTATTTCATATTTCAATATTTTGCTGTTCTATATGTGTTCAATTCAGACCTATATAAAACTAAAATTTAGATGCTATAATGTTGGGTCCATGAATATATGCATGCATGTAAACATTATCTATAAGTAATAAATGGTTTGCATTAAGTGTAAGTACATATGTATGAGCATGCTACACAGATCTTCATTTTGCAAGTATTTGTTACTCTTCTGTGTGTTTCAGGAAGTTAACCGCAAGTCCAGTAGTCTTTTTAACTTAATATTATTTTCAAAACTAATAAACAGTTTGCTTTAGTAATAAATGCTAGTTTCTTAGTGTTACTAAAACAGCATTAATTTAGTCAAAAGTCCTATACCTGACAAGAATTATTCTAACAGCTTCATAAAAATGACAGTGATAATAATAAATTAACTAACAAAGTCATAATCTCGTCATACCAAGGGTTTACAGTCTCATAGTAGGAATGAAGTGAAGGAATAGAGACCTGCAAGTAATTGCTGTATAATTATAGTAATCCAGAATATCTCTGTAGTGAGCAATGTATGACATATGGAAGTAGCAACTGCATGAGCTTGGGAGAGCTGAGATAACTTCACAGAGGAGGGAGTGTTTAAGGAGAATCTTAAAGATTAAGAAGGGCCTCCACAGGGGATGATGAGAAGGGAGGATTATTCCAGAGAAGGCCAATAGTGTGGGCTAAGCATGGAGGAACAAGAAACCAGTCTTCAGAGAATAAGTGAATTCAGTATTAATATCTGAAAAGAAGATGTAAGAAGAGGAAATATGAAAAATAAAACTGTAAAAGAGCAGGACTGATCTTAAGGACCTGTACACTATGAAAAGGACAATAGACTTTATTCTATAGGATGTCAATGTATTTTGATGTCTAAGGTGTTTTACATCTTATGCTTTTAATTAATACTCAAGTTCACTGAAGTTAATAGTGCAAAGGCCTAATTTAAGTACTTAAATTCACATAATTTGCTATGCTATTTATACACCCAGTAATTTTTATTTCAATAAAAATGATTATTTTCAGGGGGATCTTTGATCAATGATTGGACAACTCAGACTAAATTCTTTCATATCAATACTTATGCTCATAATATACTTAAGTAATTAAACTCCTTTCCATGTTTGATATTGCATGTATGAATTTACACACTGAATTTTATTTTTAAGCATTTCTAATGCTTGACTGAGCAAATTTCATAACTTTACTCAGCAAAACCCTCCCAAGAACTTGTAAACAACTCATAAATCTATTAAATCATATCCAGTTCCTTTAAATAATCCAATTGCATTTACAATTGGATTTTTCAAATACTTTTAAAGAAACATTTATTTTTTAAAATGTTAAGCATATAAAAGGCAAGGAGAATAATATAATGAGTACCCATATACCCCTCCCCAACTTCAACAATTATAAGCTCACTACCAATCTTGTTTTATCTATACACTACCCACTTCCCTCATCTCGTATCATTTTGAAACTAATATCAAACATCATACAATTACATTCGTAAATATTTCAGTAGGTATTCTTAAAAATAGACCCTTTGTATTAATATTAAACATCAAGCCACTATTCAGTTGTCTCTTAAATCCTGTGTGGGTTTTTTTGTTTGTTTGAGTAAGAATCCAAGCAAAGTCTGTGGCTTATATGTTTTGCAATTCTCTTTCAAGCTATAGGTTCCTCTTGTATTACTTTCGTTTTACTTATTGCAGTTTATTTGTTGAATACATCAAGTTGTTGGTGGGCATTATAGTTGCCCACAGTCTACATTGTGCTGATTGCTTCCTTATAGTAAGCTTATGTGTTCCCCATTCCTCTGTAAACTGGCTGTTGGATATAGACAAGCGCTTGACCAAATTTCGTTCTATTTTCTAAATGTGCTTCTCTCTTTGTTTAGGTAAGACATAAGACTCCTTCCTAAGTGATGGTGGATTTTTTTTATCAGGAGCTCATAGTTTTAGCTGACTCTGTTTTGTAAGGCCAGCAATCATAGACATTCAGCACTAAAGAATCCTTAGTTTTCAACTAAAACGATAAGCCTAACTCACAAATATCTAATATAACAAATTTCTTAAACAGAACAAACTCTTAAAATATTGAACATACATTATTGTCCCAATGATTAGAAAATTTATTTCACAGATTTTTGTATCATGAGTTTAAAAATTACTTCATCCTTTCTGTATTTAATTCTGAATCTTCTAAGATTCAGAAGAAAAACAAGTGTCATGTCATGATCAATCTCCCTGGGCATTCACACTTACCTAGATTGTAAGCTGTACATATATGTTAATTTTTAAATGTTCAGTTTTTAAGTGAATTTATTAGATAAAAGTTTATGACTACATATATGTATCTAAGGTATTTCTTCCAGAGTCACAAGAACATCCACTAAGTCTTTTTTATGGCCTTAGTGATAGCAAGGCTCTTCACATTCACATTCTTCAAATGGTATTAATTTTACTTTAGAAAGATCACTTTGGAAGCTGAATAAAGAAAGGACTTTAAGGGTAGAAAAATGAAACACAATTCTCATTACTAAAAGACTGTCCTGAAGGCCACTGCAGGGCTCCACACTAGTGANACACACAGAAGAAAAGGAATGAAATAACTGATCATTCAGATAGCATTCAGAACACAGATGGAAAGAAGAACTTTGGAGATGTAAGGATGGGTGTAATTGTAGAGAAGCTCGGAAGTTGAACGTATTTTCTTAAGAGAGTTCACTCCCAATAACAGCTAAATAGTGAAATAAGAAACAAAATCATCTAATGATAAAGGAAAGGAGAGAAATAGGAGATTTAAGGGAAGAAGTGAAGGTCTTGAATAGTTATCAAGAATGATGTAAGAGATTGACTAGGAAAAAGGTGTAACGAGATTATAGGATAGTGTTGGGAGTACAGCTGAGACTGAATGCCAATTACTTGTAATCTCCCAAATCAGTAAGATGGCAATTTTCCCCAGCTATGCTGATCAACCCAAGAATAGAAATAGAAAATATAGATGGTTCCATAAATCATTAGGGATTTGTGGGGCCCAGGTATTGATAACTGTTATGAGTAGTTGGAGTGAAGTGATTTGAAATGAAGCACCTTGGAGTCCAAGCCACAACTGATGGAAGCAAAGCCAGGTGGAGAATACCTAGAAAGGAGGGAGGAGCCAGGATTGAAACTAATGGTCTTTGAAATCTTACCGTACAGCCAATTATCTGCCTTCAGAACTCAGAATAGACTTATTTATATACTGTCATTTTTAACAGAAAAACATATTACTGCCCTGAAACTATGGATAAATTGCAGGTGCTCACTTTGAATGGACAGTGCTGGACACAAGTTCCCCAATTCTCCACTCTTTTGCAGCAGTAGCAGCGTCAGTACAAAGCTAAAACCTGTTCTACTGACTTTGAAGTTTTAAATCAGAGTAGATGTGAAAGAGAAATGAGTTATTTTTATCTTATTTTTAAATTTTTGTTATTTTTACTATTATTATTGGCTGCACTGGGTCTTTGTTGCTGCTCACAGCCTTGCTCTGGCTGTGGCAAGTGAAGGCTGCTCTCTAGTGCAGGGCACGGGCTTCTCGTGCTGGTGCTTTCTCTTGTTGTGGAGCCTGGCTTCAGCAGTTGTGGCACACAGGCTTAGTTGCCCGCAACATGTGGGATCTTCCCAGACCAAACATGTGTCCCCTGCCAGATTCCCAACCACTGGACCACCAGGGAAGCCCAAGAGTTATTTTTAAATAATCCTTTTTTTTTTTTCTTTTTCATTGTAAGAGGAGCATCTACGTATCCCATTTTCACTTTTTCCTCTCTCTTGTTTTCAGAGGCCCTGTAAATGAAGAAAATCAAGATAGTGTCATGCACTCTGATGGTAAGGGGCAAATGATGTTTTATTTTTTGTTCCCTCAGATATGAAAGTTAGAGTTAATTGTTCTCATAGGGTCATTAATGAGTCATTATCATCATTAGTCGATGCAAGTCCTCTTGTTTTACTTATTTATTCCCTTTTCTCTTCACGACCCACTCTCTCTCCTTCCTTCTCTTACCAGAGTAAAATATTTTAATGCACTTAGTGTGTATATGTATTTTGTACACATTCTTTATGTATTGTTGTGTGTGTATATGTATATATTTCAATTTGCATAAACAGTATATTATAGCTCACTCTGGTCATTTTTTTACACTTGGACTAATGTGTTTTGTGAGGCTCATCTGTGCATATATCTATATTTAATTTATTTCTGTTAACTACTGCACAGCTCTCCATGGTATGCATCCTATGCATATTTCACCTCCAACTTACTATTGCCAAAATGATATTAATAGTTCGATGCACCTTCTTGTCCATATCCCCATGTGGACCTCTGAGAGCTTTCCTTGAAGATGTGTGTCAAGGAGTAGAGTGACTGCTTGTAAGCTATGGCATATTCATTCTGACTGAGTAGTACTGGAGTACTTTCCAGAAGAGCTGCATCTGTGTTTAGTCCGATCCCAGGGCATGAAGATCCCAAGACGCTTGCCTTTCACCAGTGCAGAGGCAAATTTCCAGTTGTTTCCAATCTTCTGTGTATAAAATGTCTTGTTTCAATTTCATATCTCAGCTTACTACTGAGTTCAAAACCCTGATTTCTTTATTAGCCTTTGTGGTTTTATCTTCTGTAAGCTGCTACTTCCAATTCCTTGACCATTTTTTCTTGGGGTTGATATCCTTTTCTGGATGACTTGCAGGAGTTCCTTTGTATTCCAGATATTAATACCATGTCAGTTGTAGGGTGCAGAAGGCAATGGCAACCCACTCCAGTACTCTTGCCTGGAGAATCCCAGAGATGGGGGAGCCTGGTAGGCTACAGTCCATGGGGTCGCTAAGAGTCGGACACAACCGAGCAACTTCACTTTCACTTTTCACTTTCATGCATTGGAGAAGGAAATGGCAACGCACTCCAGTGTTCTTGCCTGGAGAATCCCAGAGATGAGGGAGCCTGGTGGGCTGCCATCTATGGGGTTGCAGAGAGTCGAACACAACTGAAGCAACTTAGCAGCAGCAGCAGTTTTAGGAACTGCAAACATCTTCTCTCATTCTATCCATTGTCTATTAACTTAGTCCATACTGTCCTTCATTGAACATAAATATGTTTTGATATAATCAAATTTATTAATACCTACTTTGTAATTTTTACTTTTAAAGTTTTATTTAAGNGAGAGTCGAACACAACTGAAGCAACTTAGCAGCAGCAGCAGTTTTAGGAACTGCAAACATCTTCTCTCATTCTATCCATTGTCTATTAACTTAGTCCATACTGTCCTTCATTGAACATAAATATGTTTTGATATAATCAAATTTATTAATACCTACTTTGTAATTTTTACTTTTAAAGTTTTATTTAAGAATTCCTATCCCTAAGAAATAAAAATATTATCTTCTATTTTCTTCTATGAACTTTATCCTTTATAGTTAGTTAGGTCTTTGATTGTTTGCAGTACACTTCTGAGGAACTGGAGAAGGCAGTGGCAACCCACTCCGGTACTCTTGCATGGAAAATCCCATGGACAGAGGAGCCTGGTAGGCTATAGTCTATGGGATTGCAAAGAGTCGGACATGACTGAGAGACTTCACTTTCACTTTCTGTGGAATTAGTAGAAACCTAGATTTTTTTCCTCATGTACAAAGTCAGTTTTCCCATTATGATACTATGAAATTCACCCTTTTCTCATTAATTTATAATACCACATTTACTATGTTAACTCTATTGGTGTGTTTGTGTCTTTTCATACATAGGTGTGTTTGTGTGTACATAACGTTCCTGGGTTTGACTTCTGGGTCAGGAAGATCCCCTGGAGAAGGAAATGGCAACCCACTCCAGTATTCTTTGCCTGGAAAATCTCACAGACAGAGGAGACTGACAGGCTACAGTCCCTGGGGTTGCAAAAGAGTCAGACAAGACTTAGAAACTAAACAACAACAAACGTGTGTTCCTATTTGTGTGCATGTAAATTTTGTCTGTCTCTGAGCTCTCTAATCTGTTCTGCTGATCTATTCATTCATGCATCAGTTCCACGTGGTTTTTATTGTTATTGTTTTAGATGATGTCTTAATACCTGAAAATTTGTTGATATTATTAAACACTTGAGCAGTAAAATATCTTTTAAAAAATCTAATTAACTTGATTTGTTTGATACATGAAAGCAAATCCTTGGGAATAAATGAGTCAAAAAGTGTGAACTTGTGATTTTCTGGTAAAGCCTGTGTTCCACACAAGCCCACAAAACCAAATGTGCGTGCTTTCAGGGTCCATTCGTAAAGAGACTAAAGACTATCTTCAGTTTTTTTCACTTTTGCATTATTTTATAAAAGCTAATGAAATGATTTTATAATAAGTTACAAGTTTTGGAAAAGCCATAGTAAGGATCTAAACCACATATTCTATTCTCTGCTTCTAAACCTTTGGTAAAGTATAGATGCTGTTAACATTATGAACTGTTTTGAGTATTATGTTACATCTAACAATCCTCTATTAAAGCCCTTCTTAATTATTATCCCTTTTTTTAAACACTTCAGGTACTGGAAATCTAGATGAGGTTAGTTTCTCTTTTTTTATTCTTCTCATATTATATTGCTGTAACTAGAATATGTAACAATTGCTGTGATTTATTTTCTACTGACATAAACCAACCAATGAAAACTCTTAAGAATAATGGTAATAGTTTTCCATTGCAATCTTATTTCACCTGAAATGCCTGAGACATTAAACATCAGTCATTTCACAGACTCAGTAATTTTGTTATGCTAAACAGAAACTAAAGTCTATCTACAATCTGAATTACATAGCAAGATATAAAATGAAATCTTTCTGTGCTTCTTTTCCCAGTCTGTCTCCAAAAAGGAAAAAATAAATAAATATGCAAAATGTACACACAAATTTGTTTGTTTTACTGAGTATTTGAGCAATGTAGTATATATTTGTTCCCTTATTGAATACTTGCAATAAATCATTATTAATGTTTTTCTTGACAGGAACAAGAGAGTGAAGGAGAAACATATGAAGACATGTATGAGCAACATTTTTTTTACCATGATATTTTTCTTCTAAGATGAATATAATAATTTGTATGAGGGAGAATGAATGGATATTCAATACTAAGAGGGGGAAAGTTCAACTGTTCAAGTGACGGGCATATAATGATAACCTTTATTTCAATACAAAGGACTAAAGATTCCTTTCTTGTGTAAGGATTTTACAGAGGACTCTTAAAATGCCATTGTGTGAGAGGTCAGAGTCCTGCAACCCACTAGACAGCCCACAGGCAGGGAATTACAGGACCAGGAATCTGTATTTCTTGCTCTCAGTGTGTCTTTGGGCAAATGAATTTGTGTATATATTACAATGTCCTCACCTAGGCAGTACTTTACCTCAAAATTCAGCTCTGAGAGACGATTTAACACAGCACCGGATGCCAAAGTTTTAACCTGCTTAAGAAGAAAAATGTTAAAAAGAGTTCCCAAATGGGTTTCTGGGTAGTCCAGGATTAAGAAATTTCTTAGCAAATGAGTAAAAATAAAAATAAGCATTTTCTCTTATTTTATCTTTTGTTGATTCAGATATGTTAATTTTTCCCACCCAGAATTCAGCTAATTCTGAGTAAAGTTTCTAAATGAAGATTTGTACCTATGAGTACAAGTGAACGTGTATATGTGAACTTGTACCAGTAAGTGTACTCTGTGAGAGATATTGGGTTGGGGGGGGTGGTTAATTGTATTCATGCTGACAGGCTGCAGGAACCTTTATAATAATGCCTTCCACTTGCCCTCAGGGGTTGTAAAGTGGCAGGGCCTTTGGAAGGCATCCTCGTTTGAATGCCTCCTGCAGGTTTTAAGAACAATCTCACACACCCAGGAATTTTGACAAGACTTAGCCTTGTACCTTCACTTCTAGTCCACATACTATCTTGTTTGGGGTAGGAACCTCTCTAAATAGTGAGCCCTAACACATAAATGCCTGCAGGTGCTGAAACAGCCAAATTTTTATCCACAGAGACACAGCCAAAGAAAAAGAGAAGAAAAGAGAAAAGGAGGAAAAGAAGAGATTAGAGCTGGAGAAAAAAGAACAGAAAGAGAGAGAAAAGAAAGAACAAGAAATAAAGAAGAAATTTAAAGTAAGAGCTTGCTTGCTGATGGGTGAAAAACAGTAACCTCTCTTTTTATAACTTTCACACAAAAGAGGCACCATTTTTTGAAACCTTACATGGTTGGACAACTACTTAATCATTGTTTTCTAAAGAGTAACTTCTTTCAAAACAGTAATGTTTTTGTCTACTACACTCCATTATCCCAGCACTAAAAATGCAATACAATAAAATCCAAATAAAATATGTGGCTTATAATTGGGATAAAATCAAAACAAAACATGGTGGGAGCTCAGGAAATTTTATGTCAGTTGGGTGAATGAATACTCAGTTACTCAAATCCATTCTGACTCTCCTCTTTTTATGTGTTCCATCATACCTGGAAAATTTCATGGACAGAGGAGCCTGATGGGCTACAGTCCGAGGGGTCACGAAGAGTTGGACACGACTGAGCATTTCATATTAACCTACTTCCCTGGTGGCTCAGACAGTAAAGTGTCTGCCTGCAATGAGGGAGACCTGGGTTCGATCCCTGGGTCGGGAGGATCCCATGGAGAAGGAAATGGCAACCCACTCCAGGACTCTTGCCTGGAAAATTCCATGAACTGAGGGGCCTGATAGGCTACAGTCCATGGGGTTGCAAAAAGTCGGAGACAACTAAGCAACTAAGAGATTAAAGAATGTGGGCTCAGGACTACACACATACATGTCCCTGTGGCATGCATTATCGTGATGCATGGGACAGAAGTGTCTCTGGATTAAGCAGACCTGTCTCAGTAAGCCTCCGTGAGCCACCCTGATGCTGTCTAGACCTGACTCACACCTGTGCCTTTAAGCCTGTGTACCTGCTGACTTCTCATACCTTCTGTTTCTCCTTCTCCTCATTGACCTCTGTCATTCTAACTGGATGACTCCTATTACTACCGCCACTACCACTATACTTGCAGGCTACTCTTTCTAGGCTAGGCTCTGGCGACACAGCCCATCTGGTATGGGTCTGCTATGTCAGCTATATTTAGAGTGATTATCTAGTCACAAAACTATTCTTCACTTTGAAAAGGATTCCTATCAAGTTTCCTTTAAATATTTAGTTCCTCCAGAACATTAATATATGGTTTGAGTTATAAAAGTCTGGCTTATAGATAATTTCCCAGTATATTGACTATAGTGAAACCAAGATGCAACAGCAGGCACAGGGAAAATGCAAAACTCTGAGTCAGCTGGACAGATGTGGATTCAAATTCCAGCTGCATTTGTGAGTTATATAATAGTGGACATATTGCTAAACGTCTCTGAACCTCAGATTCTTATTTTTAAAGTGAGTAGACAATATTTCTCCTGAAAGTTTGTTATAGGATTAAATAAAATAATATGTGGTATCTATTATAGGCTTTCATTCAATTTTGCTTACTATATATAAGCAAAAGTAAGATTGCAATATGACTATTAAAATATTTTACTCATACAGAATGTATGGCTACCAATGTTCATAGTTTTCAAGTAGAAAACATGGAAAATTAATTTCTTAAATGAAAATCTTTATAACATACTTTTTATGAAGAGGTTGTTTATAGTTTTGAAGGAATTATGTGAAGCTTTTCTTTGTGGGTTTTTTTTGGGGGGGGAAGCCAATTTTGGATGGTTTCACTCATTTATTCAAATAATATTTGTTAGTAAGAAAAACATAAGATATGAAATCACACCACCAAACATGAACGCAAACATTTGTCAAGACTAGGACTCCACACGCTATATTCCTTCCACAAAATTGTTAATAGATGTTCAAGTTAAATAAATAAAGGTGAGAACTGTTATGCAGTTTCACATTTCATTAATTCTATGACAAAATATTTCACATTTTAAAATTCTGAAATTAGGATGCATTGTAACATTGTTGACACATCAAAGTTTAAATCAAGCTAGTTTACTTTCTTGGTAGTATATAATTAATGATGGTATCTCACAAATCATCACATCACAAGTTCCATAAATAAAGTAGAGCTTCTTCAAAAATCATGATGCATATTTGCATATCAAAAGACTCAAGAAATTCTGTTGAAAAGACAAAAGATTAGGAAATTAGGACTTCAGGATTCATGGGCTCTACACTAGATTACTCCTCTGCTGTCAAGACACCACTGTACTCTTCAGGATATTAATTATGAAAATATCACATATTATTGGTTTGCTATTTATTTTTATTCACAAAGCTATTTCTAAACTGTTATCTTGTTTATAGCGGGTAATGTCTACTCCAAGTTTATAGATAGCAAGTACCATGAAGTTGAAAAAAAGGAAAGAAAATGTTTTTATCACAAGTACAACCTACCACCACCACTAACCCTCTCTCTCTTGCTATTTTAAGCCTGCAGAGAACCATCAGAATAATTGCACAAAGCAGAGGGAAATAACCTCTGTCTAGTAAGCAGAACACCAGCATACCCCATAAAAACACATAGCACCCAGCATGTCGCATACATAAGTGGTGTTTGATTTTAGTCACTTCCTCTTCAAATCTTCCACAGAGTTCCCAAGGTCAACAGATCACTGCCATTCTCTCCTGGGCCCTGAACACGTGCTTACCTATTTTTGCTGGTTCTGTCTGACCTCTGCAATTTTCCCCTAGCCCCTCCTATAAGAACCCTCACCAGAAATAACATTCACCATCAACTTCTGGTTCAAACCTGTAAATGTTGGTAATAAGCAGGTTAGCAAGTAGTGGACCTAGTCTTTCAAAACTGCATTCCTTAAGGATTTCCTGAATAGTAAGAAGCCGATTGTGATTTTTTTCCCCCTCTTTGCAGCTAACAGGTCCTATTCAAGTCATCCATCAAGCAAAAGCTTGCTGTGATGTCAAAGGAGGAAAGAATGAACTGAGCTTCAAGCAAGGAGAGAATATTGAAATAATTCGCATCACAGACAA
Organism: Neotragus moschatus; assembly: GCA_006410615.1. Taxonomy (NCBI): domain Eukaryota; kingdom Metazoa; phylum Chordata; class Mammalia; order Artiodactyla; family Bovidae; genus Neotragus; species Neotragus moschatus. Next base: position 827,871 of record SJYA01002588.1, read on the forward strand.
CCCTGAAGGAAAATGGCTGGGCAGAACAGCCAGGGGGTCATGTGAGTGCATATTTTCCTAAGACTTCAAAGTGTTTTCTTTTGAGCCAATCTTAATGTGAAAATTCTTCCAAAGCTAGTCATAAGCATTAAGTTGGGAGTATGTCACAGAGTAGACAAGAACAGGAAGATTTTAAATGACAAGCACAGCTCCATCTCCACCTCATTTGTGTAATATTTTTAGTTGGGAAAAAATGTAAATATAATATCCCAAGAAGGAGCAAAGAGTATTAAGTTCTTCATTGATGTTAAAAAGCAAAAATGTTCCTTCTGAATCACTTTAGAACCTTGAAAACAGACTCTAGACCTACCCCAAAGCACAACATCATGAGAATGTGACAAAGCACAGTGAAGCATGGGTCAACAAGTCTTTAAGTCAGAATTGCAAGCAAAGAAGTAAAGGGAAAATGTAAAAAGAAAGTGTATAACTGACATTTTATTTACAACTCTATGATATTTAAACTACAGTTATCTGAACGTAAATTGTTCCCCTTTTGGTAGATGGCTACATTAAAACAACAGCTGTAGAGATTGACTATGACTCCTTGAAACGGAAAAAAGGCTGTCTCACTGCCCTTTCATCAAGACCTTTTGAAGATGACCAGGAAGTGTATGATGACGTTGCAGAGCAGGAAAATGTTAGCAGGTATATGTAAAAGCAAATCGGAAAGCAAATCAAACTATCTCTTTGTCAGAGACTGTGGGTTTTAAGATACTAGAAATTTACTTTCCTAATTTCCTACTACTTTCTATCACTAAATTAAATTACCATTTACAGTCACTTCAATATAGATGATAACTCATTTGAAACTCTATAGTCTAATTTTACTCTTTGGCTATTTGCGTTAAATACTGCTTGAAATGTAATGGGCCATTGGCAGATGTGTTGTCAGTCCAAAATACTGTTTTGCAATATTCATTCTGATTCAACTTTAAGGATATGCCTAGAATACATATGACTTTGTAAAATATGAAGCATGAGATATAAAAGTTAAAAATATAAATAGAAAATATAAGCTAAAATATAAAATATTTTTCTCTGAAATCTGAGTCTAAATATATTTGTCATTGTTATTTGAAAATATAACAAATAGAAATGCTTTTTTATGACAACTTTGCTCTTTAAGAGTGAAAATGTAAAAGCTCAATCCGCTATGACCCCTAGCAATCAACTAAGGGTTCCGCTTTCCATTGTATCTTGTGACCTTCCCTGGAAAAACTGCAGGACCATCTTTCTGGGGCAGAGGGACAGATCAAGACATCCTTGCTAGAGGAATCAAAGGGGAGGGCAAACTTCTCTCTCGTACTTCCCTTCTCTTCCTTCTCAGCCTCCAGCTCCCTTTATAGTGCCTCCTCTTCTGTCTTTCTCCTAGCTCTGATCTTCCTTGTTCTTTCTTTTTCTTCCTTTTCTGTTCTCCTTTCATTCCTTCTTTCCTCCAGTATCTCTCTTTCCTCCAGTATCTCTCCTTCCTGGTAGAGCCATAATCTCTTTAAATTGAAGGAAAAGGAGAAGGAAAATCTTCAACCCAGTGAAGAATCCTCATTTTCCTATGCCCACTTTATGAAACAGGGAAACCTCCCCACATGTTCTATGCAAGATCTTCATTTGAGAAAAAAATGTGTCTGCATTCTTTATAACTCAAATTTTAAAGTAAAAAAGTTTTTATTAAGCATTCTAAAAATGTAAAAAGATCAAAATAGAAATATATTAATATTTATTAATACTAATAGTTATGAAACATATAAAGAATTAAATTTCCCTTTTGTGGTTTTGAGCTTATGGCATCAGTTAAACTTATATTGCTTTCTGGCAGTTCATCATTCTAAAATGACTGATAGCAATGCTTAACATATTATGATCATAAATTATGCAATACATATCAAAACATCCCGTGTATTCACTGGAGTTTACAGATTGTAAATTGACCTTAGTAATAAGAAACACCTTGACCTACTTTGAAGTTAGCAAATGTCAAATTTGATATCAGAGTTCCAAATGGCCATATTCTGAGAGTTACAGAATTTTCTGTACATGAGTGTGTCTTACCATATTTCAGCATATATACCTTATGTTGGGCTTCCCTGGGGGCTCAGATGGCAGAGTCTGCCTGATATCCCCTGGAGAAGGAAACAGCAACCCACTCCAGTATTCTTGCCTGGAAAATCCCATGGATGGAGGAGCCAGCATGCTATAGTCTGTGGAGTTGCAAAGAGTTGGACACAACTGAACTACTTCACTATACCTTATGTTTGTCTTTTATCTTTAAAAAAAAACACAATTTCTCTTATTTTGGAATTAAAGAACTCCATTTCACTTTCATTTTTCACTTACATACATTGGAGAAGGAAATGGCAACCCGCTCCAGTGTTTTTGCCTGGAGAATCCAGGGATGGGGGAGCCTGGTGGGCTGCCATCTGTGGGGTCGCACAGAGTCGGACACGACTGAAGTGACTTAGCAGCAGCAGCAGCAGTGAGATATCTATATATTTACACTGATGAAAATACTCAAAAAATAAATAAATCTACAAAATAGGGATAATATCCTTAAAATGAAGCATTATTTTCATAAGTGACTGTTTCCCAAAACTAATGCTATTACCTTTTCCATTTTAACTAGTCTGAACATACCACAGGGCTTCCCAGATGGTTCAGCAGTAAAGAATCCACCTGCCAATGCAGGAGATCCAGGTTTGATCCCTGGGTCGGGCAACCCACTCCAATATTCTTGCCTGGGGAGTCCCATGAACAGAAGAGCCTGGCATGTCACATTCAGTCCAGGGGCTGCAAAGAGTAGAACACAACTTAGTGACTAAACCACCACCACCATACGTTCCACAACTCTACGAGACATCTCCAGTTAGTAAACATGTAGCAGAAAAGAGATCTTCTGTTTAATAAAATGGGGTTAGAGGAAGTGTATAGCTTCACTGATTAATATTTTAAACAAACACAGCACCACAATATTTACTAGCATCTATTACATTGGAAGGACTGAGGCTAAAGCTGAAACTCTAGTACTTTGGCCACCTCATGTGAAGAGTTGACTCATTGGAAAAGACTGTGATGCTGGGAGGGGTTGGGGGCAGGAGGAGAAGGG